>JAQJVL010000031.1:1202058-1802058 GCA_035578905.1 Stictocephala bisonia | reverse complement strand
CCGTGATTTACCTGGGTAGCAGCTGTGATCTACCGCAGGTTAGGTTAGGTTAGGTTAGGTTAGTTGCTTACTTCAATAAGCACCACAGCAGGGAATTTGCGGGGGCAAAAAAGTTCCCATTTTCCCGCATTCTGGCCACCTGGCTGCTACTACCTGGCCGGGCGGTGTGTGCCAATCGTGCCTTTCTGAAACTTACAGGTTGACCCTTCTTAATCCCCTCTAATGACTGTGCCAAAAGTGCCATTCCAAATCGGCCAAAAATGTGTGCCAAACGTTCTACGGCCAGTTGGCCGATGGGCCGGAGACTACCTATAGTAAGGCCACCCTTATAATCCCTCGCCACGTCCGTCGGGGCTGCAGCTGTCTAGGTGATGAGTCACCTACTGGCAGTGTTCTTATGATGGTACACTTTTTTAATAGGATAGTAATTACACATTTTAAAATGTATAATTCAAATCTACTAAAAAAGTTATGAAAAATGATACCAAACTCGAGTAAGCTTTGATAGATTTTAACACTGAAAGTAGGTCTCGAGCTGTATTGCCTCTCAGACGTAATTCAACTTGCATTGCGTAGCCTATACTGTAATTGAACAGAAGTTATAATTTTTCCTAAATTTATTTGGAAAAAAATGATTATTTTTCATTTGACCTAGGTTTTATGCTTTTTATGAATGTCAAAACTTTAGTTAAGGACTGTTGAGGAAGAAAAGTTGACGGCAGAATTCGTTATTAATCATATTTTATTAACTAACTGAGATAATAATTATGTTTTAAAGCAAAAATTACAATAACAATCGGGAGAAAAGTTACAGGCCTATATACAATGAAACAACTTTAGAAACTGAAACAACTTACTCATTCAAGCTGAGCGACTCCAAGTCGTATTCATCTTCGCTGTCCCAGTCGCTGTCATCCTCATCTGAGTCCCCTGGAGCAAGGTTGATGATCAGTTCCTGCACACTGTTGTCATCAAGTCCTTCACTAAGCTAATCATTGTCCATTTCTGTTTTCACGTGATCAACACATTTTTCCCAGGTTGCGGAGGGATAAGAGTTCACAGCTTCCATAAAGAGTGTCTGAACGTCTTTTAGTTTGAATGTAGTATTCTTTGATGCCACATATCCCTTTAAGTGGCTCCATACCATTTCAATCGGGTTATAATTGCAATGGTATGGTGCTAGCCTAATTACCCTAAATCCTAGATAAGCCGCTTTTTAGTCAATGGCATAGGAAGTAAGCTGAGGCTTGTGAAGTTTGATTAGGTTGTAGTGCTCAGGCCTTAAAGTTAATTCTTAGAAAAAAACACATGGCATTAACGAAATTTCACTGGCGATGTTCATTGTTTGACTGGTGGTGACCCACTGGTCACAAATATGTCATATTTTCCTACTTTCAGAAGAGTATGAGTCACCCAAAACCAGTCGTGTTTACCAGATTTTTTCAGGCTAAAAACATTGTCATTATCACATTAAATGTTCAAACACCGAGGTCGAGTTTGGTATCGTTTTTCATAACTTTTTTAGTAGATCTCAAATATACATTTAAAAATGTGTAATTACTATCCTATTAAAAAAGTGTACCATCATATGAAAACTGCCAGCAGGTGACTCATCACCTAGACAGCTGCAGCCCCGACGGACGCAGCGAGGGATTATAAGGGTGGCCTTAGGTAGTCTCCGGCCCATGGGCCAACTTGAAGTTTACAGGGTGTAACTAATGTATATTTGTGGTATTATTTAAAAAGTACCCTAACAGATATGTGATAGTTGCTGGAATCCGTAGGATGTACCGAAAAGGACGATAAACTCAAAGCAAAAAGAGTAACACATGCGTTAACAATAGTAAATCAATAAGTGTACACAAATTAACATAACACTTTATCAATAATCTAAATAATTCGTAACAGCCTAAAAATGATCTAACAATTGATCTTTAAAAATAGCTTCAAACGTTTTCTTTGGTGCTTTTTTACCCTCCAACCCACCCATACATATACATTGTGTTAGGAACCCACCTACCCACCGAACACATACAGTATGATAGTGACAAACCCTCCCACCCACATACATACAGTGTGTAAGGAACCCATCTGCCCACCATACACATAGTTTGATAGTGACACACCTGCCCACCATACAAATGCAGTGTAATAGTGACACAACCGCCCACCATACACATAGAGTGTGTAAGTGCCACACCCACTCACCATAAACATGAAGTGTAATAATGACATACTCATCCACCATACACATACAGTGTGTAAGAGCCACACCCACCCACCATACACATACAATGTGTAAGGAACACACCTGCCCACCATACACATACAATGTGTAAGGAACACACCTGCATACCATGCACATGCAGTGTAATAGTGACACACCCACCCACCATACACATACAGTGTGAAAGAGCCACACCCACCCACCATACACATACAGTGTGTAAGGAACACACACGCTCACCATACAAATACACTGTGTAAGGAACACACCCACCCACCATACACATACAGTGTATAAGTAACGCACCTGCCCACCCATACACATACAGTGTGTAAGGAACACACACGCTCACCATACAAATACACTGTGTAAGGAACACACCCACCCACCATAACATACAGTGTGTAAGGAACACACACGCTCACCATACAAATACACTGTGTAAAGAACACACCCACCCACCATACACATCCAGTGTTTAAGTAACGCACCCAACCACCATACACATCCAGTGTGTAAGTAACGCACCTGCCCACCCATACACATACAGTGTGTAAGGAACACACCCACCCACCATACACATACAGTGTGTAAGAGCCACACCCACCCACCATACACATACAGTGTGTAAGGAACACACACGCTCACCATACAAATACACTGTGTAAGGAACACACCCACCCACCATACACATACAGTGTGTAAGTAACGCACCTGCCCACCCATACACATACAGTGTGTAAGGAACACACCCGCCCACCATACACATACAGTGTGTAAGGAACACACCCGCCCACCATACACATACAGTGTGTAAGGAACACACCCGCTCACCATACAAATACACTGTGTAAGGAACACACCAGCCTACCATACACATATAGTGTGTAAGTAACGCACCTGCCCACCCATACACATACAGTGTGTAAGGAACACACTCAACCACCATAGACATACAGTGTGTAAGGAACGCACCTGCCCACCTATACACATAAAGTGTGTAAGGAACACACCCAACCGCCATAGACATATAGTGTGAAAGGAACACACCTGCCCAACATACACATACAGTTTGTAAGGAATACACCTGCCCACCCATACACATACAGTGTGTAAGGAACACACCCGCCCACCATACACATACAGTGTGAAAGGAACACACCTGCCTACCATATACATACAGTGTGTAAGGAATACACCTGCCCACCATACACATACAGTGTGTAAGGAATACACCTGCCCACCATACACATACAGTGTAATAATGACACACCCTCCCACCCACACACATACAGTGTGTAAGGAACCCACCTGCCCATCATACACATACAGTGTGTAAGGAACCCACCCGCCACCATACACATACAGTGTGATAGTAACGCACCTGCCCACCATACATATACAATGTGTAAGGAACACACCTACCCACCATACACATACAGTGTGATAGTAACACACCTGCCCACCATACACATACAATGTGTAAGGAACACACCTGCCCACCATACACATACAGTGTGTAAGGTATACACCTGCCCACCATACACATACAGTGTGTAAGGAATACACCTGCCCACCATACACATACAGTGTAATAATGACACACCCTCCCACCCACACACATACAGTGTGTAAGGAACCCACCTGCCCATCATACACATACAGTGTGTAAGGAACCCACCCACCACCATACACATAGAATGTGTAAGGAACACACTCGCTACCATACCTATACAGTGTGATAGTAACACACCTGCCCACCATACATATACAATGTGTAAGGAACACACCTACCCACCATACACATACAGTGTGATAGTAACACACCTGCCCACCATACACATACAATGTGTAAGGAACACACCTGCCCACCATACACATACAGTGTGTAAGGAACCCACCTGCTCACCATACACATAAGTTTGATAGTGACACAACCTCTCACCTTACACATACAGTGTGGTTTCGAGTGTTGGTCAATATTTCGAGATTTCCGTTCAAAATCTCATTAATTCTGTGAGAATATATTCAAATTTATGCTCAATGTGATCAGACGGTCAGTAATTTGAGGTCTAATGAAGGTGCGTTAGTGATTTCGAGTTGTGAGTGATTTCAGTCACTGCGCTCGCTACATAATTAATTTGACTTATCCGCCTAGAACGACTTCCTTTAAACACAAATTTTCATTCAACTTCACACCAGACTTGGAGAAATTTGGGTCTCGATTTTAACGAGAGCCTTTTAAAATGTAGAATTTACTTAAAATATTGAATTATCATAGAAATGTTAGATATATCTAAATGAAACAGAGGTCACTTTTTATGGTCGCAGTGAACCCCTGTAAATGGATTAAAACTAATGAACATTATAAATCTGTACAAAAAATGAATACGATTGTCCTTTGGGGATTTGAAGTAGAATAAGGGAGAAACTGACAACGGTGAACGGTGAAACGCCCTGCCATCGAAGAATCGTAGAACTAACTTTATCGTTTACCGATTATTGCACACTGGGTTTATTGCGTTTAACCCCCCTCCAGTAATATAATAGAATAATACTTCGAATACGTCGAATTGTTTGCACAATGTGTAAAAATGAAATTGGAAAATCATGAAGATCAGGTGTTAGTTGGTTGAGTTAAGCTTTATCGTAGATCTTTTGGGTTAACATTCTCAATCAATAATTACACAATAAATATGCAAAGTCCTATTTGGATATGAACATTATAGAATATTAGGCTAAGGCCTCTGCATTTTTAAATAACTGAATACAAAATTAATTATACTCCAGACGGTCTTCGTGTGCTGGAAAAAGAAAATCTTTCTAAATTTGTATTTATAGAATTGATCCTTATGGGAAATAAAACTAACGTAATATACTAAATATAAGGTATTTAGATGTTATTGAACGCCTCCTCATTCAGAGTGAAGGTATAGATAATGTCATGACAAATTATTTATCTTTATACTTGGTTAGTGCTGCTACCTACAGGAAAGAATAAAAACTGCAAGTACAATTGACTATAAACAGTAAGCAGCATTAGTTCTTGGGAATGTCACTAGATAGCAGGCAATCGTGTATTTCATTTACAAATAAAAAGGAAATAAAAGAAAATACACCTGGAGTTAACGCCAAGTGCTTTTATTTAATTCTAAAACCTATTTGGAAATAGGAACAGATTCTTCATAACGCTTAAGATATATATTCATTACTAAGACGCTGATCATCAATATATGGGCGACCATGTTAATTCCAAATGAGATACAAAAACACAAAAAAAAACAAACATTGGTCTACATTCTTCCAGGCTGAAATAAAACTGCACCTACGTAAAGCTAAAATATATGTATATATATTTATTTATTTATGAAAAACTATGTATAAAATAAACCACAAACCCGAATGAACATTACACAAATTACATCATTTTTACTTTAAAGGACCTTATTACCAAGACACTTTCTTATTCTGTTCTCTGTGTTAACCAACTGCCATCCTGATTACTGAACCTTCAAATCAAATTATTACTTAATATAAATGTCAATTCAAACTATAAAAGCTCTATACCTGTACAAGAGATTGCTTGTCTATTAAGAATGTTTTCCCTACGCATGTAAGTAGAGACATACTTCGATGTCGTCTTTCAAAGATTGCTTTTTTTAACCAACAATGAAGAGTGTTTTGAAAAAGTATTAAAGGAAATAAAAAACATTTTTTAAATCAACATTGCTTCGACAATACACATAAATTATATCAGTATACGACTTAGGAACCTTCTCCCCAAACCAAACCAGCAAAATGCGTGTGAGACACACTGTTCCACCCACAAAACACATGCAAGGGCCACCCGACTCACAAAATCATACAACATGTAGCCTAAATCCTACCCATCCACAGCCTTCCTACCTACCACATACGTAGAAGTTGTAAATTCCACCCAGCCACCACAGCCTTCCTACCTACCACATACGTAGAAGTTGTAAATTCCACCCAGCCTTCTTACCTACCACATACGTAGAAGTTGTAAATTCCACCCAGCCTTCCTACCTAACACATCCGTAGAAGTTGTAAATTCCACCCAGCCTTCCTACCTACCACATACGTAGAAGTTGTAAATTCCACCCAGTCACCACAGTCTTCCTACCTACCACATACTTAGAAGTTGTAAATTCCACCCGGCCACCACAGCCTTCCTACTTTTACCACATACGTAGAAGTTGTAAATTCCACCCAGCCAACACAGCTTCCTACCTACCACATACGTAGAAGTTGTAAATCCCACCCATTACCATAACATTCTACCCTACAACAAATGTAGTAGTTGTAAATCCCACCAACCATCAAATACTTTTAACCTACCGCAGTAGTAGAAGCTGGATGTTAAAATATTAATTTTTACTCATGAATGGGTGGTGATAATCACCACCCATTCATCACACACGTATGAGTGTCTTTCTACCAACAATAGACGTAAATGTTGTAAATGACACCCACCCATCACAGCCTTTCATCCTTCCCCATACGTAGAAATTTTAATTCCCACCTATCCCTACACACTTACGAGAGCCCTCCTACTCATAATATACGTAAATGCTATGAATCCCGCCCATTCACCACAGTCTTCCAACCAACCACATACGTAGAAGTTGCAAATCCCACCCTCTTAATACAATCACGGTTTTGCCAATTATCCATACCCGTATGGGACTTAAGGACTTAAAGCATAATATTGTTCTCTTTAGAAACTATATAGATAATTTATAATATTCAAAATATAAATTTACGTTACAAATGACATGTGAGATTTACGTAAATCTATAGTTCGCTCTAATGTTCAGTGTAAGACGAAGAGGCCAGGTGTGAAAGTGAAGGCGATTTATAAATGGTTAGCAGCCTAGCCTACATGAACAGGTCGTAAACATTGAATGCAATGAGTCATGGTAAACTGTAACACGCAGAGTTACTGCAGTTGTAGTCACCGAACAAAATAACGTAGTTAAAGTTTCTGGTTCTTCTAGGGAAGTGTGGTGATTTTTGACAGGATTTTTTTTATTTTTATTTTTGAATGTAATTTTTAATTTAAAAATGTTATTTTACCAAGTTTACTTACCTCTAATAACGTTACAGATCTTAAAACCTCTGAGATTTAAAAACGCTTTATCCCCACTTTCCTTGAAAAATAAAATGTATTTGTTGAGCCAAATATACAAATTTTATCTCAAGAGACACGATCTATTATAGATATCCAAGTGCTGAGTCCAAGTGATTCCAATCATCGCCCTAAATGTTAAATTAATGTTGATATCATTCAAAAGGCTATACCGGTGGACAGGATAACTTTCTGTTTTATAAATTGAAATACTGTAAATATCTTCTGAAAGACTAGTACTTTCACTTAATGGCGACACTATTCAGACCCTTTAAACACGACTAACCTTTTAAAAATGTACGGTATGAAAACTTGGCGATTCGTGAAAACTATCCCTGTTTCTCAACTTATTTATTATTAAATAATTATATTCAACAATTTTATTTATTGTTGTTGCTAAACATTGTTATGCGTTCTTAAATATGTCACTTAAATATGGGTGGTAATATTAGAATTATTTACATCATGTGGGTAATTAGTGTTTATTCCTGGCTCCGAATTGTTGACATTTCCTCTTCAAAGAGGGCTCCGCCCACGTTTTTAAGTGACGTTTGGCAAGCTGTAAATTGGCGCTTCATTCTGTCTGTCTGTTGACTGGGCAATTTATATGTTTTATCTTTCTAAAGGATCTAACATTGTTTGATTTTCTAATTCAGCTTCATTGTGATTGGGTAATTACCACCTTGTGTACGGGAGGGTGGGTTGGTCATCACCATCCAACGAGTATGGAAGTGTGGGTGTGTGCCTGAAGGTCTTCAATATGTATATAAGATCGCTGTTATCGTATGATGATGATAGAAGTTGTTTAAAGTTGTTTATCTGAAAAACAAACAAAAGAATCAGTTTACAAGGATATATTTAAAACAAACAAGAGGATCAGTGTATAGGGATATCTATAAAAACAAACAAGTTAATCAGTGTACAAGGATATCTGCAAAAACAAACAAGAGAATTAGTTTACAAGGATATCTGTAAAAACAAACAAGTTAATCAGTGTACAAGGATATCTGCAAAAACAAACAAGAGAATTAGTTTACAAGGATATCTGTAAAAACAAACAAGTTAATCAGTGTACAAGGATATCTGCAAAAAAAACAAGAGAATTAGTTTACAAAGATATCTGTAAAAACAAACAAGAGAATTAGTTTACAAAGATATTTTTAAAACAAACAAGAGAATCAGTTTAGAGGGATGTCTATAAAAACAAACAAGTTAATCAGTGTACAAGGATATCTGCAAAAAAAACAAGAGAATTAGTTTACAAAGATATCTGTAAAAACAAACAAGAGAATTAGTTTACAAAGATATTTTTAAAACAAACAAGAGAATCAGTTTAGAGGGATGTCTATAAAAACAAACAAGTTAATCAGTGTACAAGGATATCTGTAAAAACAAACAAGAGAATTAGTTTACAAGGATATCTGTAAAAACAAACAAAAGAATCAGTTTACAAAGATATTTTTAAAACAAACAAGAGAATCAGTTTAGAGGGATATCTATAAAAACGAACAAGTTAATCAGTGTACAAGGATATCTGCAAAAACAAACAAGAGAATTAGATTACAAGGATATCTATAAAAACAAACAAGTTAATCAGTGTACAAGAATATCTGCAAAAACAAACAAGAGAATTAGTTTACAAGGATATCTGTAAAAACAAACAAGTTAATCAGTGTACAAGGATATCTGCAAAAACAAACAAGAGAATTAGTTTACATGGATATCTGTAAAAACAAACAAGTTAATCAGTGTACAAGGATATCTGCAAAAACAAACAAGAGAATTAGTTTACATGGATATCTGTAAAAACAAACAAGTTAATCAGTGTACAAGGATATCTGCAAAAACAAACAAGAGAATTAGTTTACAAGGATATCTATAAAAACAAACAAGTTAATCAGTGTACAAGAATATCTGCAAAAACAAACAAGAGAATTAGTTTACAAGGATATCTGTAAAAACAAACAAGTTAATCAGTGTACAAGGATATCTGCAAAAACAAACAAGAGAATTAGTTTACATGGATATCTGTAAAAACAAACAAGTTAATCAGTGTACAAGGATATCTGCAAAAACAAACAAGAGAATTAGTTTACATGGATATCTGTAAAAACAAACAAGTTAATCAGTGTACAAGGATATCTGCAAAAACAAACAAGAGGATCAGTGTATAGGGATATCTATAAAAACAAACAAGTTAATCAGTGTACAAGGATATCTGCAAAAACAAACAAGAGAATTAGTTTACAAGGATATCTGTAAAAACAAACAAGTTAATCAGTGTACAAGGATATCTGCAAAAACAAACAAGAGAATTAGTTTACAAGGATATCTATAAAAACAAACAAGTTAATCAGTGTACAAGAATATCTGCAAAAACAAACAAGAGAATTAGTTTACAAGGATATCTGTAAAAACAAACAAGTTAATCAGTGTACAAGGATATCTGCAAAAACAAACAAGAGAATTAGTTTACATGGATATCTGTAAAAACAAACAGCAATGGAACAATTGTTATAAAAATTGATAATAGCAATAAGTACAAGAACACTAGCCACAACACACGTGTTCTAACATATGTTCTTTTTTTTAAAGAAGTCTTTTGAGGACATCTTTCAAAAAATTCTGCAGAAAGTTGATAAAAAGCCATATTCAGCATTTCTCACTCGAGTTTCATCAATACACACGAATATAATTTAAACGCTAACATATTAAAAATTTGGTTTGTTTGTCTTTAAATATTTTTAGTTAAAATCCTGTCATTTACAATAAAAGAGCTTATTAAAGGACTATTGTGAAATATTGTTAGTTTTAATTATATGTTTAATTTATGTTAATTTTTAGTGCTATGTATGATTGCTAGTGTTTATGTCTGTTTATCATTAAGACACGATGAAGTTAAATGCATTTTCTGTGTTGTGATGTGTGTTTTATATAAACGTTCAATTGTGTGCTTTTTATGCTTGGAAAACTAAACCAGTATTATTATTAATTGTGATTAAATGAATATTAAAGTATAATTTTAAGAATGTAATTTATTTGAATATTAATGTACCACAATGTAACTGTAGATTCTTAATTAGCATATCACGTGTTGGTAGAATAAAATACGAGTGAACGTCACACAACACAAATTTACAATAATATAAATACAAAATGTACAAATATTATAGTGATTGATTTCGGTAAACCATGTTGGAATAGTATTTTTAAATATATTGTACTTTTTAAATTTGAATTGTAATTAATTTGTGTTTATTACGTTCACTTGTATTGAATGAAACTATATCAGATAGAATACAGAAGTATCACATCCACATATAGACTGTATGATAAATATTGGTAAATAAAGTCAATATCAACAACCAACTGAATGTCAATATTAAATTGGCCTCGATTTGTCAGGAAATTTTATTTACACCTTACATTGATGTAAGACATTGTATAATTAAAGCATCTTTTCCAAACAAATGTTATTCTCTAATCAATTTCTGTCCACTGAGATGGTGTTTTGGGGTTAAGTGGAAGAGAGAACTTTATAGTCCTAACTTCACCCATAACCACCACGATTTTTATATCTTTTCAAGGTAAAAAGCTCAAAAGAGTGGAAAATCAACTACAATTGGTTTTTGAAACCTCTCCCCCTCATACCAGTGGTTAGGCATTCTTATTCACCATCAAAATGTTATTTCCATAAGACTATTTTTGTATTTTATAAAACACTCATATATTGAGCACAATTTATCTATATACGTTAGTGTATGTTGATTATTATTTATATGCAATTTCTTATAGAATGTTACCCCATAAAGCCAAGCCCAAGTTGGGTGGAGTTTGACGTACAATTTCAGAGGAGATAAAGTTATTTAATTAAATGTACGTAACATAAGATTGTACATTAAAGTCACAAAATATCAGTTAAATAGTTATTACAAAACTACATTTAGTTAAATGTATGTGACATAAGATTGTACATTACAGTCACAAAATATCAGTTAATTAGTTATCACAAAACTACATTTAGTTAAATGTATGTGACATAAGATTGTACATTACAGTCACAAAATATCAGTTAGTTAGTTATCACAAAACTACATTTAGTTAAATGTATGTGACATAAGATTGGACATTAATGGCACAATATATTAGTTAATTAGTTATCACAAAACTACATTTAGTTAAATTTACGTAACACGAGATTGAATAAAGTAACAAAATATTAGTTGAATCACCAAACTACGTTTACTTAAATGTACGTAACACGAGATTGTACATTTAAGTCACAAAATATTAGTTATTACCAAACTACATTTCGTTAAATGTACGTGACATGAGATTGTACATTAAAGTTTCAAATTAGTATTTTATTAGCTATCACCAAACTACATTTAGTTAAATGTACGTGAAATAAGATTGTACATTAAAGTCACAATATATTAGTTAATTACTTATCACCAAACTACATTTAGTTAAATGCTACGTGACATAAGATAGGACATTAATGTCACAATATATTAGTTAATTAGTTACCAGCAAACTACATTTCTTTAAATTTACGTGACACGAGATTGTACATTATAGTAACAAAATATTAGTCAATTAGCTATCACGAAACTACTTTTAGTCAAATGTATGTGACATAAGATTGTACATTAATATCACAATATATTAGCTAATTAGTTATCACCAAACTACATTTAGTTAAATTTACGTGACACGAGATTGTACATTATAGTAACAAAATATTAGTCAAACAAAATATTAGTCAATTAGCTATCACGAAACTACTTTTAGTCAAATGTATGTGACATAAGATTGTACATTAATATCACAATATATTAGCTAATTAGTTATCACCAAACTACATTTCTTTAAATTTACGTTACACGAGATTGTACATTATAGTAACAAAATATTAGTCAATTAGCTATCACGAAACTACTTTTAGTCAAATGTATGTGACATAAGACTGTACATTAATATCACAATATATTAGCTAATTAGTTATCACCAAACTACATTTCTTTAAATTTACGTGACACGAGATTGTACATTATAGTAACAAAATATTAGTCAATTAGCTATCAGAAAACTACATTTAGTTAAATATTACGTGACATAAGATTGTACATTAATGTCACAATATATTAGTTAATTAGTTATCACCAAACTACATTTCGTTAAATTTACTTGACACGAGATTGTACATTATAGTAACAAAATATTAGTCAATTAGCTATCACGAAACTACTTTTAGTTAAATGTACGTAACACGAGATTGAATAAAGTAACAAAATATTAGTTAATTAGCTATCACCAAACCTTAATCTTTCTAAATGAAAAATCTCTACATATAAGGAAAAGAAATAGATAAAATAACAAAAGCAGTACGTTTATTTTCAGAAACTGAGGTACAGTGGAGATCCCAGGGTATGAGGGATACTGAGGAGGGATGAGGTCAAATAACTCAAAAAGACAATCTAGAACACTAAAGTGGTAATCTTTGATAATCTTAATAAAAAGTAAATCAGTAACAACAACTTTATTAAACATAAATAACATTACAGACAGTATAACCTTTCACTTACCACTAATCATTTTATAATTATAGCTTGAATTACGCAGATATATGACTAATTAATAAACAAAACTAAACTAATCATAAATACAAATAAAATTTACCAAGATAACTTATTACCATATCTAGACCACACTGAATATTTGTTGTATAGAGAACAAGATAGCAACATTCTGTTAAATAAAATCTTTATAACTTACTTATTAGGGTCACCAAAAAGAAAACATTTCTAAAGATGTTTTGTTACCATTAAACTTCACCCCAACCTCAACATTTTCAAGTTACAGCATATATATTGTAGTACCTCTAATTAAAACCTATTAAAAATGTAGCCTTTTGGTTCAAAAACAGTTTGGTCACCATGTATTAAATACATATTTTCGACGTTTCCAAAAATAAAACATTTTTAAACATATATTAAAGGTAAAATTAGGCTACGAAACTTTTTTAAAGTATTCAAACCTGCTTAACTTAGATAGTTTAAGTAATATATGTAGCATTTACAGTCATACAAATTATAAAAAAATATCCCCACTCTTTTAAGGTTTATTTATTTTTTTAATTTTCTAACTTAAACTTTTCAAATAGGACTATATGGTGTATGACCAATTATTTTAAAGCCATACAGTAGTAACGCTGAGTAATTTGGCAAGAAACATTTTGAAATTGTGCACTAGTTGTGAAGTTATGTTTGAAATAGTAATTGTTACTGGTACAAATGACATAACAAATGTCCTATATACACATAGTGAAAGGTGTCTAGGCATGAAACATATTGTCCTTAGCACATTGTTTCTCAGGACAAATCATTTCACTTTCCTCTTCTGAATGACAGGAAGTACATTCTTCAAGGATCTTCCAGGGCGACCTTCCATTCCGAGGCATAGATGGAGAGTCGTGGGCGCGTCAAGAACGAGTTAATATTGACAACAGGCTATACTATGCCATTAAAGATTTATCACTATGGCAACCGTATAATTTAATCAAATCGTATAATAAACTCCATGGTGATATAGATAATCCATTGTCGGCGTATAAATTGTGTGTACACGAGTTTGAAGGTTATTTGGTAAGACACTAAGAGCCTTATGGAAAACCCAATCCAACCCTTGTTTTCCTCTTTTAACTTTACGTATCTAGATATGCATTTTTAAATCTAATCTTAAGTTTTAATAGTTTTATACTAGACTAGCTGGTACCCGTGCTTCGCAACGGTGAATAGTAGTAAATTTCTTTGTTACTGAATGTATGTAGGCTTACAAAACACATAGTATATAATCAAATAGCATAAATTAAGAGCATATAATACAAAATCATAGAATCAGAAAAGTGTCAACAATGATGTATGAATATTATAAGTTTATAAATTGTTTCCTCAGATTAGGTGTTTAGAACTACCCTGTACACAACATTCTTGGTTTTGCTGCATGGCTGAAGGATGACCAGGTTGTCAGGGGAAGTAACCCTAGAACACGCGACATAAAGCTGTCCATGAGAGAAACAATCATTCCTGAGATCCACACCAGCCAGTTCCAAACTCTGTCCCTGTGCTTTATTTATAGTCATTGCATAGCACAACTTGACGGGAAACTGCAGACGTTTGAACTCAAAGTGGTAATCTGATGGGATGAAAGGGATCCGGGGGATGAAGACAGTTTCTCCTTAACTAATGCCTGTGAAAATCGTGGCTTCAATGATATGTTTGTGTAGAGTCTTCACTTGAAGCCTGGTACCGTTACACAGTTTTGGAGGGTTTAAGTTGCGCAACAGAATTATTGGAGATCCTATTTTGAGGCTGAGAATGTGTGGTGGTATTCCAGGTGGTTCTAGAGTATGCAAGAACTCTACATGGTAATTAACGGCATCTTCAGCGTCCAAAACAGAGTCAACAGATTCATACGTTACAACCTTAGTTGGCAGCTTTTCCAACATAAAGTTGTTTATGTCGTTGGCTGACTCATTAGTTGGAGTAAGAATTGCTCTTTCTTTAAGCCACGAAACACAATTCACTCCCGCTAGATTAATGTTAGGGTATATTCTGTCTGTCAAACTAATCAGGTCTCCTACCACAATGCAGAGGTTGTCAGGAATAGTTATTCTTCCCTCATCTTCCAAGAACAGGCCTCGCCAATTTGAAGCAATAAGCTTGAAAAATGCCTCTGCCTTCAAGTCACTGTGTAGGTGAACTCTCATGTTAACTTTCAAGGACAGCACTTTGATATTAGGCCATAAGAAAGATGATTTAAGACAGGCATTTACTTCATCTGCACGTGTCCCTTTTGGCACAACAGGTAAGGTCTGTCTGAAGTCACCTGACAAAAGCACTGTAACTCCACCCATTAGGCGGTTGCATGATTTAATATCTTGGAGCGTCATGTTTACAGCCTCAATGCCTCCCTTATGAGCCATGGTGCATTCATCCCACACGATAAATTTTGCTTCTCGGAGCACACATGCCATGTCACTCTGCTTGGAGATGTTGCATTGTGGTGACTCAGCATGATTAAGATTTAGAGGCAACTTGAAAGTAGAGTGTGCTGTCCGCCCTCCTTCAATCAACGTAGCTGCAATGCCTGACGAAGCAACGGCAATGGCAATGTCCCTTTGGATCCTAATTCTGGCCAGTAATAGATTTATTAAGAATGTTTTTCCAGTACCACCAGGAGCGTCGAGAAAGAAAAACTGACCGGAATCATAAGAAATGCTGTGAATGATTAAATTGTATGCTTCCCTCTGTTCTTTATTTAATTTTGGAACATTTACAGCAAGTGCTTGAGACATATGTGCGTTATCATAACAAAGTTCATTCAAGTATATACGGTTATTAACAACAGTTGTTGGCTCTCGGGAAGGTGATGGAAGTCCACATTGTGAGAGTGTTTTACCCGACATGGTTATAATAATATCCTCAAGAAGTGTAAGACATTTATTGTAAATAATGTCACTTATCAATTGTGTATTTCCGCCATCTCTCGCCATTTGCCATTTAATGTCTTCTACAAGTGTGTCTCGATATTTCTGCCACAATTTTGTAGGATCTCCTACTTGGCAGAAAACCAGCATGATGGCAAACAATTCTCGGATTTTGGTTGGAGAGTCAGAAATGGAGGCTTCTTCGAGAGTACGGTCCCAGTGACCATCGTCTTCCAGCAAACCGAGTGCTTTACATGTTGCCTGAAATGTTGGATTTACTACTCCTTCCACAGTTTTAAGGGAAATAAATGATGTGGGGCCACGGACTTTATGTAATAGGAGGCGTAAATAGTAGCACTCAGTATTTCCCGGATGAACAGTGTATACTCTGCCCAAAACTTGATCTCTCTTCACCCCCGGATAACCCGACACGGGCTTACCTTGTTTCCTCCTGCAGAAATTGTTGTTTTTCCATATGTAATAATTTGGGACTTCCACATACAAAAGGGTTTTCGCAAAGGCATCAACTTTGCATAAGTCAAAGAAGGCCAGAAGTGTTGTATTAGGAGGATTATTTATTTTCTGAAGGAGATTGTCCGTAGTAAAATAAACTCTCTGACCGTTTTCTAGATGTACGGATAAGTGCATAACAGGCGGAAACCTCTCGTGTATAGGGAAACAGAGAATGCGCCAGGCTGCCTCAGAGCTGCTGATGTATCGTCCTGCCTCGTACCTCACCACCTCATCCAGATCTTCCACGGTGAACGCTGCCTGGTCAGAGCCTTTGTTGACGTACTTGCAAATGTATTTAATTGATTGAACTGAATTACAGTACTCAACATTAATGTGTGCCGTGAAGGTCCGAGACAGGACAGGATTGTATGGCACCACCCACCGATTGTCGAGATCGGTATTGTAACAAAACTAACATAAGGGGTATTCCTTATGTTAACGGTGAAACCACCATCTGCCGGGGACCGCCTGTGATAAAGGCGATAGTCATCCTCACCAGATTGAGTTTCCTTCAAAAGTGGTCGGGGGTATTTCTTGGAGCAGGCTCCATCAATCATGCAAGGTGAGGTCCTGTTGAGAAGTCCACATGGGCCGTGAATCATTGTTGTCTTGACAATATCATGGAGGGTTGGATCTAAATTGGGATCAGGTATTTCAGCTCTTATTATTTTATCTATTTTATTAGGCCTTATTTTTTTCTACCAGCCACAATAGGATATGAACGTGGGGTAGTCCTCTTTTTTGCAATTCAATTGTGTACATGTGACACCTGGTAACGCCGAAGATGCAACCTTTAGTAAGGAACTTAATCATTTGCTTCACCTTAATATGAAAGACCCTTGCTATTATGTCATGTCTATGATGAGACTGTTGTCCTTGTCTCAATACATTTACGATGTCTGGCCATTTTAGATTACAGGTAAATGTAATAAACAAATCTGGCCGCCCGAAATGGCACACATATGTCATAGCATCTTGTGTTCGCTCATGCATATAGCGGGCACCTCCAGTGAAAGATGATGGCAGGACAATCATCTTGCCAAGATCTGATAACTGTATATCCGTTTTTGTCATGGCATCCTTTAGGTGCACATACTCATCACTTCTTAACTTTTTTTTATTAAAACGAATCCAATTAAGTCTTTCAGTCTCGATCTTTGCATACATGTCTACCAGAAATTGGTTGAAGAGGTTACGGAACAACAGTATGTAGCATTGCTGCCAATTACGCTCCATTATACTGTAGCTGTAAAAGTCAGCCGCAGATACGGTCTTCTTGAGAGGAGCCTTGGTCTTCGGATCATGCTGGGGTATATTGATTTGATATCCATCTTCTCAAAGGGTATTGGAGAGCGTCATAGGCACGGTGCGTCTCACTGATCCGTATCAAACTGTTGTCTCTGCTTTTGATAACAATGTCTCTCTTCTCGAAGTTTTGGCCAACAATGACAACTGCAATTTCTCTATTCGTGGGGGCATTATATCGACCTCTGTGCTCTCCAGAAGGCTTTTTATCGGCTTTGATTAACACTTGGAAATCCTTCTGGTCCTGAGGAATAGAATCAACTGCAACTTTAAAATCCAGTATATATTTGTTGTGTTCATGGAGCAGTTTTTGCAGTTGGGTTACCAGTTCAGCATTGACACCATTGTATATACCACAGCGTATGTCTCTCTCGGTGTCATCATCACCAACAAAATAAATCTGGAGAAATGATGGCTGCTGTTGAGGTTCTGGCAACAGACACCCTATTCTGTGGTATACCTGCCCTTGCACCTTAAATGTTGGCATAAAGTTACCTTCCTTTACATCTTTGCCTCCAAATGATGTCATTTGGAAGCATCCATTGTATTTTCGGGCAGAAGAAGGAAAATGCTCCGCCATTGGATGCTGATGAGTGAGGAGACTGTGTAAGGGCTCAGGGTAGGGCTCATAGGACGGGAGCTGGACTTTTCCGTTTTTGCAGTACATTCCAGGTGCCTCATCGTTCCACTTAAGCACAGAGCACCATACACAGGGAGATCTAGATATGAGAGTAACAACCTTGTCGTTAGAATAATTAGTCTGAAGGTCATATTCAAACCCGCTCATTGACTTATTAGTCCAAGGCTTAGCTGCATACTTTTCAACTGCCTTTCTGTGTACATCGGGATTATTAGCTGCATACTTTTCAGCTGCCTTTCTATTTATATCAGGGTTATTAGCTGCATACTTTTTAACTGACTTTTTATTTACAATAGGGTTCTTTTTTACATAATTTTTATTAGCTTCCTTTAATTGTTTTGATCTTATTGAATTTGAAAATCTTTTTCTACGTTTTTATCCTCTTCGCCCTGTAACAGGTGTTGAAGATGTAAAAGTTTCGTCGGGCTGTGGGACAAAGCACGAAGAATTCGGATTACATTCAATTGGATCATTGATGGTCGGTTGTTGATGACCAATTCCATTGTCGGACTGTTGTGCCAACGGAATCAAAACGTCATAGTGGCCACGTCTGTGATGCCCCGTGAACCGAACTCGGTTGATTCCTTGAATGGCCTCCCCAAATTCAGCACGAAGGATGCCATTTTGGAATACCTCTAACTTAAATGGTAATATCTCCCCAGCCACCTTAAGCTCGCAAGTATTTCCAAAGGTGTATGGCCAGGACATTTCAGCAATGTACTCCAGTCTGATAATATATGGGACTCCAGATGCATCCTCAGTGAATTCCTGTAGCCTCTGCCAATTTATAGATACATGATTTACAATGTCGGCCCGTATTTGTGCAGACCTTAATAAATCCCCGTAGATCAGAAATGCCAACGAAAAGAATAGGCAAGCGCCGTCACCGGGCATCTTAACCAATCGGTGTGGAACCTGTACTCCATTAATGGAACTATTTCTTCACTCATCTTCACTCATTAAACAGTTTTTGTTCAAAGTTTTAATTCTAAAAACAAACATCATACTGATACTACACTTTCCGAACATAACCAAACAAAAACCTTGCATATTCACAACAACATTCAAATCTCAGCTGTAGGTAACATAATATTTGGTAATTATGCACTTTCTTGCCACCAAACAAATTTGGAATATTTTGCTTGAAATGGGTCTAGAATTGGCTGTATTTTCACGAGATATGCTTTTTATTCCGCGGAAATAACGTATTTTACCGAAAAATTCGAAAAAACCAATGTCACAACTTTTAGTATTTTTGTCATATTTCCGTTAATTTAAATGGTATTTTAATCATCTTTTTTTATTTTGATGTGTTTTTTTGCGCTGAATACAAATTTGAAAACTATTTTGGTCTATTACAAATATTTCTCGAGAAATAACGGAAAAACTACTGTCGTGGCGGATCGCGATTAGCGGCCATTACGCGATCATTATATATACAACAACTATTAATCACAAAAACCGAATTCACCTATATTCCCGCCGGAGTGACGGCCGGCAGGCCGTCACGGAGGCCAAACGCCCGAATTTAACGCAAATTACGAATTTTTGTTGAGAAAATAGACAATTAGGATAAGTTAGGTTATGTTTGGTTATGTCAGCAAAAAATGCATTTTTCGAGCTGAAAAAATAATTTTATTACAAAACCAGTTATATATTTTTGTTCAGCATAAAAAACACGAGAAATGAAAAAAAAAATTGGTCGAAAAATTACGATTTTGAAAAAGTTGGTTTTTTCATTATTAGCTAAAAATCTAGTTTTTCGATTTTTCGGTAAAAAACGAGTTTTCCGCGGATGAAATCAAACTCCTCAAGAGATATAAACTCATTTTTCACCACTTTATTAACATGAAATCGTATTTTCAGAGGTGGCAAGAAAGTGCATAATTACCTAATATTTTACAGATGATTACTAAAATTTAATTCACATCAACCTGCATTTAGAAAATTTCCTTTATTATATTTATGATTTTAATTTTAGTAATAGTAAACACATGTGTTTTATATTACAGATTGTATTTGTTTACATTTATAATACATTGTGTAAATGGCAATTTTTATTTTCTAAATTATTATAAAAAGGAATAAAATATCTTGAAACCGTTTCTTAGCAAGCACCTACGACCTAAAAGTAACTCACATACCAAATTTCAGCATTGTAGGTGCTATAGTTATTGAGAATTCATGATGAGTGAGTGAGTCAATTTGGCTTATATAGATATAGATGGAACAACAAAAATACCGGAACTTTAACTAATCTTCTGCATAAACCTTACACTTATTAATCAAACCCCGTTAATGTATCGCATTTATATCTCAATACGTAGTTTACAGGAGTGTATTCTATAAGATTTTAAAATTTTAGAATTTCATCTTTTCAAGAAAAAAGGTTTTTATCAATTTCCTGAAATACCGTTTTCATCGCTTCTAGAGGTTGTAAAAGTAACTACTTAGTCCCAGAGTATTAGCCTTATTAAATGTATAGGTACAAAACATTACTTTTATATGCTTATTTAAATGCAATGATTTTAAATTGAATTAAATTGACTAATTTAATTAAAGAGATAAAAAAACATTCCTGTCTACCACTAATTAAAATATAAGTTACAAATATAAGTTTTGTTATAAAAAGTTAAAAGTTGTTATTGTTCTCCTTCTTTTTTTATTAATAAAAGAGTTAACTTGATGCTCAGGTAAAACTCTGGTAGTTTTTTTGTTCCGGCTTGGATATGAACGTACAATAAAAATTAAAAATGTATATGCTATAACGTTCAATTAAATGACGAAAAACAATGGTGTGATTGGATTTTTCATATGCCTCTTAGTTTCTTAGTAAACAACCTCCAAACTCGGGTGCACATCATTTCTGTGCCGACAGTATGTATTTAATTCCGAAATCTGTCCCCACGAAATTTCTTGAGCCAGGAAGAAGATAGGACAGCTTTATTACGTCCATTTTAAGCTTAAGGGCCAAGGACTGTGGAAAAAACATCAAATAGAATGTAAATCATTACCAGGGCTTCACCCCACTGCCAGTAAAGGACCCTATAATATTCTACCACTACTGTGTTTTTGTTAAACATATCACAACTGTTTATGTTTATACTGGAGTAAAGACATTGCCTATTTTTAGTGTGACTATCAAATCTCTGTCAATTCTTATCTTTTTTACGTATACTTCAGCTTTGAAAAACATTCATGATCCTACAAATTGGGCTGTCAGAGAGACATTATTACTAGTGAAATAGCTGTATTTCCAATGTATATAGATCGATTTTGATAAAAAGGTCTTTTAATTACATTGTACAACTTCTTTTTATCTAGCAATTAAACAAGAATGTGCATATTTTTAGTCATTAACAATGTAAAATTGCCACCATTTTGAAACGGTACAATGTAAAAACTTGGTACCTAACAATAAAATAACGTGTTTAGAGTTTACTTTCAATACCTCAAGCCGTTGGTACTATATGTTAAATTATGTAAAAATAACATAGTCAGCCGAATGGAAAGCACTTTTATAAACATTTTAGAACGCTGAAAAGTGTTGCTGGCATATGATCTCAGAATGTGTAAACTCAGAATGGGGATTTGAAGATAAAAAATTCAGTAAAGTTACTCTCAAAAGCCTCAACAATGGGCTGTCAAGTGGCAAGAACTTGATTTCGTAGAAGGAGCTGCGTGGTGTGGACTCACAAGGTCTTAAAGTCCAGTACACTAGAAATTTTTAAATCACATGGTCTCAACATTGATCAAGGATTCAGCTGGTTAACTGTCAAAAGCCGTAACAAGTAGCCAACAATGGGCTGTCAAGAGAGCGAGGACTTGCTTTCGTAGAGGGAGCTGCGTGGTTTGGCCTCAAAAGGTCTAAAAGTCCAGTAAACTACACATTTCTATATCACATGGTCTCAATATTGATCAAGGATTCAGCTGGGAAACTGTCAAAAGCCGTAACATGTGGCCAACAATGGGCTGTCAAGAGGGCGAGGACCTGTTTCCATAGAAGGAGCTGCGTGGTGTGGCCTCACAGGGACAAGAAGCACAGATCACCACACAACTGTATATCACATGGTCTCTATATTGATAAAGGATTCAGCTGGGTAACTATAACAAGTAGCCAAAAATGGGCTGTCAAGAGAGCGAGGGCCTTTTTCCATAGAAGGAGCTGCGTGGTATGGCCTCACAGGGACTAGAAGCACAGTACACCACACAACTGGATATCACATGGTCTCTATATTGATAAAGAATTCAGCTGGGTAACTATAACAAGTGGCCAACAATGGGCTGTCAAGAGAGCGAGGACCTTTTTCCATAGAAGGAGCTGCGTGGTATGGCCTCACAGGAACTAGAAGCACAGTACACCACACAACTGTATATCACATGGTGTCTATATTGATAAAGAATTCAGCTGGGTAACTATAACAAGTGGCCAACAATGGGCTGTCAAAAGAGCGAGGACCTTTTTCCATAGAAGGAGCTGCGTGGTTTGGCCTCACAGGGACTAGAAGCACAGTACACCACACAACTGTATATCACATGGTATCTATGTTGATAAAGGATTTAACTGAGTAATTTTCAAAAGCCCAACAAGTGAAGAGGTCCTGTATCCATAGGAGCTGCGTTCTGTGGCCTCATAGGGACTAGAAGTTCAGTACACTACACATCTGTATATTACACTCGGTCTCTATATAGTTAAAGGATTCAACTGGGTGTGTTTCTGTCAAAAGTCCTAACAAGTGGCCAACAATGGGCTGTCAAGAGAGCGAGGACCTTTTTCCATAGAAGGAGCTGCGTGGTTTTGCCTCACAGGGACTAGAAGCACAGTACACCACACAACTGTATATTACATGGTATCTATGTTGATAAAGGATTCAACTGAGTAATTTTCAAAAGCCCAACAAGTGAAGTGGTCCTGTATCCATAGGAGCTGTGTTCTGTGGCCTCATAGTGACTAGAAGTCCAATACACTACACATCTGTATATTATACATGGTCTCTATATAGTTAAAGGATTCAACTGGGTGCGTTTCTGTCAAAAGTCCTAACAAGTGGCCAACAATGGGCTGTCAAGTGGGCGAGGTCTTGTTTCCATAGAAGGAGCTGCGTGGTTTGGCCTCACAGGGACTAGAAGCACAGTACACCACACAACTGTATATCACATGGTATCTATGTTGATAAAGGATTCAACTGAGTAATTTTCAAAAGCCCATCAAATGAAGAGGTACTGTATCCATAGGAGCTGTGTTCTGTGGCCTCATAGGGACTAGAAGTCCAGAATACGACACATCTGTATATTACATGGTCTCTATATAGTTAAAGGATTCATCTGGGTGCGATTCTGTCAAAAGCCCTAACAAGTGGCCAACAATGGGCTGTCAAGTGGGCGAGGTCTTGTTTCCGTAAAAGGAAACACAAGGACTTGAAGCACAGTTCACCACACACCTTTATATGACATGGTCTCTACATTGATAATAAAGAACTGTGCAAGAATTGTTACGTAAAAATTATGTGAACTATCAAAAGTTACAATAAGAGTAATATCGTTATACATTTATTCAAATTTCTACCTTTGCATTTAATACCTTATACAGTAGCAATCCTAAATCATTTTGTAAAATAAAATACAATAAAATGGGTTTACTGAAAATAAGGCTAAATATGGCTAACATAACCTGGGGAAACTGAATATAACTATTCTAATCCAACGTTGCTTAATATACCTAACCTAACAAA
This sequence comes from Stictocephala bisonia, assembly GCA_035578905.1. NCBI lineage: Eukaryota > Metazoa > Arthropoda > Insecta > Hemiptera > Membracidae > Stictocephala > Stictocephala bisonia. The sequence continues at coordinate 1,778,001 of JAQJVL010000031.1, read as the reverse complement.
ATGTAAACTAACCTAACCAAGAATATTGCCTATTCGAACAAAGTTTGCAAGAGGAAGCAGGCTGATTGTTCATATTGTAATTCGTCAATATTTACAGCTTTACTTTCAACCAAAGGATGAAGTACGTCATACTTACTGGTCTTCAAGCTGTTATCTTGTGATCCACATCACTATAAGCCCTATAGCATGGTAACGACAGCTTGAAGTTCCAAGACAGGACGAAGTATAAACAAAGAAAATTATCACGGGGGCACCCGAGGTGCGACATGGACTACCTGAGGGTCATAATTGGACACTCGAGGTGCGACATGCAGCGAAAGAGAACCCAAAACTAACACACGACGTGCGACATGGCGAGTTAGTACCACCGTTCGTGTATAGGCGGGTGGGTGGGTGGGTTAGTACCACCGTACGTGCATAGGTGGGCGGGTGGGTTAGTACCACCGTACTTGTATAGATGGGCGGGTGGGTTAGTACCACCGTACGTGTATAGGTGGGCGGGTGGGTTAGTACCACCGTACGTGTATGGGTGGGTTAGGTTAGGTTAGGTTATGTTAGGTTAGGTTAGGTTAGGTTAGGTTAGGTTAGGTTAGGTTGAAAATATACACATATTAAATCAATCAACAGTCGAACAATTTTGTTGTTTCAAAGCCTCACAGAAAATGTTGCTTAGTTCCAAACATATATATTCCAAAAAAATATATATATATATTTATGGACAAAGAGAGAGAGAGCGCGTCTACAACCCCGCAACCCTTCACCGGGCTACCTGAGGTGGCATGTCGCACCTTGAGTGCCAGTTTTATGGCCCTTTGGGTCGCTGGGATTAACACAGGTAGTCCATGTCGCACCTCGAGTGCCACCATTATCACATAGACCTAAATACAGATACAAATAGGGGGGGGGGGAAGAGGTGGAGAGAGGAGTTAGATGGATTAGTACACGTTAACCAAGATATATGTTAAGGCGGATTGATGGTTTCCATTATCTGATCACGGTTGTGTGCTTCTATGGGTTCATAAAAAGAATATTGCTACAATGTTAATTCTTTTTGTCTATTTATTTCGTAAGAGTTCATAGGCAACAAACCAATGAAATATTTTGAATAATGAATTAAATTATTTAAATAGTTTATATGATAGATTGGAGTATAAAAATTAATTACAGTGGAAGTATGGCATATTCATATAACTAGTGTAAAATTTTTCCAGAATCAGAATATTTCTGACGGAGTTATACAATTTTATAAATTAATCATATTATCATTAGTACCTATATATTACGAATATATATTATGCTATATTGGTACGACAATTAATAATGTAATCACAAATTTAATTTCCTTGGAATAATTTCACAAAGAGGCAAAACCCCAAGTGGGGTTCGGGTTGAGTCGTTTAGGCCTAAACTTTTTGTACGTCTAATTTATTAAACCAAGTTTTTTTATGCTCGGATCGACAATGTATTGGAAATTAAACCTTTTATCTTCTAAGAAAATAAGTTTTCGGTCCTCAAAAGAGACTATGTTATGTTTATTGACCTTATGACTTTCATATATATAACACTCTCTTATAAAGACAAGATAATATGCGATCACACACGCACAAAATCAACACTTATTACTTATATTTTATTTGCACTCATATGATGATTCTGAAATGAGCATGTATCTATGCCTATGCATGGATGACAATGAATCAGGTCTATGCATAATGCATGTAATGGCATACAAATGTGCTGTACTTCAGGTATATTTTTACTGGAAGAAGCAGAACCCTAATTATTGTACTCAATTTTTCAATCATCCTCATGATGTATAAATGTACCCAATAATTGCTTGCATAACGCTTGCTAAATATGTTTGAATAACATTACATAAAAAACAACTTTAATCAAACTGAAAAGACTAGTGACTCACAAATTAAAGATATTATTCAACTTAAGCTAAGATGAAGTACATTTTATATTTAACTCGATTTGTCACATATTACGTGAATTAATATAAGAAATGTTATTCTGTTTATCGTATAACTTACTTTTATCTGCAATTTCACATTATATGCACGTTTGAACACGAATAAGACAAAAATACACGTTCTAACGTGCAAATCCTGTTCATGTCTTGTCCTGTTTAATCAAGTATTGTTTGTTAATGATTATCATTACTTAATAAAAAAAAACTAAACTTGAAGGATACTAGTACTAATGAAACAGTGTTTCTTTTTTCTCAAGATTCTCCTTAATTCCGAGACCAACTAGTTGTTATGTCCGCCCACAGAGGGAACTTGACTGCTACATTAATTAATTATTCTGTTAATATGAACTTAACTCTGTTTTTCCTCAGTGGCCAGAGAAGAAGGGTGACCTCAAGAGTATAAATGAAGTGGGTAGTTCAATGGGAGCACAGTCTGCGAGGTCGAAGGTCACTTGATTGAGGTCACGGTACTTCCGGACTGATTGTCATGGCACCTAGTGTCAAAAAGGCACAATTCGTATAGCTCCAGCTTCAAAAAGGCACAATGCGTGTAGATTCTAGTGACAAAAAGGTACAATCCGTACAGATTCCAGCTCCAAAAAGGCACAATCCGTGTATATTCCAGCGTCAAAAAGGTACAATCCGTACAGATTCCAGCTCCAAAAAGGCACAATCCGTGTAGATTCCAGCGTCAAAAAGGTAAAATCCGTACAGATACCAGCTTCAAAAAGGCACAATCTGTGTTCATTCCAGCGTCAAAAATGTAAAATCCGTACAGATACCAGCTCCAAAAAGGCACAATCCGTGTACATTCCAGCGTCAAAAAGGTACAATCCGTACAGATACCAGCTCCAAAAAGACACAATCCGTACAGATGTCAACTTCAATAACTCACTATCCGTACGGATTACAGTTTCAAAAGGCACAGCCCGAATAGGTCCCTGCTTCAAAAAGACACAATCAGTACAGATTCCAGCTTGAAAACTGCACAGTCCGTACTAATTCTAGCACCAAAAGGCACATTGGGAATTTTAAATAAATTTTTCTCCTAATGATTTTTCTATTTTCTTCCTAAAGTTCCGCTTTAAAGCACGTTCCCATATCCCTGATTCGAGAAATTTCTTAACATTATATGAATGGTCATATATTTTTTATTCTTGTACTTTTGTTTATAACAGATTTATTCATCCAGAAGTGCGGATGGGCTAAATAACTACTATATGAAATAAGGAGGGAAAACTAATAAGATCGGAGTTTTCTTGTATCATATTAATAATATGTTATAAATCCGTCTTTTAATTACATGTACTGTACACTATATATACATTTCTTCTCATTTCTCTGTGGTGTTTATAAAACGTTACGACTGATTTAAGTAGCTCTTAAACATTTCGCTACATTGTCCAGTTTAAGCGAAATAATCAGTCGATTGAAATTTTATCTACTATAGATTATTTGTGTCGGGTTCAAAATCAAAATTTTACATTTTCATAAAACCAGTCTTGAAAATGATCATGATGGAATTTAAATAATTCCATCATGAACATAAGCCTAGACTATGTGCCAATATATAAGGGTAATTTTTTTAAGTGTGCCACCATTTGGATATATTAAACCTGCAGAGGTACGACAAACTTTAAATGGGGAACTTCACTTACTTTTTCCTTCAATTAATTAATTAATGTAATTAATAAAAATATGCATTTAGTGTTTTTTTCTAAATCACCATTTTTTTAAATGGTGGACAACTTAATGTTTTCTTACATAACGCTGATAGAAAATTCAATTTAAATTTTTTTTTATTATTTGCGTTTTTCCCGTAATATTAGTTGTTGCTAATCTATGGACACTCAAATAGTTAAAAATTGCAACTTTTGACATTGCAATTTGAAATAACGGCCATATTTTATTCTGTAATATTAGGATCCAGGCTTAAATTTATACATATTAGTTATCATAAAGGTTGAATATCTTAGAGAAACTCTTTTTTTAAATCACTAAATGTATAATTTTATTAATTAGGCCTACTGTAGGTGAAGTTCCCCATTTAAAGTTTGTTGTATCACTACAGATTTAAAAGATCCAAATGGTGGCACTCTTTTAAAAAATCACCTTGTATATTGTAGGCAATAAAGTAAATACAGTGTAACAAAGTTGGTTTATTAAATAATGTTTCCCAAATAGTTTGCACAAATGGTTCAAATGAATTTGGACCAATTGAGATATGCAATCTCCAAAGGTACCATCCATGAGACAAAATTCTAAAAAACAAATAAACGTCAAACAATATAACATTTTCTACAACATAAGTACAAAAATGTACAAATATATATTATGGTGATCGATTTCAATAAACCTAATTAAACTTCCTCAGTCCAGAGCAATTCACGAAGGAATCTAACATTTCTCTCCATCAAAATACTCTTTCTAATTATCTTGAGAATAACTATTCTCAATGCTGGGTATGAGACTTTAAACAAAGATTCATAGTGAGGGGAATGTATGCAGAGATTATAAGTGGAGAGACTTTGAACAGACATTCGTAGCGGGAAGATTTTGTACAGAGATTCGTAGTAGGAAGACTTTGAACAGAGATTCGTAGCGGGAAAACTTTGAACAGAGATTCCGAATGGGGAGACTTAGAGGATAGAGATTCGTAGCAGAAAGACTTGAACAGAGATTCTAAGTGGGGGGACTTTGAATAGAGATTCATAGCGGGAAGACTTTGAACAGAGGTTCTAAGTGGGGAGACTTTGAATAGAGATTCGTAGCGGGAAGACTTTGAACAGAGATTCTAAGTGGGGACTCTAAGATGATAGAGATTTGAAGCCGGGATACTCGTAGAGATTCGTAGCCTGGAGACTTTGAACAGAGATTCAAGTGGGGACACTAAGAGGATAGCGATTCGTAGCCGGGATACTCGTAGAGATTAGTAGCCGGGAAGACTTTGAACAGAGATTCAAGAATGGACACTAAGAGGATAGAGATTCGTAGCTGGGATACTCGTAGAGATTCGTAGCCGGGAGACTTTGTACAGATATTCAAGAGGGGACACTAAGAGGATAGAGATTCGTAGCCGGGATACTCGTAGAGATTTGTAACCGGGAAGACTTTGAACAGAGATTCAAGGGGGGGCACTAAGAGGATAGAGATTCGTAGCCGGGATACTCGTAGAGATTCGTAGCCGAGAGACTTTGTACAGAGATTCAAGGGGGGACACTAAGAGTATAGAGATTCGTAGCCGGGATACTCGTAGAGATTCATAACCGGGATACTCGTAGAGATTTGTAGCCGGGAGACTCGTAGAGATTCGTTCTGGGGAGAAAGCAACAAACTACTTCTAAGGGTTATGTTGACGTACATTAAATTATATTCATGTTAACAGAGGTTATACTACTATGAATTAATATGAGGTAGTACTATTATATATTATTATTCACCTTAATATACATTTAATTTTCTGTATAATAATGTACTCTATTGATATAGATAAAGATATAGATATAGATAAAAAACGTACTCTATTGATATGAGAAAAAAACAACAGTTGATTTCTATCATATAAGTGCTGTTATATCGCGATCGGTATGGTAAGATAAACCGCATTCACTGAGCCGTGATTGATTAACATCTCGCATTTGCCTCCGCGTGCATAGCAGCTGTTTGTGTGGTTGATGAACGTTGATTGCATAACCACAACCATGACTCACAAGTGGCCAGAAGGCCGCGACGCACAAGCTCTATCTGTTATCAGCCAGTGTGCAGCGTATTATACATGGCGCCAGAATTACTAGACTAACGTGTGTTACAGGTGACAAATACATTGGTAATTGACAAACAACTAACAGCTGTAGGAACAGCTGATGAGCGATTGTTACATTGTTGTTTCATTACAAGTTGTGTATAATTATTCACTGAAGTAACATAGCAGAAATAAGCTTCCTTTTCTTAGATAAATATGAGACGATTTAAACAGGAAACTAAGAATATAAATGGAAACAAGAGTATAATAAAAAAAATCAAAACTCTTACTATGGTAATATTGAACAAACTTACAATATATTATACAGAGTGTCCCAGAAATCTCTGGAACTTTCAGTAAAAATTGTTCCTTAGGTCAAGACAAACATAATTCACAATATAAACATGGGTCTACGGTGACTAGTTTACTGTCTGTCTGTCTATATGTATTTTTCACAAATTATTTTATAACTCAAGAACGATTTAAAATAGAAACTTCAAATTTGTATAAATATGTAGCTTAACAGATAAAACAAGGGAAAACATATATTTGCTGTAACTTAATTCATTTCAAAATGGCAACCTTTTAAATTCTTTAGTGTCAAATTTCACGAAAACCTTTATAGCTATAAAAATACTAAAAGTTAAGTACAAAATGTACAATCAATAGACAAATAAGACAACACCTTATTTACTGAAATCGAACAATAAATAACCCAGGTGTGACAATTTTTGTAAATCAATGTAGTTTCCATGATACAACAATGTATACCTAAAACATAGTTTATCTGCAAATATAAAATATGCGCATCATTAATCAGCTGTTTTATATCTACTTCATGTTAACAATGAGTTAGCTGTTTATTATTAACCATTATTTATAAACTATAATGGCAGATATTTACACAAAACAAATTTATAAAAGTTGCTCAAAATGACGGCCGTAAACAAGATTACATAGTCTCGAAAATAATACTACAGATCGATGAACTCGTTCAAAAATATTTACATTCTTCTGAATTCTAGCTGCAGCTTCAACAATTCTGCTAACCAAGTCCATTTCACTCTCCACCATTGTGCCGTGTACCAGTTCTTTCAGGTGGCCCACACAGAATAAAGTCTAATGGTTTGAGGTCAGGGGATCTAGCAGACCAATGTTCAGGTCCACCACGTCCCATCCACCTCTGCTCAAACGTAACATTTACGTAGTCTCTAACACCCATACCAATACCATGTTGAGACCATATACCATGTCTGATATGAAGTGGCACATCTGTTGTTAATCTATGGAAGATGTCTCTGGGAAAAACAAGGTACATAGGGGCATGAAATCTGTTATTATTATTAAATGTAGGATCATATTAAAAGATATTCAAGCTTGCTTTAGATTGCAATTAACCACGTCATAAAAGTTCTAATTTCACATGCAGTTCACAGCTTCCTTACTTGTATCGTAATTTATATTTTTAATTAATATTATTAGCTAGAATCTACAGTTTCCGGTGACAACCGCGTCAAGGTACTATCTACAATATTTACAAGATGACCAGACGTTTCGCCCATACTGTGATGTGGCATCCTCAGTGGTTTCTCTGAGAGTAGCCTCCTAGAAACCAGAGAAGTAGTCTCAGAGAAACCACTGAGGATGCCACATCGGGAGATTTCCAATTGCACCGGGGTCAGGGATCGGCCCCAAACTGATGTGTCCAGTTGCACCGGAGCCCCTTTTAGGGGGTGTTCCAATTGCACCAGAGGCCCTTGTTTATGACATGAGCCGGGAAAGTCCAACCAGGCCGGATTCCTAGTACAGTAACCCCAAGCTGACCGTGCCAAATTCCACACCCTTTGTTATGACATGAGTCATGAGTCGGTTAGGTTAGGTTAGGTTAGGTTAGGTTAGGTTAGGTTAGGTTAGGTTAGGTTAGGTTAGGTTAGGTTAGGTTAGGTTAGGTTAGGTTAGGTTAGGTTAGGTTAGGTTAGGTTAGGTTAGATGTTAGTGTTGCCACGGATAAACACAAAATTAAACATTAAATACATAGTTACCATATTTATTAGTTAGAACCTGCTATGGTCTACCATTAGTATGTGCCACGAAACATCGGCAAGTGTTTGATAGAATATTCCATTGCGAAATTGTTAAACACTTATAAACTATGTTTGAAGAAATGTAGTGGGGTGGGGAAGGAAGGGGCCTTCCAATTGCACCGGCTCCGGCGGTCGAAGGAATTTGCAGCGAGGATAAGTGAGGTGGGTAGATTTTGACCACCGGTGCAATTAGACACTTTTCGGACGGAGGAATGTTTTGACCCGTGGAAATTCCTTTGACCGCCGGTGCAACTGGATATCAGCCGCCACATCACAGTATGGGCGAAACGTCTGGTCATCTTGTAAATATTGTAGATAGTACCTTGACGCGGTTGTCACCGGAAACTGTAGATTCTAGTTATGACACCGGCCGCTTAAGCCTAAGTTCTAAAAAATATTATTAGCTGTTTAATTAAAAAAAACCACTGTATTAAAACAAATTGTTGACACCTAACAGCTAATGCTTACTTTTCCTTTTGTCAACAATGCGTTACAAATGAACAGCTGATTCATAATTCAAAATTAATAGCTCATAGATCGCCGACTCGTTGTTAACATGAAATGGATATAAAACAGCTGATTAATGATGTGCAGCGCTTCATATTTGTAATTAAACTATGTTTTAGGTATAGGCCCTACATTGTTGTATTATGGAAACTACATTGATTTACAAAAATTGTCACACCTGGGTTATTTATTATTCGATTTCAGTTAACAATGTGTTGTTTTATTTGTCTCTTGATTGTGAATTTTTACTTAAATTTTATTTTTTTTTTATATCTATGATGGTTTTCGTGAATTGTGACATTAAAGAATTTAAAAAGCCGCCATTTTGAAATGAACTAAGTTACAGAAATTATATTTTATTCACTTGTTTTAACTGTTAAGCTACATATGCATACTAAATTTGAAGTTTCTATCTTAAATCGTTCTTGGGTTATGAAATAATTTATAAAACACACATACAGACAGTAAACTAGTCACCGTAGACCCATGTTTATATTGTGAAATATGTTTGTTTTGACCTAAGGAACAATTTTTGCTGAAAAGTTCTAGAGAGTTCCGGGACACCCTGTATATGTTATCAGTAGTCAATAGCCTAATGTAATACTATTAGATCATACAATGAACTCTACGGTAAAAACTGTAGTACGTGGAAAATGCAGTTGGAGTAGCACAGAGTTCTGACGCACGCCACTAGGATGATCATCGCAGAAGGTCTGCGATGACCATCTTAGTGCAGGCTGCGACAAAAATACGGTGACCATTCGCGACTACAGTGCCTTTTCTATTTTTATTGTGTGTTTGCTGGATTTAAAAGGCACTTCTGCCTGGATTGCAAACGTCTGGAGGTCATTCCTTATATTAAAACAAACAAAAAATGTCATGTGTTCAAAACGTCTATTTCGCACCATTATCTGTCTGTCTGTTTGTGTGTGATTTTTACAAAAAAGGTTAATATATCTTAAGTTATTTGAAATGAAATTTTGAAAATGTGTATGAATGTTGATATTTATAGTATTCAAATGTCATTTCAATTTCATTTTTGTGAAATAATCCATTTCAAATTGGTGGCAATTTAAAATATCTTAATAAATAACCTTAAATTTTATTAAAAACTTGCTAACTACACAAAAAGTTTACTAATTTGTTTTTACAAATAATGGTGTAAAAATGTTTAAGATCAAACAAGAATTAACGTAGAAATTGAAATTGTTGTAAAATAAAAACCATTTTCTGGTCAAAGAATTCCGTTACTAGACAAACATTTCAATGTCTCCTGTAATTTTTGTTTGATCTTGCAAGATTTTTACACCATTATTTGTACAAACAAATTCGTCAACTTTTTTAAGTATTACAGATTTTTAATAAAATGTAAAGTTATTAAGATATGTAGCTTTAAATATTTAAAATGCCCGCTAATTTGAAAAACAGCATTATACAAAAATAAAATTTAAATGGTACATTAATACTATAACTATCTACATTCATACTAATGTTCATGGTTTTATTTCAAATAACTAAAGAGAAATTAACCTTTTTGTAAAAATTAGACACAGACAGACGGATAACGGTGCAAGATAGATGATTTGTACTCATAACATTTTTTTATTGTTTTAACACAAGGAATGATCTCCGGAAGTTTTGATAGATACTTACGGGACACCCTGTACAGGCCAAACAAGATGAAAACCCTAAACTCGGTGTAAAGAACATAAAGCAAGTTTTAGTACAAGCAGCTTGAAAATTAGTAGTGGCATACGAACAAACCAACCGATGTTTCTACATTTATAAAGCATATTGTAGAAACAGGCCATAGTTTATCATCCTTTGAAAAACTAAAATAGTTAAAAATTATTACTATATTTCAGCATACTAAGCAAAATGTATGAATAAATATTAAAAAAAAGGAAAACCCTCTTTTTCTTAAATAACTAAAAATCCAATTTTACAAAATTTTTTTATTTATACAACACCTGTTTCATTTTTATATCATACACATTATAAATATATATTCTTTACTTAAAGATATTGTAATGTTAAATTTGTAGCCTAGGCTGTTAGTTGTATGAGTGTTTAAATACATTATTACTTTATTTACTTGTCCTAAATCTTAAACATTTTACCAATCTAAGGAATAGTATTGTTTGTGCTATATAATTTGAACCTCTCTCAAAACCTTACCAAATAAGGTCATGTTGCTTGTGAGATTTAAATCCCATCATCAAATTGAAACAATTTGTCTAGGCATGTAACAAATAAAAACTTACTCTCGCCACCTTTTGCGAGGATATCAATTATAGTCCGAATAAAATAACTTTGGTACTGGCGGAACGGCCACGCGCCGCTGATTTTAAATGACAAAACTCCGAGTTTTAATTTGCTGTCAAACTAAAGTAATAATTTTCAAACTAACAGTATGGTGTCCACCATGTTATATTCTTTAAGAAAAAAATATGCTGGAGATTTTGCTTGAACTAATTTGCTTTTCATAGTGATATTTGTATTTAAGAACACGTTTTTATGAGTGAAATTGCGCGTGAGTCGGTCTTTTTTATAGTAATATACTGGCCCGATACCTTTAGGCTTATTATAATTTGTTCAGATCTGAAATAGTTCAATTACTATGATCTTAGAAACAACATATTTTTATTTTTAAAGCGCTAGCAACTGTTTTTATGGAATATAAACCCTGTCAATATACTAGGGTTAATGGAATATAAACATAGAATACAACTGTTTTTATGGAATATATAAACCCTGTCAATATACTAGGATTGTAAACATAGAACTCGTACGTTGTAAACGAGAATATAAGTTCTGTAGAAACGTATACTATAAAGTTCATGGAGCAACAAATCAAATCAAATCATTTTATTTGTTGTTGACAATTAGTAACATTGTATAACAAACGTCAAATTAGCATATTTTACATTAATAATATTTAATTACATTAGTTGTTCAGTATTAACATAAAATAGCATATTCAATCAAATAAAAACACTTGCTTAACTAAATAATATAGATAAAATATATAACCAATTATAAATCCATTTATAAACTAATTAAGTATTTAAAAATTCAGTAATAGAGTAACAAGCTCTTTCCAATAAAAATTGATGTAGAAGAGTTTTGAATTTTGTCTGTATGCCTTCTTGTTTAATTACATCGGGCAATTTATTAAACAATTTTGGACCTATGTTTTGTGGAAGCCAGGTAGTAATTTCTAATCTGTGCGTGGTCTGTCTATGTTGGTTCTTTTGCCTGGTGTCATAATTATGTATATCTGAGCCCATTACAATGTTTGAAAATTTAAATTTATAATAAGTAAGAGTTTCATAAATATAGATTGATGGCAAGGTTAAAATGTTCAAAGATTTAAAATAATATCTGCATTACGTTCTTTTATTTATTCCGGCCATAATTCGGATAGCCCTTTTTTGTATGCGGAAGGTTCTTAACAAGTTTGAACGAGAAGTAGAGCCCCACAAAACAATTCCATATCTTAGCCGTGATTCTATTAGAGATGTATATATTAATCTGGTAATAAATACGTTTTTGTAATTTGCGGATTTTCTGAGGAGAAACAACTGTGATGACAGTTTGGAACATAGGCTATCGATATGTGATTTCCATGAGATATTATCGTCAAAAATTAATCCAAGGTATTTAACCTCCTTGTTAAAGGGAAGTTCAAAGTTATTCATAAATATCGTCGGGTCTGATTCGGTTTTAATTTGTTTGGAAAAATTTACACAGCTTGTTTTTGTGGGATTTACGTGAAGATTATTACTGTTAAGATATTGGTAAAGATTTGTTAGTTGGATAAAGCTATCGATTTCGAGATTATTCCAGGATTTATTTTTAAAAACTAGAGACACGTCGTCTGCATATAATGTGATTCTTAAGTTATTTACTATTTCCGAAATATTGTTAATGTAAATGATAAAAAGGATTGGCCCTAGGACAGAGCCTTGAGGGATTCCAAATTTTAGTATTAAATTTCCGGACTGAACATTATTGTTAACTACTCGTTGGATTCTACTACGTAAATATGATTTAACCCATTCCAAAGGCACCCCCCTCACTCCTAACAAGTAAAGACGTTCAAAAAGTATGTCGTGATCTACGCAATCAAACGCCTTTTGTAAATCTAAAAATAGTCCCATTGTCTTGTATTTTTCATCTAGTGCAGTGATTACACAGGTAACGAAGTCAACCATAGCATCAGTCGTATTCCTTCCTCTCACAAACCCGTATTGCTCTTTACACAAAATATTATGTTGAAATAAATAATTTAATAATCTATTTGCAAAGACTCGCTCATATACTTTTGAAATTGTTGAAATAATTGCTACTGGACGCCAGTTACATGGAAGATTAGTATCTCCATCTTTACAAATGGGACGGATAATAGTTTGAGTTGAGTTGGAAATAGTCCCTGAGCCAAAGATGCATTTATAATGTCAGCTAAGGGTTCACAAATGTAACTGGCACAGTGTCGAATAGTTTTGTTACTTAAGCCATCATATCCAGCTGAATTTGAGTTTTTGAAATTCTTGATAATTTTATATACTTCACGGGAGTCAGTTGGGTACAAAGCAAGACTATCAGGACATAATCTGTTAGAGTAAGACTGTTGTCGGGGCTCCGTTATCAATTGTTGTTTACTATGACCAATGTTTGAGAAATAATGATTAAAACATTCAGGACTTGGCATAGTAACTGGTTGCGGAACTTGTTTTCTTTTCCGGTCCGAGTCGATTATTCTCCATGCATCCCTCGCTAAGTTATCACTGCTTGTAAGTTGCTTACTCACGTGGAGAGCTTTTGCAGTTTTTATCACCTTGCGGTAGATCTTTTTATATTTATTATAAAAGTCTAAAAATTCTCGTGATGGATTATTTTTTCTTTTAAAATCAAGTTCTTTTAGATTTCTTGAAGAGATAACAATACCTTTAGTTAACCAAGGGTTTTTACTATTATGATTTTTATTATTCCTTTCCTTTTTTAAGGGACAAGCAATTGAGAAATGGTACTGTAAAATATTGAAAAATATATTCAGTTTCTGGTCAGCATCAGAGATTTCTTTTAGAGGGTTCCAGTCTTCTTTATTAATAGAAAATTAAGAATGTTCAAATTTTCCAAACAAGTGTCATAATAGAACCTGGCTGATTGTTTCTGAGAGTTGTTGTCTGTGCGGGATTTTTTAAAAGGGAGGGTGATTTTTTGTGCATAATGGTCCGACAGACCTGTTCCTAACACTTGTACCTGTATTATCTCACGGCCCACATTGGATAGCACATGATCTATTAGAGTGGATGAAGAGCCCGTTACTCTAGTTGGGGAGTCAACATACTGCATTAAATTAAATTCATTCATCAGGTCTCTAAGTCTACTTATTTCATTATTTTCTTTAAGCCAGTTAAAGTTTAAATCCCCAATGACCAGACATTTCTTATCTTTGGATAAATACTTAGATATTAGTTTGTAAAAAATATTAAAAAACGAATCTACGTTATAGTGGTGTGGTGGGCGATATATACCAAATATTATTAACTTTGCATTTTTATTTAAGACTAGTTCAATTCCTGCTGCTTCAAAAATCATTTCTTTGGTAAATTTATTCATATTTATTATATTTACTTTTATGTTACGTTTTGTTAATATTACCAAACCACCACTACCTTTATGCTCACATCTTGAAAAATCACACATTACCTCATATTCTTGAAAGTTAATACGATACAACTCTTCTTTTTTCAAGCCATGTTCACTCAATAGAACTACATCAGGCTGTTCTAGTTGAAGAAAAACATTTAAAATGTCAATCTTATCTCTAAGGTATTGAATATTTATATGTAATATTTTTAGTGTGTTAAGATCACTATTTTCTATTATTTTACTATCTGAGATAAAGCTATTTTTGTTCCTAACTGTAGCAGAATGTTTTTCATTGTCGTAACTTTTCAGTTTAACTTGGGGCTTCTAATTTTCTCTACAATTAACCTACTTAACTTTTGTTTCCCCCAAGTATTTAGATGCAAGCCTTTGTTAGTATAGTTGTTCAATAGAAAATTTGAAAGAGATACAACTTTTATGTGTTCATATTTAAGAGATTCAATAATCAAATCAATGTTTACTTTTCTAATTTTGTTATTTAAGTAGGGTTTGTCATATCGTAATGGAATTGTACATAATATCACATTTGTGTGTTTAGTTTTATCGGCAAGCTCCTTGACAATTGGCTTAATATTAAAATCAGTTTTAGCTTCAATGTTCAACAAGAAAACAATGATTAATAATAGGAATATAAATAATTACAACGTTCGTTTATATCGTAAAACAAAAGGGTCATGTTAGTTGAACATATAGAAACAAAAAAATACCCGTTATAAAAATAAAATAATTTTAATTATAAATAAAATAATTTTACAATTAAAAATCATTGTAAATCCTTGTTGAAACGTTCTCGAAAACCCCTGTACAGAGTCGATACGTTACAAAATTTAACAGCTTTAGTAATAATAGAAAAGTAAAAATTCTAACTCGCTAAAAATTGTTGTTTTTAACCCCTCAAATAAAACTAAGTACTTTTAGAACCATCACCCATCTACATGTCTGTTTTACACAACAGTTTATTGTTGTTTATTGTTTGGAATTTTTCATTATTTAGTCACGACTGTTATAAAACTTTTACTAATTGAACTTTACTAAAATTTGTCCAATCAATTTTAATATATCTATATTACTGTATTTATTTATACTTTGTATGTACAATCTTGATTATGTTATTTTATATGTGCTTATTAAATCCATGGTACAATTTTGTCTGTGTGAATATAATTCCTAGGTATTAGTCTGATCAGCCTATTATAGCTTCAGTTTTGCAATATGTTGTAGAAGTTTTAGCATTGCTAACTTCATATGCATTGCTAAAATGCACAAATTATGAGATGACCAAGCTAAACTAGCATTAAGTTAAAAATGTCAATAGCTTCATTTCGCAGTAAAAAATGAAGGGAAAGTTTCATAATTTGCAAGTATTTTAAGTTCAAAATTATTTCATTTGGTCCGTTAAACTGACTGAGGTAGTAGATGTTAAAAATAAACCATTCAACACATGAAATAGACGTTTTTGAAAAACTTCCAAAGCAGGACTTTAAAGTTTGGCTCGACGTGGTTGGCACAAAACAATTTATGCGCCATGAGCCAACTCAATTCTGCAATTGTCTCGCAAGCGACAGAACTAAACGTTTTATACCTCGTGGCTTAAATTATTTATTATATTTTGGCATTCATATGATTTTATCAAAACAATAACAGGTAAAGTACTGGTACGAGGCTCATTGCTAATTCCTATGTGTCCTATTTTAATCAAAATTAATCTAAAAATTCATTGTACTTAAAGTAAGTATGGAATTAAGAAGCCCTGCCAAAATAATTAATGCAGGGATCTTTTTGGATCAAGGTACCCAAATGCTTATAATATTGTTATTGCTATCTAATTTTAGAATTCCAAACTAAATAAACTGAGACAAATTGAGTAAGTGAAATCAAACTAATTACAGCAACTTCCATATTTTGCAGCTGTATTTTATGGCTTATCGTTGCATAAAAAGATCGTTGCATAACCGTAATTTTTTAATGAATGATCTTTTCGAAGTTCAGTTTACCAGCACTTAAAATGATGTGTATATGAATTTGTGCTTTAAAATGATCTACTGACTCCTAGTGGGCCGTCCCTCATTGGAGGAAATGAGTTAGAAAGAGCGTTAAAAATTTTGTTTTCAGCTTCCAATTTTATTTATATTGTTTTAATCCCCTAGCGTAATAAAAAAAAGTCTCCAGACTTTTTAACAGCCCTGTATAAGGATAATATTGTCAAGCACGCTGCCATACTGGTGTGATAAACTATACTTCTCCAACCGACCAGAAATGGAGTGACGGCTGCAAGATAAAGATATTGAACAATGTATTTTAGTTTTATATATATGTGTGTCGAGTCACCTTCACAACACCCACCCATATATCAGCAGTACATTTACAGAAGTCACGGAGCGATTGTATGTCGCTGATCGGGCTTCTAAAATGGAAACCTAGTATTTTTCTCAGGATGACCTCTAACTAAATTGAGATGTTTACAATCTATAAATATTTATTTCATGTGTATTTACTTATGTATGTGTATGTATGTAAAACATGAAATACATTTTTTAGAAAGATTTGAATATTTTTGTGTCATGAATATTTTGAGAATGATATATTCTGTATAAATTCAGCATTACATACAATATGAACTTTTCGTAATGTGGGACAGCATGGAAGTGGAATTTTGAGAATGATATATTCTGTATAAATTCAGTATACATACAATATGAACTTTTCGTAATGTGGGACAACATGGAAATGGAATTTTGAGAATGATATATTCTGTATAAATTCAGTATACATACAATATGAACTTTTCTTATTGTGGGACAACATGGAAATGGAATTTATATAAAATTATAAAATAGCAATGAGCACTATTTTCATATTTATCTATAACACATAAAATAAATAGAAAATCATCTTGCAAAAATCATTTTGTAGAATTAAGCATTGAAACAGTTTGTGGATTATATCTATTTCAACATGTTATAGTCAAAAAATGTGTGCAATACATTATTAAAAAATTAATCTTCATACAGCTATAATACGAGAATGATAAATATACACACACAAATATTTATAGAGCAGTTTTTTTATATTTTGACAAATGATAGGTTAACGTACCTTTGTCGTCTTCAGCTTCAAAATCCTATTTATTGGATTACCGGTTTCGGAGCAAGGACTCCGAAAAAGGCTGTATAAATAACAATGAATAAATTTTTATATTTTGTATGTTTCTTTAAACAATACGAAGGAAAAAGGAGATTTTCAAAAAAATTTACCAAGATACGAGGACACTGAAAACGTGTTTTAATCCTAATCTAAAGTTTAACATACAAAATATAGAAATACATAAAAATGTAAACTAGAAGTCAATGATTAACTTTTGAAAAAAGACAATAAATAAGTGTTTTCAACAAATTTTAAAAATTCTTATAATTCTCTTTGTATATTTAGACCGTAATTGTTTCAAGTGTTTGGTAACTAAATATACGTTCACTTTCGTACGTTGCTAGTTATTTAAGTCCGGCGGCCGTTCCTGTGCCTTTTTTTCATTATGATTTCCACTTTGGCTTAGTAAAATAAAATAAACAATTCTTGATTGCACATAGACGTCACCATCAATTTATTGACTGGAACTGTCAACTTTCTGGCTTGTATCAGTTTTCCGAGGCTGGAGTGACGGGTCAAGGATTTTTTATTTAGGGAACCTCGTCGTGAAAACGTAACTGTCCCGCAGAACTCTAGCTCTTTGAACTTCTTCCAAAACACGAGATTTACAATTTACAGATCTCATCTGTGTCAAGGGAGCTTTTAGTTGGTAAATTAACGGGAATTAGTTTTTGAGAATTGATATTTGTTTAGTTAATGAACACTTTATAAAGTGCAACACATCGTACATTTTTCCAGTCTAAAAACAACAGCAATATTTTCCAATCTAAAAATTCTTTCTGTACAAAGTTTTAAATGAATTTATTTTTAACAAGAAAATATTCTGCCCACTTGACGTGCCAATATCTCTTACTCATGTAATTTTGTTATATTTATTCATACTGCACGCTTACTTTATTCAAAAATTACCTGTTATGTCAAGATAAATCGTCTACCCTGGTTGTGTGCTAACTCGTCCTGGTGATATCTCGTCCAGGACCCAAATTCTTGGAAAAAAGTGTCAACTCGTCCAGGCGGGTTTTACGCATCAGTTAACAGCATGATTGAATCCATCCCTATTCCTCATGGGTCCCCAGGTAGTGGACCTGGGCAGGTATTTGAGCATGCTTCATTGGTCCAGCCTGCTTGTGCCATAGGAAACATTGGTCAGCTGGTTGTTGTGCCTCCTGTTTGAGTGAGAGACAGAGGGTGCAACATTTAGCTATCATCATACTTGTGACCTCAAAGTAAATGCAACTATTTAAGTAATGCAAATCATAAAACGCAAATGGAGCAATAAAGCTTGTTGTATATGGGCTACAGGTATACGAAGAAAAGAGAGTACTGTACTAGTCTGATGAAGTGGTGTCGTGTTTCGCGGCTTTATGCTGGAAAAGTGATGGTACATGTTCCTTAAGTCTTTTACTGAAACTTCTTTCTGTTTAGCTAATGTAATATTTAGGACAAGTTGAACATGTAATTTTATATATTCTAGAATTAATTATTGTATTTTTTCATTGTTTGTAGAATAATTATGTTTGGGTATATTTTCGATGCTGTTGCCCGTGTTATATGTGAGTTTACATCTTTGTTTGGAAAATATATTATGTAAATATTTGTAATATCATCATGACATGTCATAGAAATGTAGGTTTTTTGTTAATAGTTTATTTTATTATTGTCTTCCACGTTTTTTATATTTATGTTTAATTTTTATATTTTAAGAGAGCTTATGTTTACATATTTTTTTACTGAGCATATAGAAATTTGCAAAATGTTCTATATATAAAAAAAAACTTAACAGTAAGTGCTGTAGATGAGTATTTATAAAAGTAAAAACTAAGTTAAGTTGAAAATACTGATAGTGTAGGATGCCACAGGCACCAGATCTACATAATTTTAGCAATTCTAGGACTTTGTGAGTAAATAATTCATTGACTTTAAATTAAGGTCTACTCTAATTTATTGGTCTATGATAAATTTAGACCAGTGCTTTTTGTATTGTTACTTGACAACTACCTTACGACGTTTAAAAAAAATGTTTGAAAAGTATTTTTTTTAAACGATGTTATTGAACATATTTTAAAATCATTAGTATACATATTAGATATATGGCTATGCATCTGTATAAAAAAATTAAGCTCAGCACCTGTAATAGTTCCTGAGAAAAAGGTACATAAGTACAAAATAACACAAACTTAAGATAGTTCCAATTGAAAAAGAAACTTTATTTGAAATATATATTTTTGATAGTTTCCTGGGGCATATGAAGGGTAGTCCAAGTCTCCTTCTTCTTCAAATACTTATTCTAACATAAGAAAAAAAGTTTATACAAAATTTATGTTTCATCCTTTATTTGTAAAGGATGATTGCATATTATAAAATAATTACATATTATTTTATGTAATTAAACATGAATATTTAAATACATAAAATAATATCTAACTATTTTTGCCAACAATTATGATTCCCTGTCGTGTATGTTGAGAATAAAAAGGTATTTTTATTTTTGTTCAAATAGCACTATAGAATATAGAATTTTTCTGAATATAGAATTACTCGTTGAAATATGTTGGTTATTTTAACACTCTAATAGAAAGCATGTCGGTCGAGTTTGGACTTTTATTTCTTATAATTTCAAGTAGAATTTCAAGAAATCGTAACAATTATTATTGACTTTAAATTTAAAAAAAACTGTTATAGGTGCAGAACAGTAGCTATTAGGCAAGTCGTTAATTTTATCCGGCCAGCTCGATGAGTGGGTTAGTTCAGTTCCGAGAATCCACCTAATCCTCTGGCCATCTTCCGAAAGGTGTCCGGACAATTCGTCCCACGGACATTTCGTCCCCCAAGAAAAATGCGGACATTTCGTCCCACTTTGTGGAACAGTTACCTGGGTAGGGTTTGATAAATAGTCTCCAAATATTTCTAAACGGACACTTCGTCCTACCTGAGAGAAGGGTTGTAAAAAGGTTAGGTTAGGTTAGGTTAGGTTAGGTTAGGTTAGGTTAAGTTAGGTTCTCTCAGGGTGGTACGAAGTGTCCATTTAGAAATATTTGGAGACTAATTATCAAACCCGACCCAGGTAGACACTCCACAGAGTGGGACGGAATGTCCGCATTTTTCTTTGGGGACGAAATGTCCGTGGGACGAATTGTCCTGTAATCCTTCCGAAAGCGGACCACTCAGGTATAAGGGCCGAACCTCAACTACAATATCCCGGGACCGTTGGACGTGTGTGCACTTGGACGAGTAGCACTGGGACGAGTGTGCACTTGGACGAGTTAGCACTTGAACGAGTTAGCACTTGGACGAGTTGGCACTTGGACGAGTTAGCACTTGTACGAGTGTGCACTTGAACGAGTTAGAACTGGAACGAGTGTGCACTTGGACGAGTTAGCACTTGGACGAGTTAGCACTTGGACGAGTTAGCACTTGGATGTGTTAGCACTTGAACGAGTTAGCACTTGGAAGAGTTAGCACTTGAACGAGTTAGCACTGGGACGAGTTAGCACTTGAACGAGTTAGCACTGGGACGAGTGTGCACTTGGAAGAGTTAGCACTTGGACGAGTGTGCACTTGGACGAGTGTGCACGTCACCGTCTACCCTGATTGGCTGGATATTTATTATCTACCTTACTTTAGCTCTTTGAGAGACAAATTAATTATTTTTATTTTATCTCTAAAATCATCTACAGAATATTTGTGCCAAGTTTAATGGTCCAAAGCGTTATGTTTTTTAGGAACTGTGCAATGGTTTCAGTAAGCAATGGTGTTTGGCTTTTATATTCATAGATTCGATATTTTCAAGCTAAATTTTATTAATTTCGTATGTGTAAGTTTTTATATAAAATCACCCAGATATATAAAGAAACACATGGGGACTTAGTGGATTTGTTATAGTTTTGTTCAATATTCAAATGTTGTCTTAACACTATATTTCTATTTTATTTCGTTACACAGTATGTGTGCTTGCCTGTCCTCGCCTTACAGCCACATGGCCGAGTAAAACTTGACCTACTTCCAACACATCTCATCTGGTAATGAGAACTTTATCTTAAATGTGTATTATCTATATAGATAATGAAAGAGTTTTGGCTAAAAACTGTTTAGATAATTGTTCATTTAGTTTCCACGTCAAGTTTCGTACTTTGCAACAAAATGCGAGTTAGTGTTTCTGATGGTTTTCTTGTGGTCAGTCGTGCTAAAGAAGTTTAGGATGTGTGGGAGGACCGACAGTATTAGTAGCCTTTGTAAATAAATGAGACCAACATGAAATGTATTTCATCTGCTACAAGTCAATCTTTCTTCTGGTAATTCTGTTTGAAATTCGGTCACTGTTTAGTGTCAGCTATAATCAGAATTCGTTATTTAAAATATTCTATAGTTATACGTTAATCTAACATATACAACCCAAAAGCTGTAGACGTTTTCTGTAGGTCTAAAAAAATGTATTGTCTACAAGGTTTAATTTTATGGCATTTTAGTGTAAACATACATCAATTAATATGACAAGTTCAAAACATATATTTAAAATACTGTTTAGTGTATCACGTGTTGATAGAAATGAAGTACAATTAAACATTTATTACAATATATGTATAAATTTTACTAATATTATGATAATACCTTCCTAATACATTATTTTATGAATCCCTCTGTGCGAAGAACGTAAACATAGTTTAACGAAATCGATCGCCATAATATATGTTCATTTTATACTTATATTGTAATAAATATTGTGTCGTGTGACGCTCAATTGTATTTAGTTACTATTTAGATAACATAAAAACGGAATTCTTTTGTGTAATCAAATGAATAGTTTTTATTATTAATTCCTATTTATTCCTGTTGTTAAATTTAATGTCGACAAGATTATTGCTTTTGATAACATTGGCTGATTTATTCTCTTTTCCTTCTTGAGCATCGTGGTCAATTTATAAATACAAATTAAAATAAATATTACGTGTCAATACCACTGTACGTGTATGGTTGGGTGTGTTGGTCAATACCACTGTACGTGTAAGAGTGGGTGGGTGGGTCAATACCACTGTACGTGTAAGGGTGGGTGGATGAGTCAGTACCAGTGTACGTGTATGTTAAACTGTATAAAGTTTACTTTTATTAAGTACTAGGCTTACTATACGTGTATGGTTGGGTGGGTGGGTCAGTACCACTGTACGTGTAAGGGTGGGTGGATGAGTCAGTACCAGTGTACGTGTATGTTAAACTGTATAAAGTTTACTTTTATTAAGTACTAGGCTTACTATACGTGTATGGTTGGGTGGGTGGGTCAGTACCACTGTACGTGTAAGGGTGGGTGGATGAGTCAGTACCAGTTTACGTGTATGTTAAACTGTATAAAGTTTACTTTTATTAAGTACTAGGCTTACTATACGTGTATGGTTGGGTGGGTGGGTCAGTACCACTGTACGTGTAAGGGTGGGTGGATGAGTCAGTACCAGTGTACGTGTATGTTAAACTGTATAAAGTTTACTTTTATTAAGTACTAGGCTTACTATACGTGTATGGTTGGGTGGGTGGGTCAGTACCACTGTACGTGTAAGGGTGGGTGGATGAGTCAGTACCAGTGTACGTGTATGTTAAACTGTATAAAGTTTACTTTTATTAAGTACTAGGCTTACTATACGTGTATGGTTGGGTGGGTGGGTCAGTACCACTGTACGTGTAAGGGTGGGTGGATGAGTCAGTACCAGTGTACGTGTATGTTAAACTGTATAAAGTTTACTTTTATATGTTTAAGTAAACTGTTCAATACCACTGTATGTGTATGTATGGGCAGGTGGATCAATACCACTGTACTTGTATGGGTGGGTCAATACCACTGTATGTGTATGGATGGGCGGGAGGGTCAATACCACTGTATGTGTATGTATGGGCAGGTGGATCAATACCACTGTACTTGTATGGGTGGGTCAATACCACTGTATGTGTATGGATGGGCGGGAGGGTCAATACCACTGTACGTGTATGGGTATGCAGGAGGGTATTGTAATATTTTAAAACCATAGCATTTTTTAGTTTCTGTATTGTAAGCAATTATTGAAGAGTTAATGAACATTTATATGTAAAGTACACTGTATAAACATACTTTTTATGTTGGGTGGGAGGGTCAGTACCACTGTACGTGTATGGGTGAAATACCTTAATACAGTATCCTGTGATTTATGTATTTCGTATCAAACAGACTATAGTGTTGATGTTTTGTATGAAAATATCAGTAAAATATTGTAATTTAAATGACAAAATTACAATAATTAATTGTAAAATTCCATTGCTAAGATAATCGTCCATTAGATAGAAAATTCCATGGAATAACACCCTCTGGGATTAGGGTATATTATACTCGCATTGATGAATCTATCGACTTCACAAACGCGCACTTAGTGACGCTTAAGTGATTCTCTTACGCACGGTGTTGCAAAGAGCATACTGCATCTAGTATCTACAACAATTCATAAACAAAACAAATACAAAAGAACAATATAATCAAAAAGGAAACTATGTGATTTTAAAATATTTACTTACTCACAAATTCAGACGCAAATAAGCTCATATTTACTCTTAAGACGCCGTTCGTCAAGATCGGAAAGGTACACATACAAAACTTAAACATTACGACCATGCAAAGTGTTAAGGCGTTCATAGTATCCTCACGCCATTGGTCGTAGCTGTTAAAATCTCGTAGTTCAAGTACTAACTGTAAGAGTGCTCTGAATTCAAATCGGGAGATTCAGTAAACGGACTATAATGAGCATACAGATTCAGCCTGACACATCTGAAAACTTAAGATGTGTCAGGTCAACCTGTTTGATTATCATCTAACATGTCTTTCTCTTTATTTGGACTTCTAAATACAAGCGTATCTCGATTTCAAATGCACGTGATGTTTGAATTTAATCTTTGGAAGAATATGAGGCTCTTCTTTAGAATTTGTCGTTAATTACTATCACTATTTACGATTTTAAAATATTAATTGGCATAGAAACTTACCTTCTGTATGATATAAATTGGTTATATCCGTTAAAAATCGAACAAAATACCTTATATAGATAACACTGAGTTTTTTTAACGGATTAGGTTAATTACTAGAATTACTTTCTTAGCTAGCATATTACGGGTTGGTAGAAAAGCAATACAAGTGTACGTCACATTTATTACAGCACAAGTTCATTATTACGGTGATCGATTTCGGTGAACTAACTTAACCTTCTTCAGGCCAGAGCGGATTCACGAAAACTGTTCATTTATATTTTATTTTATTTTTTTTTATTCATAAGACGCCGATCGTCAAGATATGGGCGAATATGGATTTCGAATGATTGTGATGAGTGTAGATGAGCGAATGTAGTCATTGTTACAAACTAAGGCTGACTATTCCTTAGAAAGTATCATTAATTAATAGCCCAATGACAAATGAACAGCCGCTGATTATCAGCTGATTCTTCTAAAAATGTATTGACTCTGATTGGGATCGAACTGAGCGCCTTTAGCACATTGTACCAACTACGCTACCAATTGTTACTAGGTTTGCTACTGCCTGGGAAATATGACGAAGCAATTTTAGTAGCTTAGACAATCTCTAGGTTAATAACATATATTTTTAAAATCAAAGTCCAAAAATGTCCTCATGATTGGTAAATTTGTATATGGTTTGTCTTACGGTAGATTTTATTTCAATTATTGCTTTGGCTTAGTATTTATTTATGGTCAATTTCACCTAGGTGTGAAATGTCTTTATTAGAGTTACCTAACCTCTATTTCTAGCATTTTTTTCCTTTTGCTTTGTTGTTGCAAATGTATAGTACCTGTTTTGGTGTTGGTGATTGCAGTCTATGATACGTTTAATTTGTTACTAGAAAACTACCTTCTTTTATTATAATAGTATTTATATTGTTTTTACCGGTTAAATTAAAAATAAATAAATAACCTTTACCAATCATAGACTATCCTAAGCCAACAAATAATTTTCACAGATAATTTCCCCTAGGATCACGTACAGAGTTGCTCTATAACCAAGAAACACTGTAAATTGGTTCAAGAGCGGACTGTCTTGCCCCCACGAGAAAGTGGGACGTTCTGGAAATAGATACCCGTGCTCCCACGGACAGCGTGTGGCGAGTACCAGCTTGCTGTGAGAAACACACTTCTTTATAGTGATTTAAACACGCATTCATCATTTGACATAACTTCTGAAGTGTCTGGCTGTACCCTTGCGACAATTAAGTTCATGATATCCAACTACATGTTCATGCAACAGTCTTACATAACAATGTTGATTTCTTAGTTTCCTCATTTCCTCTTTCTCTAAGTAATAACAATAATATTAAATAATAAAATAAACCCTTTATTACAAAATTAAAAACAATGTATCGCAAACGTCAATACTAATATGGCCGTTTTCCAAACCGCCAAGTCACCGCTGGAAAGTCGACAACCCTACAGTAACCATGCATCGCAAACGTCAATACTAATATGGCCGTTTTCCAAACCACCAAGTCGCCGCTGGAAAGTCGACAACCCTACAGTAACCATGCATCGCAAACGTTAATACTATTGTGGCCGTTTTCCAAACCACCAAGTCACCGCTGGAAAGTCGACAACCCTACAGTAGCCATGCATCGCAAACGTTAATACTATTGTGGCCGTTTTCCAAACCACCAAGTCACCGCTGGAAAGTCGACAACCCTACAGTAACCATGCATCGCAAACGTTAATACTATTGTGGCCGTTTTCCAAACCACCAAGTCACCGCTGGAAAGTCGACAACCCTACAGTAGCCATGCATCGCAAACGTTAATACTATTGTGGCCGTTTTCCAAACCGCCAAGTGACCGCTGGAAAGTCGACAACCCTACAGTAACCATGCATCGCAAACGTTAATACTAATATGGCCGTTTTCCAAACCGCCAAGTCACCGCTGGAAAGTCGACAAGCCTACAGTAACCATGCATCGCAAACGTTAATACTAATGTGGCCGTTTTCCAAACTGCCAAGTCACCGCTGGAAAGTCGACAACCCTACAGTAACCATGCATCGCAAACGTTAATACTAATGTGGCCGTTTTCCAAACCGCCAAGTCACCACTGAAAAGTCGACAACCCTACAGTAACCATGCATCGCAAACGTTAATACTAATGTGGCCGTTTTCCAAACCGCCAAGTCACCACTGAAAAGTCGACAACCCTACAGTAGCCATGCATCGCAAACGTTAATACTAATGTGGCCGTTGTCCAAACCGCCAAGTCACCACTGAAAAGTCGACAACCCTACAGTAGCCATGCATCGCAAACGTTAATACTAATGTGGCCGTTTTCCAAACCGCCAAGTCACCGCTGGAAAGTCGACAACCCTACAGTAACCATGCATCGCAAACGTTAATACTAATGTGGCCGTTTTCCAAACCGCCAAGTCACCACTGAAAAGTCGACAACCCTACAGTAGCCATGCATCGCAAACGTTAATACTAATATGGCCGTTGTCCAAACCAACAAGTCACCGCTGGAAAGTCGACAACCCTACAGTAACCATGCATCGCAAACGTTAATACTAATATGGCCGTTGTCCAAACCAACAAGTCACCGCTGGAAAGTCGACAACCCTACAGTAACCATGCATCGCAAACGTTCATACTATTGTGGCCGTTTTCCAAACCACCAAGTCACCGCTGGAAAGTCGACAACCCTACAGTAGCCATGCATCGCAAACGTTAATACTAGTGTGGCCGTTTTCCAAACCGCCAAGTGACCGCTGGAAAGTCGACAACCCTACAGTAGCCATGTAATGTTACTTCGTATTCCAACTTTATGGTTCGTGTATATTATTACAATAAGTAATAGTGAACAATGTATAATCATTAAAGACCCAATCTAGTGGACCGTAAGCTGTTATTATTTGTTTTTAAATTTAAGACGTCAAGAATAACGAATAAAGTTTCACATATTTAACATTCGATTAATTAAAAAAATACTCCATTTTTTACAAAAATCAACTGATGGTCCTCTAGAACAGTTTTTTGCCTATAAAATGACACTTCAAGTGTCAAAAATCGCCAATTTTCATCGCCAAAAATAAATAGGATTTATTTTTGGCGATTTTCTTGGAGCGAAACGGCCCCCTTAAAGTAAATAAACCTAAAGTTATAACAACTACGCACAAACAAACATACAAAGAGGGTATTCACTCGAAACTACCTATAGGCTAGTGTTTGTAACACCCACAACAATAAACTATGTGAGTCTAGTCAATTAAGTTGGTTTTCCAGTGCTAGGAACTCTCCCACACTGCATAATGCTTTGGACAGCAGAAAGTTTCTCATGCAGATCCTAAATATTTTTGAAACTGGAGCAATTTTCATTTCGTTAGTCAAGCTGTTTATTAGTTTGACATTCACCTGCGAGGGAAGGTGTTGATAGGTTACCGCTCTGTGTTGCTCAGTACGGTAGCCATCTCTGCCTCTTGTATTATAATCATGTAAGTCACTGCCCCTTATCAGGATGAATTTGGACATAGAATACAAAATTGTTTTTAAAATATACAAGCAAGGCAGATAAAACAGCTTCAGTTGTTTGAACATTGGTTTGCTCGTCTCTCTGCTCTTTGAATTTGTAGTAATTCGGACTGCCTTCTTTTGGAGTCTGAACACCCTCAAGAATTCACTATTTACAGTAATTCCCCAAATCACCAGTTCATATGAAAGGTGAGGGTAAAGAGAAAAAGCAATCACTAATATAGTAATTCCAAGTCAAACCTCTGTCGAGGTATATACCAAGGACTTCAGTGGACTACACTTCTTCTAGCACAGATTCTACCAGTAACACTGAGGAGCCACTTACAAAATCAATGCGCCTTAAACAAAAGTTAACAATTGTTACAAACTAATAACATGATTATTACTTCAAGTTTTAAATTATGCTTAAACAGTAATAACCTCAGAAGAGATTTAACTACTGAGTTTAGCAAAAAGGTCTTCACTTATGTAGCCTACTAAAGGTAAATGAACGTCTGCGGCTGAGTCGCATCCCCCCCCCCCTTTGGGTCCTGTGAAATTATTTAGGCCACGTTAAATTATTCTATAGATTCGGAAATTAGAGACACAAACTCCAATATTAGCTGAACAATCTATCTATTTATAAAATTAATGGTGTCTAAAGGACAATTTGAATGGGAAAAGACTCAGTTTGTCCATAAATTAAATTTTAATTATTTACAGCCTTCAATCTATATTTGGATTCAGGCATCAAATAGAGTGTAATTCTCCCCCCTATAAAACCTTATTGCGTGTTTACAATATGTAGCAGCCTACGCAACATTTCGATTCCATTTCAAAATCCATATTCAGAGTGAATGCGATCATGACACTTTAATTATTCTTTGGCAGAGAATTATTCACCTGAATATGCCCTGTAATCATACATTCGAAACGTTGCTACATCGAGGTCTAAACGTGTGTCCGACGACCCACACATCCTCTTCTCTTCATGTTGACGTATTATAGTCTTGTAATCCCGGCTTAAAGGGTTAAAAACTATTTTATCAGTTGTATAAAACAGTGCCTCACAAACAACACACGGCTCGGAATAACAATGGAAGTCAAGTAACCAAGACTGAGTGAACCGTGTTAACTCCTATGCAAGCAAATCAGCTGTGTGTGGTTGAGCAGAAGTCCCATGAGTAACCGAGTATTTTTAAATATGAAATTCGCATCTTAAAATAACTCGGACGACAAAGTGAGCCCGAAATACTACTCGGCGGGCCCAAAAAGGGCTCAATGCATTGACAGTGTGAAGTCAGATACTACGACTGTCATTCAAGTGATGATAACAACTCATTACGTGCAAACAAATGATGGATTGTAACATTATTTATAGAACGATTTTGTTATTAGTATTTTTATGTCTACTTAAAAATATTCATCGTGTATTTTACTGAGAGCGTTAATAAGTAAAGTCAGTTGTTTTATATTTAAATACATATATTTCGAAAATGAGAATTACTTAATAAGTTTTGCATTTAATTGGTCACTTTACTGTTATGTGTAGGCTGAAATTCTCCCTGCACATAACAGTAAAGATGTACATAATCACGGGTAGGCCTTCACTGGTAGAAATTATGTGTAGGCTACCTGAGTTTGAAGCATGCTTTATTTTTAAATAAAAATTGTTGATTGGTTTTCACTGTACATTAAATTTACACGTTTATTACTCAAATCCCATTAATGTTTCTCATCCCTCTTTTAACACAGGAATATTTTATTGAATATCTGATTGACAGGAATATTTTCTCTAAGTTAGATATATTTCAGAATGTTAAGTTTTTAAGAAAAAAATTTCATCAATTTTCGGAGACGTTTTCCTGGCTTCTAGATGTGATAAAATGTATTGCTTGGTCATGTTGTAATCCTTATGAAATGTATTACTTGGTCACGTTGTAATCCTTATGGAATGTATTACTTGGTCACGTTGTAATCCTTATTACATGTATTACTTGTTCACGTTGTAATCCTTATAAAATGTATTACTTATTTACGTTGTAATCCTTATAAAATGTATTACTTGGTCACGTTGTAATCCTTATAAAATGTATTACTTGTTTACGTTGTAATCCTTATAAAATGCATTACTTGTTTACTTATAAAATGTATTACTTGGTCACGTTGTAATCTTTATGAAATGTATTACTTGGTCACGTTGGAATCCTTATAAAATGTATTACTTGTTTACGTTGTAATCCTTATTACATGTATTACTTGTTCACATTGTAATCTTTATAAAATGTATTACTTGTTTACGTTGTAATCCTTATAAAATGTATTACTTGTTTACGTTGTAATCCTTATAAAATGTATTACTTGGTCACGTTGTAATCCTTATAAAATGTATTACTTGGTCACGTTGTAATCCTTATTACATGTATTACTTGGTTACATTGTAATCCTTATGAAATGTATTACTTGGTCACGTTGTAATCCTTATGAAATGTATTACTTGGTCACGTGGGAATCCTTATAAAATGTATTACGTGGTTACGTTGTAATCCTTATGAAATGTAGAGTTACGATACACTACTTGCGTAAATAAATGAAGAGGTTTAAAATTGATTTAATTAAATAGAAAAACGCTTTAAATTGATCGATTTAAACTTATTTTAATAAATTTAATCAATCAATCAATATAAAATCACTGCATTCCTTTCACATATAAAAGTAATGTGTCATAACTATAAATTTCATAAGTATTACAACGTGACCAAGTAATTAACTCTATGGCCGCATTTTTGTGTTAATTACCAATTCTATGACCACATTTGTATGTTAATCACCAAATATATACCCTCATTTGTAAGTTAAATTAGTTATTATAATATACTATAGGTACGTGTAAATTTAGTTTTCTATTAGCTGTTAACAAGTTACCAAAGAGTAAAATGATAAGTTAAACCAAATATAAAACATAAGAATATCAACAATTGTCAGAGTGTTATCTTGGCGCGTGCATGGATTTTAATTGTCCCTTATAAGCACATGCAAGGAAGCGTGAGTGCATGTGTTTGGTTAACCTTCAACACGTAAGTTCAAGGAATTGTATGATTAGCGTAAACAGACATTGGTCGATAGCGTAGATGGTTAAAGCCCAGCTTCATAATTGTGGGTAGCATCTGGGCTTGTTTCACCGTAAACAGAATCTTGCTTAAGGTGAGGCAACATTGAAAAATAACAAGTAATAACATTTATACCAAGCAATGCAAATAAAACTAGTTTGAAAGCATTCAAAATAACATAAATAACTAGAATTTTCTTACGTTGATGTACCCTTAACAACCGCCCCTTATTCTCAGTTCGATCCCAATCACAGTCATAATAAAATTTGAAAAGGATCAGCTAATAACCACCGGCTGTTTATTTGTCAATTGGTTATTGATTAGTGACACTTTCTAAGAAATAGTTGGTTAGTTGGTAACAATGACTACATTCGCCCATCTACACTCTTTCGAAATCCATATTCGCTCATATCTTGGATATCAGTGTTTAGGAATAAATAAATAAAGGAAAATAAGCTATATTGCTTCTTAACAATCTTATCCAGTGAATAATTTTGTCGCAGTCGAGCCAATGCTACATCTGTATGGTAAAATCAATGCTATTAGTAGACAGATTTTCGTCTGTCTTCCGTTCCGAAATCACTGTGTGATCTTAACAACGATGTCACCCGCATAGATGGTTAAGTTAGTTTGATTGGTGTTCCCGTATTTTGAATAATTATGCATGTTGACGAGTGTAGATTGTTTTTGATGAGTATGCGTGAGAGTAAATTGTTGTGAATGGGTACAATCTTTGGAATGGGCGTGAGTAAGAGTTGATTGTTTTGAATGGGTGTGAGTGAGAGTTGATTAGTATGAATGGGTGTGAGTGAGAGTTGTTGTGAATTAGTGTGAGTGACAGTTGCTTGTTTCGAATAAGTGTGACTGATAGTTGATTGTTGTGAATAGGCGTGAGTAAGAGTTGATTGTTTTGAATGGGTGTGAGTGATGGGAGTTGATTAGGATGAATGGGTGTGAGTGAGAGTTTTTGTGAATTAGTGCGAATGACAGTTTCTTGTTTCGAATAGGTATGAGTGAGAATTGATTGTTGTGAATGGGCGTGAGTAAGTGTTGATTGTTGTGAATGGGTATAAGTGTAGATTGTTGTGAGTGAGTGTGAATTACAACTGATTGTTGCGAATGCGTCGGCACTGGTGGCGCAGTGCTGTATAACTCAGCTACTTGGGGACAAAGTGTTTGGGAGATTGTAGGCGATAGGTTCCATGCTCGGTTCTCTTAATACCGACACGGCGTCCGCTCAATGGTTGTCATCAATATAGACACTACTAGAGAAGTCTGGAGTGTCCTTGTTGAATGGTAGTCAAGGTTTGGGTGTTGTGTAGAGAAGAGAACTAAGTGTCAAATTTTTCAGTTAGCTGAAAATCAGACCAACACTACTTGGTTCGGATTCCACGTAAAGCTGTGGGTCCCATAGTTGCCCTGGCTATTGGGCTATTAATAAATAGTCCTTTCTGAGCTAAGTCGAACTCAGATGTCACAATGACTACACTCGTTCATCTACACTCATCACACTCATGCATGCCTCATATTCGCCCATATCTCTACGATCGGCGTCTTTGAGATGAATAATGAATAATAATAATGGGCGTGAGTGAGAGTTTATTATTGTGAATGGGTGTGTGTGTGTGAGAGAGTTGATTGTTGTGAATGGGCGTGAGTAAGAGTTGATTAGTATGAATGGGTGTGTGTGAGAGTTGTTGTGAATTAGTGTGAGTGAGCGTTGCTTGTTTCGAATGGGTGTGTGAGATTTGATTGTTGTGAATGGGTATGAGTTAGAGTTTATTATTTGGAATGGGCGTGAGAGTTGATTGTTGTGAATGGCGTGAGTAAGAGTTGATTAGTATGAATGGGTGTGAGTGAGAGTTGTTGTGAAATAGTGTAAGTGACAGTTGCTTGTTTCGAATAGGTGTGAGTGATAGTTGATTGTTGTGAATGGGCGTGAGTAAGAGTTGATTGTTTTGAATGGGTGAGTGTGATGGGAATTGATTAGTATGAATGCGTGTTGAGTTGTTGTGAATTAGTCTGAATGACAGTTGCTTGTTTCGAATAGGTGTGAGTGAGAGTTGATATTTGTGAATGGGCGTGAGTAAGTGTTGATTGTTGTGAATGGGTATGAGTGTAGATTGCTGTGAATGGGTATGAGTGTAGATTGTTGTGAATGAGTGTGAATTAGAACTGATTGTTGCGAATGGGTGTGAGTGAGAGTTTATTATTGTGAATGGGTGTGTGTGAGAGTTGTTGTGAATTAGTGTGAGTGAGAGGTGCTTGTTTCGAATGGGTGTGAGTGAGAGTTGATTGTTGTGAATGGGCATGAGTGTGTGAGTTGCTTGTTTAAAATGTGTGTGTGAGTGAGATTTGATTATTGTGACTGGATATGAGTGAGAATAGATTGTTGTGAATGGGTATGAGTGAGAGATGGTGTTTGTGAATGGGTACTTGTGAAGGAAGATTGTTATGAATGGATATGATTGAGAGTTGATAGTTGTGAATAGGTATGAGTAATAGTTGCTTGGTGCGAATGGCTGTGGGTGAGAGTAGATTGTTTTGGATGATTAGGAGTGACTGTAGACTGTTTTAGATGATTATGAGTGAGAGTTGATGAATGTAGATGGTTTCAAATGATTATAGATTGTTTAGAACGGGTCTGAGAGAGTCGGTAAGTTCAATTTGTTGTTGACGGGTATGAGTGATTGATTGTTGGTAAACGTAGATGGTTGTGAGTGAGTATAAATTGTTGAAGACGGGTATGAAGGAGTGTCGGTAAGTATAAATTGTTGAAGACGGGTATGAAGGAGTGTCGGTAAGTATAAATTGTTGAAGACGGGTATGAAGGAGTGTCGGTAAGTATAAATTGTTGAAGACGGGTATGAAGGAGTGTCGGTAAGTATAAATTGTTGAAGACGGGTATGAAGGAGTGTCGGTAAGTATAAATTGTTGAAGACGGGTATGAAGGAGTGTCGGTAAGTATAAATTGTTGAAGACGGGTATGAAGGAGTGTCGGTAAGTATAAATTCTGTTGATGGGTATGAAGGAGTGTCGGTAAGTATAAATTCTGTTGATGGGTATGAAGGAGTGTCGGTAAGTATAAATTCTGTTGATGGGTATGAAGGAGTGTCGGTAAGTATAAATTATGTTGATGGGTATGAAGGAGTGTCGGTAAGTATAAATTCTGTTGATGGGTATGAGTTAGTATTAAATTTTCTAGATGAATATGAGTGAGTGTTGATGAGTGTAGTTTGATTTAAGACTCGATCATCACTCAATAGTAGATAAGTATTTCATAAATATTTTTAAAGTATAAAACATTAGTTGACATATTAAAAGTTAAATAACTACAAATATTTTGAACAGGCTTACTGTCATTGTGTTTCTTAATTCATTATAAAAATACTGTAATCTACTAAATGATGTGATATGAAAAAGATTACGAATAGTGTCATTTATATGGCAACAATGGTAGCCTAAGAGGAAGAGAGGACTGTTTGGTCCTAACCTCATCAGTTCCTATAAATTATTTATCAATAAAGTCATTTTCATGCAATGTTAACTGAAAGAACAATTGTTTGAATAAGTTTGCTCAAAACACTCTTGACTTGTGTTTTATATTGCATGGATTGTAATGTGTTTGGTTGTTGCAGTGAATATGTGTTCGAAATACACAACTAGCTCTACGTATCAAACTTACTAACCATTTTAATTCATATCAAATTAAAATTCATATCAATTTGATAAAAATGTAATATGAAAGAGTCAGGCGATTCCTTATTGGTTTCAAACAATAACAAATTATTCTGGGCGATAAATTTTTGATTGAGCAAGTAAATGCCTCGAATTGAATGGAAATGGCGATGACGTATTGAATTGGCCGATCGAAATACACTTGAAGTAACTTCATTTCCAATCGAATCAGATGGTACCTATTACCTATCCCGTTAGTCAAGTAAGTAAGCGGCCAAGTTGTGTGAATACGTCAATGTGGTCAGAGCGAGTGAGACCCTGCTGCTCCAAGCCTCTATATATACACTCTCTGACGTCACTGCCCTCCTCCCAAATTTGGAGTGCTGCATACATCCCGCGGAGATGAAGTGACAAATACTGGCTCGACCCTAGCTTCACACCTGGGTCAATCATCAACTGTGTAGGATTTGTACTATTAAATATAACAGGGATAAACTTTGTTTTTATTTTTGTATTTTAATAGACAGTAAAACTTATTGCTAGATCAAGTAGAAATCAAGTAGGATTTTAATAACGCCCTTTACATGTTGACTGTGAGACAATTCGTCGTTCCTTGCAAAGTAAAACCAGTTCTAAGCTCTGAATAGTCTCTTTGTATTTATATTCCGTCAATACGAAATCGAATCTTGTCAGACATCCTTTATATATAATCAACGCAACTCCTCCCATATTTCTTGAACAATTTAAACGGTTGAGGTATCAACAAATGTGTTTCTGTTCGTAGTTTGCAATAAGGTCTTACAATACGTTTACCCTGAAGGTTATGGGAAGCCCTGAAAGTACGTTTTCCGGCCATAAGAATAACATAGAGAGAGAGAGATTTAGATGAATCGAAAAGTAGCAGCTGTTCAAATATAGATAAAGATTTCCAAAACGTGTTAACAACTGCTGTAACACAATGGTGTTTATAATATTGAGAGGGTTAGGTATTTCATATTTTTAAACCGGGGAAGGTTGTCAGCATGGTTTTATTCACATTAGATTG
The DNA here is from genome assembly GCA_035578905.1 of Stictocephala bisonia. Taxonomy (NCBI): domain Eukaryota; kingdom Metazoa; phylum Arthropoda; class Insecta; order Hemiptera; family Membracidae; genus Stictocephala; species Stictocephala bisonia. Next base: position 1,742,551 of record JAQJVL010000031.1, on the reverse strand, counting down.
TACGGCTCCTCTCTACTGGACTTGAGGTTTCAATGATAATCTAATGCTGTTATTTTATTTATCTAATCTTCAGCTGTTAAACAAAAACAAATTAAATTAACACACTTTAAATAGGTAACAACGAAAGTAATGTGAGTGAGATACCGTGAATAAATATAATATTATGATTTTACAGTGTAAAGTCAGCCTACTATTATTTGTAGTCAAAAGTCACAGGCCGAAAACCGAGGTGTAACAAGCGCAGCGAACGACGGGGTTGGCACGCGAAGCGTGCTGGGATGTTTTCTTGTTTGATATAATGGAAATCTTATTTTCTTAAATTCTTACAAAACGAAATTTTATTAATTTATTTCTTAATGCTAAACAGAAAAAATCCAATTACAAAAGAGCGTCAAATTAAGTTAGAAGTGGAACAAGTGTTCTTGTCCAACCAATCAATGGAGTCCCAATCAATTGATTTATGAATTCTCACTTAAAAATTAATCATAAATAATATAAGTACAAACACAATAAAAGTTTAACTCAATACAACGTTAACCTACATATTTATAACACCGCTAAAATTGTTTGCCAGAAATGAACAGTTGTTAATACTAAATCTTTCAACACGATAACATAAATTTTCCTTTGACAGCCACATCTAACGCTAAAAACAAAAACCACATTACAAATGACGTGACACACAAACAATCATGGAGAACAACTTTCACTCGACCATTTAGGTAAGCCATCATTAGACTAAATTCTACGCTAGATTAAAGAATCCAGTAGAAAATCTCTTTGTTTTTCTATCTTAACTGAGGCCTAGTAGTTTGGGATAAGTAGACAATTTGTTAGGGCAGCATAAACAAACTTAACGCAAAATTAATGAATCATGGATGGGTTTGGTCATAAGGATGCACTATAAACCTGCGACCAGCATAACTGGTACGCTTAGCTTTAGTATTAAATAAACCTTAATAAGAATATGCTACCATTTGTATTTCTTTAAAATCAAATATTAACCTCTCAAAAGGACGTTTTAGAGTTAGGAATTGCCGTTATCTTGGCCCCCACGTGTGCGTGGTTCCGTGCCCACGGATACTTCCAACATGGAAGTCGTTGGGCGTCCAGAGGTCGGCCGGACAAGACTGTTCTCTGCACTCCTGAGTGGTCAGCAATGGGAGTGGAGTCTTAGGCTGGTTATAAATAGGTGGTATGAATGTATATGAATCTTCATCGGAAGTAGAAAAAAATCTTAGATCGCAATCACTAATAAAATTTAATTTTATCTTCAAAAATGTGAGACTGCTAAAAGTAGTTAGCATAAATGTATTATGTATTGTATTGTGTATTTTACTATGTAATGTATCATGTATTGTATTATGTACATGTATTAATGATAACAATAACGTATTACAACTGTAAACAAAACTGATATAGTCAAAATACGTCACTAAATTGCAATGTAAAAATAATTTTTACTTTTATACTTAACTTTCATAAGTGTAAGTAAATGCAGTGATTTTATATTGATTTAAATCAATTTAAATTTATCAATTTAAAGTTATATTTAATTGATTTACATTGAGTCATTGTAACTAGTGTAGTGTATCGTAACTATACATATCATATGGATTAATCTTACGACCTCTAGAAGCCAAGAAACAATGTTTCAGGAAATTGATAAGAACGTTTTCTCAAAAAGCAAATTTTAAAAATGTATAAACTTATAGAAAACATTCCTATCAACTAGGTATTAAAATATAAATATCATACATTAACGGGGTTTTTAGAAATAACAGTGTAAATTTTATGTACAGTGAAAACTGATTAAAACTCCTGTACTTTTTTGTTCCAACTAAAATAAAAAATTATTAAAATTTGTAATAAATGTAAAAATCCTCAAGTTAATCAAGTACAATTAAACGATGAAAACAATGGTGTGACTAGATTTTTCGTAGGTCTCTTAGTTCTTAAGAAAACATCCTTCAAACTCGGGTGCACATAATTTTTGCGTCAGGAGTAGGTATGTTTCTTAGTGAGAAGGGTCGAATTCACTTTAGCTGCTCCCTAACCGAAATTATTTTCTACAGATTGTATTAATGTAAAGTAATCAAATACGTTCTAGTAAGTAAAGTATTAATCACTCATTTCAGCTCAACGAAATATTAATTTAACTTTCTAACAAATAAGCGTTTTTATGGATATATTATAGACACCAATGAATACACAACTATCGAAAATACATGTTATATCTACCAATGAATAGACATGTATTCATTGTAATAACATTGAAACAGAGGCTAGGTTAGAATAGTGCACTGCTTACTGATAAAAGACTTTTTTACTTGCAAACAGCTGAATATGTAAGTTATTTCACAGATATGAAAGGAACCGAAGTCACGTCCAATAGCGTTAAATGTTGTGCAGTAGTTATTTCTCCACTTAGCCATGCGATCACGGGGCCAGCACCTTGTCAGTCACTCCTTTATTGCCCCCAAATCCTCAAGGATACATGTAGTAATTATTACTGCTGATGTACATTAGTTGTAATCTGTCACGGAGGTGTTCCCATGATCAATGGGCTCTGACGTCACGCGTTCATCAAGCCAGATGGCTGATATTGGTGTCACCTGCCGACCTTGAGGCATTATTGTGCTTTTATGGCTCAGCTGTGAGGCCTAAAATGGCGTTGGTATGGTACTACTCCTGATTTTCTCACAAGTAGTGCAGTGATAATTAAGTGGCGTGTGGTGTTTCCAAAACATAAAAAAATGGAGAAATCGTTGAAGAAGAGCATTGAGTTTGGAAAGTAAATATTGATTAGACATTTATAGAAGGAATTAAAATACAACTTATTGTTTAGTATTTTAGTTGTATTCTAAAGGGTGCATTCCAGAAGCCAGCTAAACTTCTGGAGGCCATTCCTTGGGTTAAACAAATAACAAATGTAATGTGCACAAATCGTCTATCTCGCACCGTTATCAGTCTGCCTGTATGTGATTTTTACAAAAAGCTTAATATCTCTAAAGTTATTTCAAACAAAATCATAAAAATTGTTATTACTGTTGATATTTATAGTGTTCGTGTACCATTTAAATTTAATGTTTGTACAATAATGATTTATAAATTGATGGCCATTTTAATATTTTAAATCTAAATATCTTAATAACCGTACATTTTAATAAAAATCTGTAAATTACAATAGAAGTTGAATCTATTTCTACAAATAATAATATAAACATTTTAAAGATGTAATAACAATTAACTGAGATCAAATAAAAAGACTTCTTGGCCGAAGAATTCCGTTATTATTAAAAAATTTCAATTTCTACAAAAACTTATATTATTACTTGTATAAATAGGTTGTTCAACTTTTTTTAACTTACTGGTTTTTGTTAAAATTTATAGTTATTAAGATATTCAGCTTTAAATATTCAAAATGGCCGCCAATGTGAAAAGGATTATTGTACAAACATGAAATTTAAATGATATATGAAAACCATAAAGCTCAACATTTATAACAAATCTAATGATTTTATTTCAAATAACAACAGAGATATTAAAATTTTTGTAAAAATCACGTACACACAGACAGACTGATCTGTACAACGGAACAGTTTGTGAATTGTGGCAAATATTGAACGATCATTAACAAGTAGGTGTTATGTGATATTTATATCTGTAAATGAGTGGTTTAATATAAGTGCCAAAATATTGCTTACTAATTTTTAATTTTTATTTGTAAATATATCGTATTGTGTAATTTAGTTAGTTAGTAACTAATCAAATAAAAGGAACAATTAGTAGCCACAGGAGGAACCCTGTGGGGCCTTAAAAGTAACAATTAGTAGCCACAGGGGGAACCCTGTGGGGCCTTAAAAGTAACAATTAGTAGCCACAGGGGAAACCCTGTGGGGCCTTAAAAGTAACAATTAGTAACCACAGGAGGAACCCTGTGGGGTCTTAAAAGTAACAATTAGTAGCCACAGGGGGAACTCTGTGGGGCCTTAAAAGTAACAATTAGTAGCCACAGGGGGAACCCTGTGGGGCCTTAAAAGTAACAATTAGTAGCCACAGGGAGAACCCTGTGAGGCCTTAAAAGTAACAATTAGTAGCCACAGGGGGAACCCTGTGGGGCCTTAAAAGTAACAATTAGTAACCACAGGAGGAACCCTGTGGGGCCTTAAAAGTACATTCTCAGTGAAGTTTTGACTGACAGTTTATAGCAAGTGATAAGGTGTGGGAATCAGCCAGTGGTTGGTGAATGTGTATCGAACCAGTACCAGGCTCAGGTGGTGCCGACAGTCCTAATGGTGTTTCCTGCACGCTCTACAATTGTGCACTGTAAATTACACAAGCACCTCTCTCTGGGTCAAGTAGTTGAAAGCACACAACCATGCATGTGAATCTGTTTAATGAATTTTGTTGAGTTTGTTCACGTTGGAGTTGTGTTGTTTCATCATGAGTAACGACCATAGGAATCGTGTGAGTAGGGTGGGGTGCGTTAAACTTAGAAGCAACTAAAATAATAAGTGTTTCCAGTCATGTAAAAGTAAAATATATAATTATTTTACTCTTAGATTATTATCGTTATTATATTTTTGTATGATGTATTGTGCATACCATTCGAACGACAATATCATCACTATTTTGAAGATTAAGTATGTTGCGCTGAGTCAAGAATGGGCGGCAAAGGGGTGGTAACAAAATCCATCGACCAGAGTGCGCTAGCTGGCAAGATTAGAAATTTAACCTTTGAATGTGCGCCCAACTCGTGCTTGGCTAGATTTTTGTTTGTATTCTAATATACTTAACCTAACAATCTTACGCGTCAAAAGTTCTTGTGGTATGGACGGGAGACTGTCTTTTTGAGAACTTATCTTCACGTAGTTTTTAACTTATTTGCTATTCAAATATTTGCGATTGGTTCGGATTAAATTATTGTCAAATTAATTAGCCACAAACTAGAATTGGATTTATTATTTTGGCCTACCAAAATAGTTAATAATAAGTTTTAATGATTTTAACTGAGTAAAATTTAATCTACTTTTAGATATAGTAAATTAATTCATATTATTAGGCAATTTCTATCCATCCAATAAAATTATACATTTCATCTACAATGCTATGGACACTGAAATATTGAATATGTATTTGAAAACGATGTTGTTATAAGTAACGCATTTTGTTGTTGAACTAATTACTTTTACAAGCATATTAGGTCACCTCCCCTGGGATTACGTCGTTCGGTTACAGGGAAAGAAGAAACAGAGGTCGCGTCTATTGGTGAGGTGGCTGTGTGTAAGCGTAAGGAACTTGGTGTCGAGTAGTCAGTTCTCTAGTTGGGAACGCGACAAAGCGTCCCAACGACAAACTGAGCCAGTTTATTTGGGACAGGTTGTCGTTGGGATACTTTGTCCGCCGCGTGCAAAATTCCAAGGTGGCCCAGGTTATCCTTTCGCGAACGGACAAATTGGACCACATTCCTGAGTGGTTTAATTTGCCTTTGGCTCACTTTGTCCGCGTTAGATTTTAGAAGATGGTCCAGGTGCTATTGGGACAAGTTGTCCCTCTAGTTCGGTATGGGAAGGTAACAGCAGCACCGTCAGTCCCTCCTTATCCCCTCCAAACTCCTTTTCCATTCTCTCTCTCTCTTCTATTTCACATTCATTTCAAACATCGACAGAAGACTCTGGTGGGGAGTACGAGACGTAATATCTGCCTCTGTAACCACTTCCGCCCCATCTAATGTTGTTGTAATTATAAATACTGTCTTAAATTTGTACAAATGAAGTTTTATTTATTGACGCAATTGTGTAAGTGGTGTGATGTTTTAGAATAAAGATATTCTGATTTCTCGAAGAACGTCTATTCTAAATTCTAATCGCAACTGAGGCGTTCGCTGCCGTAAGAAAACGAACTCTGTTTCTTCCTTCTCTGTGGTTCGGTGAATTGTGTTTGATGTCTCTGCAAACCATCTTGAAGACACCATCAAGCAGACTGTTTTCACACCATCCACTTTTTTTCTATGAGGAAAATTTGTATGCAACCATTGAAAGCTAACTGAAATGCAATTTTTACTTACTAAAACAATTAATTAGATGGTGAAATAGCGTGTCTTTAAAGTTTTGTTGTACGTAGTTCATCAGTAAACAAAACCAACAAGATATTATTATAATTTTGTTTAGGACTTGAATGCAGTAATGATTTATTGTACCTCAGAGACAAATAAAAACGATAGCCCCTGTTTTATGGCCGCAGCTAACATCCGTAATCGGACTACAACTAATGTACGTCTTTTACAATCTGTACTAATAATTTACACGATTATTCTTGGGGTTTTAGGGGGAGGGGGGTTAAGGGGCAGATCTAAATAGGCACTGGCTCTGACATACGCAAGGCGAACTGGAAAACTAACCAACTACTCGAAACACGTTTCCTCACTCGACACCTATTCAGCGCATATTAGATGCGACCTCTGTTCCTTTCTTCCTGTGTTTGTACCAATTTATAAACCTACATTTCGTATCACAATGAATAGCCAATGCTTTGGTACTCTGTTGGTTTATTAAACAACTGAGACTTATTTGAACCATGACATTCGAAAAAATCTAGATTTAAAAAATACACCAGAAAAACGTATACTGTAGGATTATATCAAATCTACGAATGTATATAAGCCTACTCGACAGAATTACTTAAATGTCAATAGCAGACCTGAAAGAGTCTGCAGAGATAATCGCTATATTGGGTGCATATCCCATAAGAGCAATGTAAACGTGGCGCAGCACTGTGATCAATGATTTGTCGGACAGTTGTAATTGTTATATGGTTTGAAAGTGTGTTAAAGTTACTAGTGGATCCACTATTTACCATCCAATATGGCGACTAGCTCAGCAGACTTTTAAAACTGACCTGTTTTAATTGCAGATAAGATCGGACAGAGCGAGTTATGCAGCGAGACAGAGCCAAAGACGAAAATAGAGAGACTGGCGAAAATACTCTTATTGAAGTTCCCTTATTAAAGCTCGGCAGAAAGGCCCGGCGTAAACTTCTTGATTATTTTTCTTCAAATATCACAGTTTAATACCAACTAATAAATTATATCGGATGCTTCTCATGGACATAATGCAGGTGTCTATGCTTGGGGTGTTTGATCTTTGTGTTGGTTGCGAAAGATCCATGGGCCTTGTTCAATTTCAGAGTGTTTCTAACATTACAAATTTTACAAAAATAATAATGAATTTCTTTGGCTTAACTAGAAACATACTCAATCCTAGTTTATGATAAGTGATTAGACAAAGTTATTGATTACATCATCACTTTAGGGTAGGTTGAAGTGATCAGAAATCCTGGCTGTCTCCGATTTGATTCCCGGCTAACAAGAATCTAATCTGCACCACACCAATGTTAAAATGTCTCAAATCAATCAAACACATAACTCCACTAGTAGGCATAGTATTTTTAAGCGTTTGCTCATTAGCCAATTTTACTGGTTTAAATTTTGATAAATTCTTGAATAAATGCTTGATTTTGATTGCTTGGGCCTGTTAATTTTTCAAATTTATTTATGTGTTCATTCCAACTATTTTGTAAACTAAGAACAATATTAAGTTCATGTATAAAAACTTACGCAATGGACATTCTCCGCTACAATAGCCTCCAACATGAAACAATAAACGTCATTACGTCGGGGAAAATACGCAAAATCAGTTTATCCTTTCAACATTGGTTTTGAGGGAAACATCCAACATGGCCGACCAGCGCAGGCCCCTCCTTAATACAATAATAGAATTTTTATGACAAGTGATTTGTCATATTGTTATTTTAATTATATGTAGAATAGTTTGACAATTTTAGTGGAGAAAAACTGTGCAATTTCAGAATTATGAAAACTAAGCCAAGCAAGTCTTCCTTAATTGTCAAGCCACCGCTGAAATTGAAAGTCAAATTCCTATATAGTGGACATACAAGCTTACCGTCAGCGGACAAAACATGTTTTTCTACTTCAGTTGTACGGTTCATGTTTACTATGAATTATGGCGAATACTGTACGATTATTACAAGATATAATCTAGTCAGTCATACGTTGTTATTTTAGGTTTTATGAGACACAAATTACATTTCAAGTTTCACATATTCAACTGTACAAAAATATAAAAATACTCAATTATACAAATCAATTAAAAATCCATTGGTTATGATCATTATTACCAAATCCTTGTAATACAAAGCCATGTTTTTGGTATTTTCGTGAAGGATTGTTCAGATAATATGAAGATGTGCCTACTGTATATTTAGAATCAAGTTTAGGATAACTTTAAGTCAACCCTTAATCAATCTTGTCAATATGCCAAGACTGATTGAACTGTTATATCCTCAGCCATCAGGCAGACGTCTAGGTCTAGCCAACATATTGCATACTGTTACATAACCAAGGCTCTGTGTAGGTCACGGTGAAGAAAGTGCCATAATACTTGGCCACTCTTCATCGACCTGCCGTCAATTCAGATGATTTTGACTCAGAGAGAACTGCCAAGAAACTGTCGCCAAATGACGTAAAGTCGGGCACAGCCAAGGAACGGAATACCCCAGTGGCAGCAATTAGCTTCTCAATGAAAAATAGAACATTTCCTCCCACACTCGAATAGACTGGCGTCAACATTGGACCAGACAGAATTTTAAGGTCCCTTAAACCCTTCTGGGAACTTACGAAAATATTTTCCAGCGATATATAACTTTTCCAGCTAAACCCTCATGTAAGGTCATCCAGAGAACTCAAGTAACTTGCAAAAATATACCAGACGCTCTTCGCAGTTTTCTGAATGTTGAGACTTCAGGGAAACATTTTCCTTGCAGTCAATAACATTCCTCGGTCATAATATAACGTCAAACCAACTAGAACGTTTAAGATTATGTAGTTAAAAGGACATGGAAAATATACTTGTCGCTATGAAACGTCATCTTTAAGCTAACACAAAACTTTCAGGCCAGCTGACAATTTTTGAGAACTTAGGTAAAAATGTTTCTGGTAGTCTATAAAGTTTTCTGCCAAACTCTAACGTTACAACAATTAAATGAAGTTGGGAATAAACATTAGATTGAGTGCAACTGCAAATGAGGGGGCCTTAGAGATAACTACCCTTTTATTGCTGGTTCTGTAATACCACCCTTACAAAGTAACTGGTGGATTGCACCAGTACAACGCAAATTGATATTTCAAATAAAAATATTATATGACCAATAATTAAATACTGGTATTAAAACAGATAATACAAACAACCCAAAAATTTAAAATAATGTCCAGTATCATACATTTTATGATCAAAAACCTAAAAAAATTAAATGTGTGTATAAACACAAATTACCTAAATTAGCAAATTAACCAATCAAATCCGTCTGTTTACCGAAACTCTAGCCGTAAAAATTAGTTTGAAAGAGTTCAAGATTGTTGTTGAGTTTAATATAAAGTTAGATTTCACAAATAGATATCAAACTGACAAACAATTATTTGTTATTTTTCTTCTGGTTTCATGTGATTAATTCTGTGTATACCAACATTTTTTATATTAAATATGTAGTTTCTCCTTGCACATTAGCAGTAAACAGTATCGTATCATAATTTCTTTTTTTATATTACATTAATTACTCAAGTAATATAAATTCTAAATTTTCTGTATTTAACTTGCGACTGGCCAAGCTACTTGTAAAGGCGGTTATTTAATTTCCAAATAATATATTTGGTCAACAATTGATTATATCATGTCTCAAAATGTTAATTTCATATGCACTGCATAGTAGAAGAGTACGAATTAATACACACCTATCAGAAGCGAAAAGCTAATGTTAAAAATCATACTACTTTTTTTCTAATGTTGCTACCTTAGAGCGGCCGCCGCTAGATTGAGCTTGTTGCAAAGCAGCCTAGAGTGAGACAGAAGGCAGCGCGGCCGCCTGGAGTGAGACAGAGCAGCGCGGCCGCCTGGAGAAAACGACGTATAGTTCAATTTTTATAATGTTAGAATCGAGCTCCGGATGCGGTGGTAGGCGAGGAAGAGTATCATTGTAAAGGGCGTCTTCCAAACATTCGCTCAAATTAGGTCACTCGATGCAGTAATGACTCATCGGACTCCATTCATTGGTTTAAGTTAGTAGCGCACGGACGAGTCTACGGTTATAAAAATTGTACTATACAAGAGTATTGAGTTGGGAGAGGAGTATATGGCAACAAGAGCCGCTATAAGCTAGTTTCTTCTACTACAGAAAGTCTATTCATTTCTTTTACTCCGTAAGCAATGCTTTTTATCCCCTCTTTAAAGATAAATTACTGTTACAAACTTTAGTTTGTAGAGGTCTGCCATATTGGATGTATTTCTACAACAGCAATGTTACAAGCAGAACAGAACTGAGACTTAATGATTTATCAGAAAATTATAAATTTTTATATGGTTTGAAGTAGTAAAGTTATTATAGAATCCACTTTTCGAAATTTTGATTGTTCATTTCTATTATCATAACAATCATAAACTAAAATTTAATATATTATCGTAACAATATTTTTCTTTTAGTGGATTTTATTCTCTAGTACAATACTTCAAACTATGTAAAAATTATAATTTTCCGACAAATCATTAGGTTACAGTCCTGATCCACATTTAACATTGATCTCAAGGGAATAAATCCAATATGACAACATCTACATCTACAGACTCTTAAATGAACGCAATTTTTCTGGCACACATTAACTGAATTTGTCACTGAATTATACAGCACTAGAAAACTGAAAAGCTGCCTCTAACATATTAAACTTATTGTTTTTTTTTAATAACACACTTGCTGTTAACATTTTAATGGAGCGATAACAATTCTATAACAGTCAATCAAGTGCCTTGTTGATGATGATTGCAAACATTAAACATTTCAAATCAATATGATATAAAATGAAAAATTTGTTGCAAAACGCAATGTATTATATTATTTTTTACATAAAATTGTTATTACTACAAAAAAGTAAATGTGTTGCAGGGAAAAATCAAAAGGATTTATTTATGAATATGGCTACCTACAGTGGCTGATTTTGCCTTTTTGGCGCATAATTCATTAACAACATATGTGATATATTTTATAAAAATTTTGAAAATATGGTGGACAAAAGGTAAACAACCTAGTTGAGATTAAATATAAAAAAAAAAATGATTTTATTTTTAAAATGTTACCAATTATTTTTCTATAAATAACATTTGTTCAAATTTTAGGTTGAAATTTGTATAATTATCTTCTGCTGAAAGAGTAGATAATAATATATAAATCCCATTGCTAGGTTTTACTATAATTGGGGGAGTTATGTCCTTTTGCAGTATTTGCTAGGCGGGGTAGTGAGGGGGAAGGGGAGGGGAACACATTGTTTAATTGTTCATGAGGCAAGCTCTTGGCTACTCCTAGCGACAGTTGCAATAAAATTTAGCTAAATTCTTTAAAAAGCTCAACTGAGCGCTTGGATGAACACCCTTAAAGGAAATCGTTTGTTCAATATTTATCATAATTTTGAAATACTTCCACATACAAATAGGCTATATTTATTTTTTGTATAGTTTATTGTTTACTCTAATAACTGTCCAGTACAAATTTTTTAAATAAATGCAACTGTGGTAGAAATTACGTAATACAGTAGAACCTCGATCCATCCTATTGTAGAGGCAGGTCAAGCTGGATGTTTCGAGACAGATCAACATAAGTCACAAAAACTTAAACAGATTCAATAGCTCATATCAGAAGGTAAGGAGAGCCTGAAATTTGGATGCAACGCAATACACAAAGGAATAGCAAATTTCTATGAGACAAATGCAGCCAGCTATATAGTATGACATATGATTTTGAAAGGAACTAATTACGTTTTACTTATTTAAATTTCTAACATCATATGTTAAGTTACTTTATTGTATTTACATATAAACTTATTACATAGTATAATAATTTTAGGTAGTGGTTTTAAATAAATGTACAGTAACTTGAACCAACACAAAAACATTAAATGAATTAGAATGTGTTCTCACTCCGCCCCATTAACCATGGATCGTGAGGAGCGAAATAATTTATGCTGTTCACTTAATATCAATAAAACATGTTTATAATAGGGCAATCACTATAAAGTTGGTACCAATCAACGCAGAATGTTCTGTTCTATACATTTCTAAAATTTTTAATAATTTTGTTATGCAATTTTATAAACCTAGGCAATTAAATTAGCACTCCCGCTCAATTCCCGTCCGGCGGAGGTCTGGAGGGAGTAAAATTGCTGATGTTTGTCGTATGATTGAAGAATAACCAGAAGACAGAATAAAGCGTACCAAATATCAGTCTGCAGAGAAAGAAATACTCTATCCAACAAAACAAATGCATTGTTTTAGCTGTATTGACTATTTTACAAAAACTGTTTTTATATACCCTCGTTTTTGTGATTTCCCAAAAGAAAGAAGTCACATAATTTATGCTGTTATAAAAGTTTAGCTAATAATTTATTTACTGAGATACAAACAATAAACAAATTAGCTATAAAGGCAGAGTTGTTCAGTGCTGTTTCGAGCGTATTTTGTGCAGTAAGTTGGCAATAGTCACGTGACAAGTTTTCTCTTTTCTGGAAGAAGCAGAGCCCACCAAAGCCATAGTGAATCTAGCCATTTTTTCTTGGTGCACATCTGATTTACCTGTTCAGTGTTTTAAATTAACAGGATATTAGTGTAGCATGCTCATAATAGATAAAAAAAAATAGTATGTGTACTTTGTCATGTTGTTGTCACGTTTATATTATCCACGTGACAACAACATGACGTAGTATGTTATTACACTGTGCGAAAACCTTATTTATAGCAATACAGTAATACATTTTTACATTTATATTCAGAAATATGTGTTAGTTATAAAAATTCCCAAAAATTATTTTATATTTTTTATAATGTTTACAATTTTTCATGTGCTGTTTACACAATTTGCGCTCGCTGACTTATGGTGTTATAAGTTTTGTACTTTTTGGTAATGTTCATATATTTTACATTTTCTTGTAGCTAATAGATTGTACTAATAAAGTACATGTAGCAAACATTTATATATACTCCTTATTTTTAGATTGTTTTGTATTTTTTCAAAGAAGATTTTAATTTCCGTGGTAAAATTTTTATTTTCCCCAATAAACTAAAAATATCAAAATTTGGTTATGGGTACTATATGACTATTTTTCCTAAACAACTTTATCTTGTCTTTTCAATGGTGATTTTTTAAACCTACAATGATCATACTGCAACTATTTTCATTTTCGCATTTTATAAAAATAAAAAAATCCCAAAAAGACCTCGTAGTTTATCTAAAATATAACTACTTATTATTATAGTGCACTAAATAAAAAATTTGGCTATCTTGGAATTATTTACAAAACTTTTTTAGTGCTCCTAAGGAGGGTTATAAGTTATAATTTACGTACAATATTTTCAAATTCTTTACAATTTTTTCTTGACAATAATTATTTACTAAATTTGCATGTAAGGTTTGATAGTATATGTGAATGTACAGTTCTTGAGAAGAAAAACTTTATAAAAAAATGTACATTTGGAGCATACTTAGTATATTTCATGATTTTTACAAAAAAGGCTTGCAAAGCACCAAAAATATTACAGTTAAAATTAAACAGTGCTCACACTTAATTGTTAAATAAAAGACTGATCCAGGATTCTTCCAGCCGCTCTGATACAGAAGTAAAATTGCCACCTCAAATCTTCGAGCACAGACAATTGTTATCTAGTAAAACTTAGAAGAACAGTGCTTGTCAACATTCAAGATGCAAAGCTGAACCACTCATGTTCTATATTTATGTTGCAAGGCTGAAAATTCCACTTAATATTATCTAATAAAAACATTATTTCATCTCATTGTCAAGCCGGATATTCTAGATTGTACTTTAAGATGTTTTGTAATACGAGCTTATTTCAGAGGTAATAAAATAATAACACTGATAGCATAATTTACTCCAAACTATCTTATTTTCTCCCCTTAGACCTACTTACAGGAACAAAATAACAAACACATTATTACGAAAAAAAATTGTTTATTTTACAAATAATAGTTATGCCCTAAATAAAGGTAGGCTACATTTAGAAGCCTTGTTTGTAATTGTATGTATTAAAATAAATATTAACAGCTTACTTAATTACTTATTAAATATATTAACATAATATATACAAAATTAAATTGATAATAAAAACAATATCCAGCAAATCCCATGTCAAATGAAGCTAATTAGAAATGATTACAATTGACATTTCAAATTAAGTAACCACAGATGTTATAAGAAGGCTTTTACCCAGTTGTTATTATTGATGCTGTGTACTAACACAATACATATTGAATTGGTAAAAAATCGAAGGTGACGCAAGACTTAAATAGGTTAAAAACAAATGTACTGTATATCCTTAAAATAAATGATAGCGAGGACCAAGAAAAAAAAATAAGGAAGAAAACCGCAGACATTTTTCAACAGCTACTATGCTAATGGTATTGTATTATTTGTAACTTGTCTTTTTTTTTTGTTCAGTGAGTCTAAAAAGTTACTATTTAAGTTTCTTCTTTGTATCAATCAACCTTAGCTTTAAATCAAATTAGACCTGGGTTCAAACTAAATAATTAATCAGTTTAGAATATCTAATTTAAATGTTCACTACTGTAATACAAAGCCAAGTTTTATCTAGGAACTTACACAAAGATCACTTTACAAAAAATAAACCAAATCACTAACATAAAAAATAAATTTATCAAACAAAATAAACATTTATGACCTGATGTAACAACAAAAACTATCTGTACAAAAAGACAACAACTGATGAGCCGATAATGTTACACATATCACTTGGCACTGACAGAATCCGAGAAGATCGCGCATGCCGAACACAAAAGTGCAAAACCACTATGTAGATGATGTTTCATTTTGCGGATGTGCAGTTCCAGGATTTCTTCCAAAAGTTGATTTCTTCTGGAAAAAGTTATTGCATTCTCATTGGCGCGGTTTGATCTTCAATTCGGTAATGTGTCATACAAGATGTCCTTTACACTTGATGATAATGTTTCGGGGAACTTAATATCAAATGAAACCAAGAGATCACCTTTGCGACTGGGTTCTTTGGGAAAAGGTAAACCGTGCCCTTGGATTCTCCTCACTGTAGTAGGTTTTATGACCTCATTTGTAAGATTAAGGGAGATCTTCTCACCGACCAAAGTTGGTACCTCAACTATAGTGCCGCAAAGAGCCTAAAACAAATAAATATAACACATAAGGCTCTCTTATACATAATTCTTTGGTTGTCAAGTAAATATGAAGGGTTCTGTATAAGGCATTAAAATAAAATATTTATCTCATACCATACATGGTTTTTCATACAATTTGTTTCTAACCTAAATATAAATTTATAGTAACAGCAGAAACTTGATGAAATATTATGTTATTTTAAAGAAAAATTATAACATTTCTGCAAAACTATATCAGTAGCCCACTTTTAACCTTAACAATTATACTATCTATTGTTTATCACGAATGTAACACTTCTGTACAAACTAAATTATAAGTTATGTAGGCAATCCTTAAGTGAAGCCATAGTTAGTAATGAATATTTTTCAAAATTTTTATTATTAGCCACCTATTCTTGAGGAACAAGAGAAAACACATTTAAAAATGTCCAAACCAATTTGAGACCTTAGAAAATATTTAGCCCATACTAATACGTTAAAAAAATACCATATTTATAAAATACCGCTTACTCAAACTTTGCCAGAAAAAGAAAGCTGGACAAAATATAACCACGTTCCTTGTTACAAATGAAATTATTAACGTTCTTGTATTGGCTTTGGAGAGTTCTTTGAATTCAATTTTTCTGATGGCTCTGTTTGTTTACCCCACTAACCAAAAAGCTCCTTTATGATAAATTTAACACCTAATGCTGAATTCTGTCACATCCGTAAACTTGACAGTCATTGTTCTGCGTATTTTTGTTTTTGGTCTCCACCTAAAAAGCCACTATGTTGTATCTACATCCTTAGTCAAATTGTATGATTTATTCTAATTTTAAACCATGAATTTTGATTCAAATATATATATATGTTTAAGTTTATATGTCTGAGTCTCTTTATAAAAAAGCTGTTTTTTAACGAGTCAATAGTATTATGGAAAGAGCACATTGATAAATAGCACTATTTAGCTATGATAGTATATATGATAAGTAGTGCAGTAGAGAAAATGTATGATGTATATGTGTAACCTTGTTCCATATTAATTGTTTACTTATACAGAAGGATTTAAAACATATAAAAATATAATTACATTTTAATAAAATATTTAAAACACCTATGAAAATAGGCCTTATATTAAAATCAATACTGAATATTTTATAACTCAAACAAACAACAAACTTTTAATCTGGAGTGTTTGTTTATTATTTGTTTAAGATTAATACAAAACAATCAAATTTTAAACAAACAATTGACGCTATTAAAATTCTTAGTTGCTGTTTGAGTGTAGATTAACTCAACTGATATTGCATAAAAGCACTGAGCAAGTGGGGTAATTTTGTCATTATTGTAATAAAAAAAAATGTTAAAACATAATTTTCATTTTTGTTAACCACATAAATAGTATAAACATGTAGTGTTGAGATGTTTTCTATCCTTTAAACTCAGTTGTTCCCCAAATTATTTGTTGTTATTATAAATTGGTTTATTTATCATGGGTTTTTATAAAATTTGATCATTCATAGTATCTTATCTTTTTAACATATTTTAAAGTTTTGTTTTATACAAATTAGATTTTAACAAATAATAAGGTTAACGTACATTTTGTAATATAATGTAAAATAATAGATTTTAACATTTTGCGGTGCGAGTAAATTGCAAAAAATTCTATACTATTTGCAAAATAAATTTGATAAATTCAATGCCAATTGCACTCTAGGAAATGGGTATTAGAAAAATATTCAATGGTTCAATGCCCAATTAGTAAAATTCACACTTAATCACTAATGAATACTAAACAACTTATATTGAACCAATATAAATTATAAACTAAATATTATGTTTCAACAAAATAACAAAATTAAAACTATAAAAAAGCAATAACAAAATTTTTAATATAAGAAAGAATAACTCAGAATTGGCAACAAATGACAAGTTAATTTAAAAATAAACTACTAACATGGGGAGGAATGAACTGGCTTGAAAGAGGGAATACCTGTGGGGTAGTGAGTGATCAGAATGATTCTGAAACGATATAAGTGAGTTGATGGATAGGGAATGAAATAGACATGAAAGAGTCGATTGAGTTGAATAATTGGAGGATGAAACAGCCTAACTCCCTTTAGGCTCTAACTATTTAAAAAAAGCCACTATCTACTCTTGTTTAGTCCAGTGCCAATATGAGTAACAAATAAGTGTGTATAAGTGAATGAAGTCTTTGTTACAAACCAAAGCTGACTATTCCTTAGAAAGTGTCATTATTAGCAGAATGTCAAATGAACAGCCAATAGTTACAACAATATATCCTTTCAATTAGTTTAGACTACACAGGTCATCCTACACTTATATAATCATTCATCTTCACTTTAAAATACAGACATGGTTAAGCGCGGGTGTCTCATAACTAAGAATAAGAATGTAACTGAGAATTTCTTTAGCTTATAAAGCTAGACTGGCTACTGATACCGACTAATTTTAATTAAGTTCATAACAAAGTAAACAAACTCTTACCTGCTTCAGTGATATTTTGGCTGTGTAACGGATGTCACTGCCTTCTCTCTTAAACTGTGAATGTGGTTTGTCTCTGATAATGAAAACTATGTCAGCTGGAATTTTATTTCTACCTTGGTCCCCTTCTTTCTGAAAAGTTATCTTAGTTCCTGCCTTCCATCCTGGTTTAACATTAATTGTCAAAACCTTATCTTCTTTTTTAGCTGATCCGTCAGGTTGTATCACTCTTCTAGAAATCTTCATCTTCTTTGTGCAACCCCTAACAATGTCCTCTAATGTAACATACAAATCGTGTTCAATGGGCGCGTCTTGCATCTTATCTTTCCCCCGATTCATGTTATTTCCGTGTATATTAAAGGAATGTGATCGGAAAGCACCCCCAGGTCCTCCTCTAGTTCCAGCACCCATACCCATCCCCAATTGATTGAAAGGATCCATGTCAGTATCCATATCTTCATCGTGTACACCAAAATTACTAAACATTCTATTACTTCCAGGTCCACCCAAGTCAAAGAATGCACCAAAGGGACTTGCTGTTCCAAAGAACTGAGCAAACGTTGCTCTTGGATCACCGTGGTAAGTATAAGTGAAGTTTCTTCCGGGTGATCCTCCTCCCTGTGGGCTTCCCATGTTGCCTCCTTTCAATCCTTCTTCACCATACTGATCATATATGTCACGCTTCTTTTTGTCACTAAGCACTTCGTAAGCTTCAGCCACTTCTTTAAATCTTTCTTCAGCACCGGGGGTTTTGTTCTTATCTGGATGATATTTCAACGCCAATTTTCTATAAGCCTTCTTAATTTCATCATCTGTTGCACCTTTTTTTATTTCAAGTATTTTGTAAAAATCTTTCCCCATCTTCGAGAATCTGAAACATAAAAAGAATCATAAGTCAAAAGTTACGAAATTTCAACTATAGTAAATTATTTTATAATAATTTTGTTTTACTTAAAGTGTTTTGAAGCTGGATGAGTAATTAAACTGAAAAGAATATATCCAAAAGTTAAGGAGAAGACACAAATTCATTGGCCAAAGATTGTCTGTAGCATATCAAATACTATGAAAATTTTTAGTTGTATACAAAAATTAATATAATTGCTATTAAAAAAAGAGAGTTATATGATAAATAAGGATCACCAAACAAATATGTTGAAAATACTCAGACACTTAGCACTACACCTAAAGCTGGTAAAAATGATTGCATTGTCACCAACAAACAACAAATTTAAAGTAAAATTTAGGATAAAAACATCAAAACCCTTTCTAATAAAGACAATTCTCAGACAGGGAGATTAATTATCTACTTTATTATTTAATTGGGATTTGGAATATGCAATCAGAGATAGGAAAAACACTATGAACAAACAAATTGGAACAGGAAAAACAGTATAGAATTGAACTCTCTTGGATATGCTAATGACATTATGAACCAACACGAACCAGACACAAGAGTTCAAACTGAAAACCTAGAGAAATTAGCTAAGAAAAGTCTTAAATATTTTATTTGAAAAAACCTAAGACAGTAGTTACTAACAACTTATCATTTATAGATAAGATAGATATGCATTTTATTCACAAAAAACAATAATGACAATGTAAAGATCATATAACAACGGTGGAAATAGTTCCCCTCATGGGCAGATGCCTGTGGGAGGGGAAAGGGCCACTACCAGCCAGACGTAAAATAAAATGAAAATGTTACCAATATATAAAGAAATAAAAAATAAATACACATATAAATAAACTTATATTTCATAACAATTATTACTTAAAGCCATACAAAATTACAAAGACACTTTTATAAACTAAATTTCGTAACATTACAAGCCTTGAATGCTAGCTACAAGCCATGGAAGCTATTTGAACTGTAGTTTCCTCATAATAAATCCTCAGCTATATCGCAAAAGTTGATTATGAACAGGGAAATTGATAGCACACTAATATGACAATGCCGTGTGAACAATAGTTAATTGACTGCCAGTTGACTGAGTGGAAGTACAAGAAACATAACATTGTAAAGTAAATGTCATATTGCCACTACACATGTTATATTTTAAACAATACAACGTACTTTACCAAGAAAATAAGTACTGTGTATTGTTCATTGCTCTTGCTTGCATGAATATTATTGTGAAAGCAAATTGAACAGCATGATTGATTTTAATATTAATTAATTAGTGAAATTATCATTTGTCAAATGTAACTGATTACAACCACTACCTAATACAACATTAGTTATACCCCTACTGATAACAAAGATACTTAATTAACAGTATATTTTTAGTGACTAGATCTAACTAGCTAATCAGTTGCTTAATAAGTTCATGATTTAACACTCTTTAAATAATGACAAAATGTTTTGGAGTTATATCCTACCATATTAGAAGTTTGCTATGTGACTATCACACATTAAGTCCAAGACAAGATGGTCAACATGAGGAGCATATGATTTTACTCTATGAACTGATTTTGGCGTGAGAGTCCATTTGGTCTTGCTAATGTTGCACAAATGTTCGCAGAACCTGTGAGAAACGTGGATAGTCCACACTAACCATTCCTTCTTTTTCCAAATACTACAACTACTTTCATGTCCAAGTTCATCCACTAATAAATGTCCATCTGAAAGACTAATTTTAAAAGTACTAAAACCAATTTCAAAAATGGTATTTTCTAGATCAACAGATAATTTTCCCAGAAAATTTAGGCATTCAATACATTTTACTGAACTTTCCTGCTGTGTTTTAGAAAACGATGTCACATTCCCATGAACGTGCAAAATGCCTCCTGATGGTTTTAATATTTCAGCAGCGATTGGCCAATACTGTTCACAAGAAGGAATTAGACCCATGTTAACATGATCTGCTACTCCACGAGGACATTTGAGTCTAACATCTCCTTCAAATATAGTACATCTGTCATCTACTTTGTTCTTGATTAAATTTATTTTTAAGGCCTCGACTGACACTGGGTTCCACTCGCAAGCAATAACATGTTTGGCTCTGGCATGAACGAGGTAAGGTAAAGTAAAGTAGCCAATGCCGGAAAACATGTCAACAACAATTTTTTCTTCACAATTTAGTTGAGCAATTCGGTGTCGCTCAGGAATGTTTCCAGTACAAAACATTGTGAACTTACAATTCCATGTATATATAATACCATTATCTAAATTTTCTACCCAGGGGGAATCTCCAAGTACAATTTTTGTATTGGGCGATCTAAAATCATCATCTTGTATTCTTCCTTGTAATGCAATAGACTTTTCAGAAAAAATCTTTGAAACACACTCCCAAAGAGTAGGTCCTGCTTTGCTCCACACCTCGTCAGCAAAAAACTTGATATTAAAAATTACAAAATTTTTAAATACATCCCAATAAGTTGGTATTTCTTCAATTAGCTCTTCTTTCCAGAGACCAAGCTCAACCATCACAGTAATTATTTCATTCTTAAGTTCCTCTTTTGATGGAGTGTGATTTTTCTTTCTCAAGCTCTTATTCTCCATCTCTGTAAAGACGTGAAAACAATCAGGTTTTGGAAACAGATCGTAAGGAAGTGACTGTGATGTTTTTAAGAGGATGACAGAAATATTAAGAATACAGAACTTTTAACCACTTATCAAAAGATAAGCTTGCAGTACAATAATAACTTATATCATGCATATATTTCATACAAAGAACTGATTTTAACATCAAATCCATCTATTTTAGCTAGTACAAAAAAGGAGAGGTAAGAACTATCTAGTACAAAAACTTAATATAAAGCATAAAATAAACAACTTATTCGTCATTAGTTGGATGCTCATCGTGAACAACTAATTAATTATCTTTGATACTAAGCTTGTGTTAAGTCCAGAGGCATTTAATACATTTGTGCATGTATTTTGGATGCAGTGGCTAGTAATAAGTTTTCACTTTGGTGATTCACTAAGATTGACTGCCTACAAAGAAAACAAAGGAGTGTGTTTTGAGTCATAAATTCATTACACCTGACTATTTCATCTAATGTTGCTTACTGTTTTTTTCTTATCAAGTATGAGTTATTTATTATCTGTCACTTTTTCTTTAAGCTTTAAGTGAAATTTTGTTGTTACATTTATTGCAACTAACAATTTTACGTAAATGTTCAGAACTGATTTATTTTATTTATTTAAAACTAGGTCTAGTCTCCTAAGTTAATTTTTAATCTTCCTTTAAAAATGTATATATAATTGTTTTCATCTTTAAGAGACTATGGAACTCAGCCCCCTTGTAGCAAGCCCACACACAGACCGAAATTGCATATAAAATTATTAATTACCACAATGTATAAAAATGAAAATAAAAATTACGATTTAAGAATAATTGGTCTCAATAACCCAGTATTCTAGGTACCTGAAAGACTTAGTTCCAATATAATCCTAACCAAAGAATATATTGTTACTTTTTTAGCTATTTTAAAGATTTAAATTTCAGTTCTTAAAGCTGATCGGTCAAACAAATTTTTAAATTTTTTTCTATTGCAATGACTTTATATCAGCTATTGACCCTTAAGTACCTGCGAGGGGTGTTCAAAACACACCAGTGAGAGAAATGTTGTCTTATTCAAACTGGGAATTGGCTAACCTGCCCATCCTTACAGTACTTTCAAACTACCTTTAATGACCTGAGAGTCATGCCAAACCGGTTTTTGTTAGTATGTGATAAGTTATTGATCCGTCACGTGTTGTAAAAGTTGACTGGGGTGTCCGTGTCACACCACATGGGTACTAATGTCATCGTTTGAGACGTATTTATGTACCAAATGAAAATATATTTTAAGAATCGGACTGTAGAAAAAAAATGTAACTTATATTATATGATATAAAACAAAAGGAAACAAAATATTGAAAAATTAAAAAAATAATATTGGATCTATTTTGTAAAAATTGTACTCTACCACTGTATATACAACTGTATAGGAAGTCTGTATAGGAAGTCGG
The DNA here is from genome assembly GCA_035578905.1 of Stictocephala bisonia. Lineage (NCBI taxonomy): Eukaryota > Metazoa > Arthropoda > Insecta > Hemiptera > Membracidae > Stictocephala > Stictocephala bisonia. Next base: position 1,719,837 of record JAQJVL010000031.1, on the reverse strand, counting down.
GTGGGTTACTACCACTGCATGTGTATGGGTGGGCGGGTGGGTTACTAGCACTGTACGTGTATAGGAGGTCGGGTGGGTTACTACCACTGCACGTGTATGGGTGGTCGGGTGGGTTACTACCACTGTACATGTATGGGTGGTCGGGTGGGTTACTACCACTGCATGTGTATGGGAAGTCGGGTGGGTTACTACCACTGCACGTGTATGTGTATACCACTGTATGTGTATGGGTGGGCAGGTGGGTCAATACCTGTAAGTGTGTGGGTGGGAGGGTGGGTACTATCACTGTATGTGTGGGTGGGAGGGTGGGTACTATCACTGTACGTGTGTGGGTGGGCGCGTGGGTATTATCACTGTACGTGTAGGTGGGAAGGGGTACTATCACTGTATGTGTAGGTGGGAAGGGGTACTATCACTGTATGTGTGGGTGGGAGGGTGGGTACTATCACTGTACGTGTATCGGGGGCGGGTGGGTACTATCATACTGTACTAGCTGATAGCCAAGCAGGGAAGGGAGAGTCATTTTCAAGACTATTCAAATCACAAAATGGTTTGGGAACTGATGGACAGACGACAACCAGTTTCTGATAGCCAATGGAGTTGCAAGTAGGTCCAAAGTCAGCTCCAGGTAGTGGGTCGGAGGCTAGTACTACACGTAAGTACCACTGTACGTGAATGGAAGGCCGGGTGGGTCAGTACCACTGTACGTGAATGGGAGGGCGGGTGGGTCAGTATCACTGTACGTGAATGTAAAGGCGGGTGGGTCAGTACCACTGTACTATGTGGGAGGGCGGGTGGGTCAGTAGCACTGTACGTGTGTGGGAGGGTGGGTGGGTCAGAACCACTGTATGTGTGTGGGAGGGTGGGTGGTTCAATACTACTGTACGTGTATGTGTCAATCTCACTGTACGAGTATGTGTGGGTGGGTGAGGGGGTCAATTTCACTGTACGAGTATTGGTGAGAGGGTGGGTCAATCTCACTGTCATACCCCTCCCACCCAATCTCACTTTTGCAATTAATTTTTTTATTAGTGTAAATATTTTTATTTAACAAAATGAAACTATTTAAATGGTACACAACCAGTTAAGTGGATAACATCATCACAAATTTCCCAACGACCTGTTTTAAGTCCAATATTTTACATACCTCCATTTCTGACCACGAGGGTCAAATCATGCGTTTAATTCCTCAATCATCACAAAAATTGAATTCCAATCATTTACATAGTAAAAAAACATTTCTTTCATTTAATGAACAAAATAAACAAACATTTCGTGGTTACCTTCAATCTGAGTCATGGGAACAAGATTTTCAGGAAAAGTCAACAGATGCTATGTTTCCCAAATTTACAGATATTTCCACAGATTATTTTTTAAATTCATTTCCTCTTGTTAAGAAAAGGACAAGGAACCCTGACCGACCTAAGTGGCTAACTGAGCAGGTAGTGGAAAGTCGGCGGCGTCTTTTGGATGTTCTGTAGACGTGGACCTCCAGCACTAAAAAAATTACCACAACCTGCTAAAAATCACCATCATTAATTTAGCAGGTTGTAGTAAACCTAAAAGGGAAGCAAAATCTGAGCAAGCAGAGGAGTTCATAACGACTAGCTCTAATACCTCTAAAGCTACTTGGCAGGTTATCAATAGTTGCAGGACTTCCCATAAACAATTTAAAGGCCAGGTGTGGACGAGCTGGTTCATGAGGGGAAAAGTGTGTGTGATCCAAAACTAATTGCTTCAATTCTTAATCAGTCTTTCATGAATGTAGCAGAGAATCTGGGTTTGCATCAATCTCAGAATCCCCCTCAACTTCAGCAATCATTATTTTCTCACATTAAACGTATTCCTAATTCCCTGTATTTCTCTGAGATACTGGTTTCTGAAACTATTAGTTCTGTAAACCTTTTGAAAAATAGCCACTCCTTGGACATATTTGGTATCTCGTCAAGTCTTTTGAAGGAATATATTCAAGAGCTGGCACCTATCTTATATTTATTTAATATTTACCTATATTTATTTAATTTCTCTATATTGGAAGTTGTATTTCCTACTGACTTAAAAGTCACCAAGACTATACCAGTTTTGAAAAAGGGAACAAGTAGATCTTACCCTAACTCCTACAGACCCATATCAATTGCTCCGATTATATCCAAAGTTTTTGAAAGAATTGTATTTAACAGACTATTCTTTTTTTTTTAACTCAACAACATAATATCGGATAGCCAGTTTGGATTCAGACCAAACTTGGATAAATCTTCTGCAGTAGCATCAGCCATGAAGCGTGTACTGACCTCTCTTGAGTCTGGCAACCACACTGTAGGCCTTTTTGCAATCTTAGTAAGGCCTTTGACATTGTTGATCATGTCATTCTCTTACAGAAACTGGCTGGATACGGCGTCAGAGGTTTTCTTCTTACCTGGTTCAGGTCCTATTTGCTTGGTCGAGTCCAATGTGTCCAACTTTCTAGCTTTGGTGACACACACACATCTGAATTTTTCACTGTTAAATCAGGCATGCCTCTGTCCTGGGGCTTTTGCTTTTTATCCTCCATATAAATAATCTTCCTAAATATGTTAACTCTGGTTTAGATAATTCACCACTCTCTGTTTCTTTATTTGCTGACGATACATGTTTCATTTTGAATCACAATAATTTTTCTTCTATAGTCGATATTTTTAATCACACTTCCTCTCAACTTATTCTGTGGTTTTCATCAAATAAATTGTACCTATATGTAGCCAAAACCAGTATTATTGAATTCCATCTTCAACGCACATATAATATTCCTAACATATTTTGCATGGGCAACACTATTTTGAACAACGCTTTGTCAACTAAATTTCTTGGAATCTATCTAGATTATAATTTGTCATGGGACACTCATATTTCTAAGTTAGGGAACCAGCTGAACTCTGCTATATTTGCCCTGAGATGTTTGTCTTCATTCGCCTCAAGTAAGGTCCTCAACCTCGCGTATTATGGCCTTATAGAGAGTCAATTGAGATATGGAATTCTTTTCTGGGGTTTCTGTAATTCTACTTTATTTAATAGAATATTTATTCTTCAAAATAGGACACTAAGGATCGTCTGGGGTCTGGATCACTGGGCCAGCTGTAGGGAGCTCTTTCGGGCGGGTAGCATCCTCACACTACCCAGCCTTTTAATTTATGAGGTGGTGGTATATGTTTTTAAAAATAAAATCAAATTCCCTATCCATAATCATAAATACAATACTAGATGTAAAAACAATTCTACCATTAAAAGTGCAATCTGGATCTTTTTATATATGATTTTATTTGTGTATTATTTTATGTTCTTGATTAATGATGTTATTTTTGTATTATGACTTGCATAGAAAACTGTAACAGTTCATATTGTGTCAATAAACTAATCTTGAATCTTATGTAGTTCATATTGTGTCAATAAATTAATCTTGAATCTTATGTGCAACGGCATATTACACGCCACTTGCACTGCAGCTGGCATCGTTGTTTTGGCGTCAATATTTCCAGCGTCCTCGGTTTGTTGTACAGTTGTTGTAATATACTGCAATCTCAAGCTTTAAGTAATTTATAGTTCCATATTGTTAATTAGTTTTAGTTGTGTAAGTGTTTTGGTATATTATCTGTCCTAATACATCAATATGACTTCATACTGATACTGGGAACTTTGACGATTTTGTGCGTAATATTGTTTGAGGACTAGCATACCTCAAAAAAAATTATTAGGAAGGAAGTACACTTTTCATTATATAATCAATAAATGCAACTACTTAGAGTTTTTAGGCTTATATAAATATGTTTTTTAACGATTATTAAATTTTTAGCAATCTTGTGTCTTTAACCAAATATTGTGCAAAGTATGTTGTAACATATTATAAGACATTATTTAAAACACAAATATATTTGCGTATTATGCTAATTAAAAAGCTATTAAAAACTATTTTCTCAAGAAATATAGACCTAATTCTACCCACCAGTAACAAAAATGACGAGACTAGAATGCCTATATAAAGTGCACATATAGGCTCTATAAAATAAAACTGTATAAAAATATCGGTGGATAGCCTATGTTTAGGTATTGAAATAAATTTGTTGCATAATTTATTACTTAAAGTAAACAAACTAATCTTAATTTTTAGGCGCAGATATGCTTTTAAATAACATTTTCATACAAAATACATTAAAACATGTAAATTAAAAACGAAATGAACCACCTGGGAATTGATTGGTAGACTACCAATAGCAGCCATAAATTAACTATTCTCGAATATGAAAAATCAATTAGCCTATATATTTGGGTTCAGCATAAAACATGTAAAATAAAAAAGTTTGAAAAATAACAATTTTAAAAAAAGTTGGCTTTTTAAAAAACGTTTGAAAAATAACAATTTTCAAAAAAGTTGGTTTTTTACTCTATCAGATAAAAAACTAGTTTCTCGTTTTATTCAGTACCGTAAACATGAATGGCTTGAGGCCTGTGGGGTGACTTGAAACCTAAAAAGTTTTAAACTTATTAAATGTTTCATCTTACTGTTGTATATTGAGAAAGAAAGGAGGAATCTGCATATTAATTAGGCCTGGAATCAAATATGAACAGCTCGATGTTTCTCAATTTTGTTCTGAGGATGTCTGCCATTTGGCAGCCACTAAGGTTCTTTGTAGTGAGGGGCCTTTGATAATCCTTGCAGTTTACAGAGTTCATGGGCCATACGACGATTTCTTTCATTGCATCAGCCAGTGTCTTGATAGAGTTATTAACTGTGCACAAAAAATCGTAGTGGTTGGTGACTTTAATATTAATGTTTTGGATCAGCGAGATTCAAGTTTTAACTTTTTAAACCTAATGAAATCTTATGGATTACGCTGTACAATCGAATTGTATACAAGAGAGTTTAAAACTTCAAAGACAGCTATCGACAATATTTTTACCAATATTCATGAAAGTCGTATAAAAACTCAAGTAATGGTAGCTGCTCTTTCTGACCATCATGGCCAGATTGCTTTAGTTGACCTTGCACCAATGCCATTTTCTGGCCCTAAGTTAAGAGAAACTCGTAAATTTTCCACTCAGAACATTCAGTATTTTAGGCACCAACTTGAAAAAGAAGATTGGCGTAATGTCTTTGCGGGAGAATGGCTTGATGAAAAATTCAACATGTTTTTCTGTATAATTCGCCATTGTTTTGAAATAGCTTTCCCCAAAATTAAAACAAAAATCAAACCTCATATTTCTGTTACCAAACCAATTATCACGAAAGATATTCTGGATCTAAAGAATAAGACCCATTTCTTGTATCATCTTACTAAGGACCTTGACACTAACCATCCTCTAAGAGTGAAGTTTAGAAAAACGAAAAATTCTTACAGAAAAGAAATTTGTAGATCTAAATCTGACAGAATCTTGAATAAAATTTCTAAATCATCAAATAAATCTAAAACAATTTGGGGAATAATACGGGATGGCATGCCTTCAAAGAACTCTGTAAAAGAAAACACTGCCTTGATTGACGATGACGGAACTCTGGTCAATGATCCTCGCATTGTGGCTAACTTGTTTAATTCATTTTGTTCTTTTGTCGGCTTTGGTGCTGCAACCTGCAAATCAGTAAACGCCAACAGTAAATCGGACTACTCCCACCTAAATCGCCCAAGAGCTCTTTATATTTGCCTCTCTTTTCAGATACAGAAATAACAAATGTAATACTGTCCCTAAAAACCAAGCTGTCTTCTGGGTGGGATGGAATGTCATCTAAGCTCTTAAAGGAAGTCTGCGACCTTATATCACAGCCCTTGACTTATTTAGTAAATCTTTCATTCCAAGGTGGTAAATTTCCTGACGCCCTGAAATGAAGCATGCTGTAGTTAAACCTCTTCATAAAAAGGGCAGCATGACAGAATGCGAAATTTATAGACCAATATCTTTGATCTCGACATTTTCTAAGGTTTTAGGAAAGTTATTTCTAGAGAGGCTAATTTTGATCTGTGTTAAGAATAATGTATTTTCGACTAGTCAATTTGGCTTTACACGAGGAAAAACCACAGTAGACGCAATGCAACATATAACTTCCTTTTTGGTCCAGGCACTCGATTCCCGTGAGAAGGCTGTTGGAATTTTGTATGATCTCTCAAAGGCGTTCGATACCATCGATCATGGTATTCTACTGCATAAACTCTATTCATCGGGCGTTAAGGGTGTGGCTCACTCATGGATCTCTTCATACCTGAGCAAGAGGACGCAGTCTGTTCAAATTTCTTATACAGACGCCACAGGCTGCTGGCTTTCGGCTAGTTCGAGCATATCAAATGTATCAAAAGGCGTTCCTCAAGGGTCCATCTTAGGCCCAGTCCTATTTCTTCTTTTCATAAATGATTTATCTGGAAGCATATCCAATGCTTCCAATAAGGTATGTCTTTATGCTGACGACACCTCCTTGTCTTTAAAATCTGCAAACCATTCTGAACTGGAGGTGTTGGCCTTTATTGAAAGTAGCAAAATCATTCAATGGTTTGACGATAATAACCTATCTATCAACACCTCGAAGACAAGCATAATAAACTTTAAGATAAACTTCTCAAACCATCACACCCAATCTTCCTTTATGATTGGGGATGAAGTGATCGACCAGAGTGAAACAACAAAGATTCTCGGTCTAATAATAGATAGTCAACTCAAGTTTTCAGATCATATTGATTATGTTTGTAAAAAGCTTAGCTCTGGGAGTTTCGTACTCAGGAACATATCTTCTTTTGCCGATTTAAGAGTACTGCTCGCAGCATATTATGGAATCATATTTCCATACCTATCATACGCTGTTGAAATCTGGGGTAGTGAATCTTTTCGGACTAATGTTGTATTTAAACTCCAAAAAAAATCTGTCAGGCTGGTTTTTAAACTACCTTACAGATCATCATGTCGAGAAGTGTTCAAACTAAACAAAATATTAACTTTCCCCTGTCTGTATATAGGCCCTACTCAGTTGGTTTACCTTTGTAAAGAAGAATCCTCAGTTGTTTTTTGATGCTCATAGGCAAAGTAAGTATTATTTAAGATTAACCAATAATATTAGTGTCCCCCCTAATAGAACCAGTTTTTTTTAAAAGCATTTAAAGTATAGAGGAATTCAGCTTTTTAATGCATTACCCGAGGTCCTCAAATCCGAACGTGACCTTAAAAGGTTCGAGAGAGGGGTAAAATGTTTGCTCATTGAGAAATCCTTCTACAGTGTAGGTGAATTTTTTTCCTGCAAAACGTCTGATTGGTTATAGTTAGTTGGTTAGACGGCCACCTTTATTGGTAATTTAGGTCTACATAATGTAATCAAGAATTTTCATATGCTTTTGTTGCAATCTTGTATTTTGTTTTTAAATTTTTTAAACCAGTGTAATAAAATAGTTGTAATCTTTTTAAAAGTGTAAGAAATGTATATATTATGATGCAATTATGCAGATGTATCTGTTTAAAATAAAGATTCCGAGTGACCCCACCAACTTCAAGCGGCCAAATAACTCTGATGTCTGTTGGTACAATGAGTATGATATTTAAAAGTACATAAAAACCTCTTTCACTAATAAATGCTCGAGGAACGTTCAGTGTTCCAGAGGTGCATAAATGGAGGCTGAATGAAAAATCCAATGAGTAACTATGTTAAAAAGTGTAAATAGTGTATATAGTTGACATCTTAGATAAATAATTGAACTTAATTTATTTATTGTACAGTTTGCCTCACTTCTTGAGTAAATGAAGCGTTTTTATATACACAAGTTATTAACAGTATTTCAAGTAATTGTTTGAAGAAAAAAAATATATATTAAAATTTGGTTGATTTTTTCACTAGTCACTAGTTTGTATTAAGGTAAGTAACGCCTCTTTTTGTTTGATATTTTTATTTTATAGAATTTTTTTTCAATTTCCATGACAACACCCATGTTTTAGTTCAAGTTATAATACATAATTTAATATTCATAATAAAACTATGAAAAAGATATAAAAAGATTCAGAATGAAAGACTGGTTTCAAGTCACTCTTGAATCAGGCCAATAATAAGTTAGATTGAAATAACATGCAATCAAATAGACTGGTATCAAGTGGCCCCGATTGTAGGGGTTACTTGAACCACTAAACAAAAAAATTTTTTGTATAATTTATGACCATTGTACAAATATAATATTCTGTAAATACATAGTACATAGGTACCTAAGACTGCAATAACTATATAAAAATATTAATTATAAAATGTTAGTTACATAACTATGAGTGTAAACTTCAACAGTGGTATCAAGCCACTCCTGTTTTCGGTAACTTAAAAACGAGTTTTTTCGCAGTTAAAATCAACCTCTTCAAGAAATACTCTTTTAGTTTCATCACTTTTTCTAAAAGAAATCGTATTTTCAGAGGAGACATCAAAGTGCCCACTGGTACTTGGGCTAATTAACAAAACTACGAAGCTAGGATCAAATTCAGGAAGGAAAGTCCAGAACATTTGCAGCACAAACAGATATACAATTATTGCAATATTAGTCAAGAAATATCCTACTTGTTACCAGCGTCTAAATCTTTTTGAGCGGATCAACTTTCAGATGGTCACTCCGAATATTTGATGGAACTTGTCATTCTACCAACTAATAATAATAAATGTATTTTTTGTTTTCACAGGTATAGTTTAGTTTCACAGGCAAAAATATTAATCACAATAAAAAGTTACATTTTATGAAAATAAAAAAAACTTAAATAACTGAAGAACCACAATTATAAATTAAGCGTCTAAATAAAGTAGTCCAAATTATATCATACATACTTTGCTATAATACAATACTATATAATACAGTACATATACAATAATATATAAATACAACCAGATACAGGCTAAATTATTAAACATAAGATTTATTTGTATTCAAACAGATATATTCAAACGCCAAAACAAACAAAAGATAACATTCATACTAAAACCTGTGAAAAACAACTGCAACCCCAACAGACCAATTTTGGGGGCTGCACGAAGAAAAAAAATATTAATGATTAAGACCTCCACGCCTGAACAAGATAACGATACTTAATTTTTTAAATTATAGGATTAGCAACTCTTTACCTACCCTAACAATGCTTCTTTGAATACATTAACTTTAAAAAAAAAAGAAAAAATAATCCAAGAAACAAATTTAAATTAGTGCAACAGCATCCTAAAATTCCTAAGATTTAGCAAGTGGGAAATGTTATAACGGGCCTAATAAATTTGGCCCTCATCAACACTTACTTCAAGAGGACTAGGCCTACTAGCTTACTTCAGTAGCACTTAGAAAACATGAGCATGCCTTGTATTAGAATAGACTACTCATATTTATTATTATAAAATGAGTTTGCCTGTAAATAAATAGGCCTAATGGACTGCGAGAGTTTAATTTTCTTCTTCACTTTACAACCAGGTATTTTAATTAAATTGTATTTAACTTATTGTTAGTTACCAATATCGTTTCATTCTGCATAAATTATAAACTGCTTTACATGATTTTGTCTTTATCTTGTGTATACAGTATGATACCATGCTGAAGTACAACAATATTCACATTATTATAATTAGTAATTATTGTAAACCGCATCAAAATAGTCCGATCTGATAACATTTTAGGCGGTGTTACCATATCTTTATGAGAATCACCAAACCACGTTTCATCTATGACAAGTATGCGTACATGTTCAATACTGTCAATTTAATTGGCATTTTGTTTACAAAACAACTTTATGGTCATATTTAAACACCTCTAGAATGTAGTGGTAAAATTAACTATGGTATATGTTAATCCTGTAATTATTTATTGCATTATAATAATATATATATTTTATATTCTGTAGAAAGTACTAGGCCTATTTAATAATTTTTATCAAATAAAATAGCTGTTTTTATCCATAATTATATCACTAAATATATATAACCAAAACACGTGCATTATAACACAAACATAGTTACTACTTAGAAAAGACGTCAGGTGTTCCGACAAGACTGCGCATTGGGCTGTAACGTCATATGGGCGAAATCAGCTGGTTTGTTTATTCTATTAAATATAGGTCACTAAATCCACCAATTACATAGAAGCTGAATAGTTAAGCAAGTTATTTACCAATTATCAGTTGGAATTATAATTATGGGAATTAGAACACTATTTTTGTGTTTATTTTTGCAATTTTGTCAATGTGACGTCATTACAGATGTGCGACTGTGCGTAATATCTACAGTCTTCTTTTCTATGTACCGTGGTTTATAATAACAAATGATAGTGTGTTTACTGCAACAAATGTTTAGACACATCATCAATATTTTCAAGGAATTTATATTTGACAACATTGCTGGGGGAGAAGTGAGGAAGGGGGCTTCACATGCCACAGCTATCAACGGACTATTCTGGTGTGGTTTACACTAGCATACTCTTTACATATTGAAGTCTGTGATCAACCTATTTATTTTAAAATAATTTCACTTTGCCTAATGTTATCAATAGGCCTACATCTAAATTCTACTACAGTAGCGTAGTTCTGTAAACAATATTAAGTTTATTTCCTCATAAAATAAATATATTAACTAAGTGGATTTAGTCAATACATTTTAAGATACTATTTTCCTTATTAAGCCTAGGCCTAAACAATATAGAATAATTACATAAATAAATAAATATACATACAATTTTGTTTAAAACGTTTGAAAAAGTAGTAATGTTTCTATGCCATTTTAGTCCTTATTAATACACTATGTATTGTATAATTATTAATGTACTGTCCATGTAATAGCAAAAATGAAATCTCTTAAAACGAATGACCAGTGCCTAGGCGATATCTAGTAGCCAATACCCACACATCATATTTAGGCATAGGCCTGTTAGTAACTAAGAGAAAAGTTGTCACATAAATACTTGACTTTCTTGGGCATGAAGTAAGATATCAAATGACATGGTTATCAAAACTAAGAGAGAATAAGTAATAAATCAGTCCTAAAACATATCACAGCCTGCCTATTTACTACAGGACCAACGAATCAAAATCAAGAATCATTTATTTGCCATTTGACATAATTAATGCATGGGCAATAGTCTAAAGTACAGCATATAAAGCTATGTCAAAAATTGTAATAGAAATACAATAAATAAAATTAACAAGTATAGGCATCACAGCCTGCCTATTTACTACAGGTCCAACGAATAGGCATAATTTGAACAAAAGCAAATTCATGTGTGGTGGTGTGCAAGTATATTGCTAACCTTATATAAAAATGAGATGGTATATGAAGCTTAGAAAAACCCTAGGTCTACTTACAGTTTTGTGAGTGTAGAAGTTAATCCAGTATATTTCTACTTAAATATCCAATTCTTAAGAGTCACCACAAAAAAGGGAAATGTAACAATAGTAGGTTCAGTATTAAATCCGTGGACTTTAAAAGCAATAATACTTCCAGTTAACTCTAAAACAAATCACGAAATTTCACAATTTCCTCAAACAAACGTCGTCAGTACCTCCACTATCAAGTTCAGCTCGAACAATTCATCTGATCTCTATGTTGATACTACGACTAGTACAGAAAACAGATTATGATCACGTGGACAGAACCCTCTAGGATAATCTAGAACGTTCTGGAAGATTTGTCATTAGGCTAAATAAAAGTGAAGTTACTATATTAAGCACTATATAAAATGTAAGTCTAAAACAAATTATGAAAATGGTTTATAAAAAGCTTTTATACAATAATAAACTAACTCGTGTTCGTATTATAATATAAAATTTGAATTGTATTACAAACTAACATTTAAACTGAATATAAAAAACAAGATTTGAAAACAATTCAAAGTATGTAGAAACCCTATTTTCCGTCAGAGGTCGGGACCACGGCCGTGACGGATTGGAGAATAGACGGATTAAAGAGAATTCCCCCACTCACACTATATCGCTGGACACTTACTATTAGTGCTTACGCACGTTAAATTTTAATGATGTATAGTACATATTGATTAACGAAATGAGAATGAAAAGGTTAGAAAAAGGACATGTTTCAGAATCTATATAATACAGGTCACAATTACTCTTTTATTAATATAGGCCTAGTTTTAATGTAAAACATAAGCTTGTATATTATGTAATGAGCACAAAAATTAATTATCAACATTCTTAAAATTAAACTGCAGTACCGTACAGTGTAATATATTATAGCCCAGTTCCCTCGGCCAGTGTTTTCGCAGACATCAGGCGGGCTGATGTCGGTGCACGGATAGCGTGTCGCCTGTGTATCATTAGACATGACCGCTCCAACGGCCCGTGACATGTGTAGGCGTCGCGGCTTAAAACTTCATCTCCGACCATGCACAAGCCTCTTTCCCCACGTTGTACGGGAACTGTTCAGGCAGCCCCGGACGGCCTGTCCGTACATCAAGCGAGCTGTTCCAACGACCTGTTAATTGTTCTTTGTGATAAATATAAGAAGAAGAAGAAGAATAGAAGAAGAATATATTTATTTCCTTGAAAATACATTTACAAAATACACCAATGAAAAAATAATTAGCATTCTCCAAGAAAATTTAGGGCCTCTAAAGGCATAGCCTGCGCAGAGGTTCCAACATTAACTTAAATTAAAAAATTGCGCACAAACAGTTCAAATAAAATAAGTATAATCTAAAAGTTATAACATTTTTCTCCTACTTAAAAATACAAAAACACAATTTAGTACAAGAAATAAACAATAATTTGTAGAATAAAATAATAAGAAATAAACAATAAAAAGAAACAATAATTTGTAGTCCTAGGATAAGTTGACGATGCCTATACGATGAAGTATATTTTATAATATTATCTTGTTTTGTTCTGGGAATAAACAAATTTGATTCGTGATTACTATTATTCATGAAAAATTCTATTACTAAGATGTCAATTATTATTATTATTATCAGTTAATATTATTATTGTCCCCGGATTCATTGTATTTCATTCTGATATTACTCCTGATTCTTTGGACAGTGAAACAGTAATATATTTCAATGCGGTGAATCTCCTGGTACCTCTTTAATCAAGTGGTGGCAGTGGAACAACCAAACATATCTTTTTTCATCCAGCAATAACTACTCCCTGTGTAAGGCCTTTCATTGTTCATTTAATTCGTGCCATCAAAATACTGCTGAGCTGTGTATGTATATATTTTTATCCCTGTTACCCTTGATTATATATACCTACAATAGCAGATATCCCATCTAATAGAAAAATTTGTGCCTGTAATTTTGTTGGTTAGAGATGCCCGCAACCACAGTTGGTTTAAACTGCATTACATTTACATGGGACTAAACTAGCACTCCGCAACGGATATTTTCAGACTCAGCATTTACCATTAGATGGGAAAGCTATCTGTGTATAAAATCAATGCTGTTACTAATCCTCTTGATGTTTATGTTAACTACTGAATCATGAACTTTATCTCCGTTGACAATACAAGATAACTTAAGCATCGTCACATATTAGGTATAATATTGAAACATTATGCTAAATCAACCATTAAAAAAACTCCGTTAGATTTAGTAAAAAGGAAACATCAATATTAATAATTTCACTAACAAAACTAGTCAAAATCACAAAAACACTATAATAGAACTTTCACTTGACCAGGCCAGTAATAGTTTAAAATTGAATGCTTACCTCAACATCTAAGAACTCCTCAATGCTTACCTTTCAAATGAAAAGTGGAATTTTCCAAATTCAAATCAACCTGTAGAGCAGCAATTTAAAACGTTTAACGATTATCTAACCTGTTATACCAATACCTGCTGCCCTATAAATACAGTCAATATAGGAATAAAACAAGAAAAAATAAGGATATTCGGACCTCGAGAGAGAAACTTAAGTTCCTCTTCGAAACCAACAAAAACATAAAAAATTAAGAACTAAAATTTATTTTATAAATTACAAAAGAACCTATAGGAAGGTGATCCAAGCAGCAAAGGCATATGATATCTAAAAATCAATTCTTCTCTCGAAAAATATCTAAAAAACTGTCTTGGGCAGTGGGGCATCATTAAATATAGAACTACAGAACACAGTCAAATAAAAATTGAAATCGGCAATACTCTAGTCAGTGATGTTTTCGAGGTTACCGAAGAGTTTAACAGATTTTTTCGTCTGTTGCTTGTCGTCAAGGCCCTCGTACATCACCTCTACAAGGAAATCCCAAGCGCAAGCAGAGTTCAGTAAACTCAATGACACTGGCCCCTGTAGTTGAGGAAGAGCTCGAACGAGTTATTAAAAACTTTCCTAATAAAAATCAAACTAAATTAATATGGTATCTACGTGGCTCTTTAAAAAATGCTCAAAGTATATTGTGAGATCACTAACCCATTTAGTCAATTTGTTTTTTTCAAATAGGAGGGTTTCCCTCTCTCCTGAAAACTGCTAAAGTTCGTCCAATATTTAAAAAAGACAATCCTCACTCAATAAATAATTATAGGCTTGTCTAAATCTTGCCAGCTCTGAGGCATACTTGAAAAATTGTTTTTTTTCTAGAATGTTTTATTTTTTACACAGATACAATCAGCTCCCTGAATACAAATTTGGGTTCAGTTCAGAGAGGGCAAATCTAATATCGACACAGTCTAGTTGATTCGATTGTAGTTTAAATGTGTTTCTTGATCTTTCTAAATCATTCGACTGCTTTGAACACGAAATGCTGCTTGACAAATTAGAATCACATGGCATTCGAGGCGGGCACCTTTTATTGCTTAGTTCGTTTTTAAGATATAGAACACAAGTTGTCCAGATTGCAAATCATTGTTCAAAACAAACTCCAGTCAGATATGTAGTCTCCCAGGGTTCAATTCTCAGTCTCTTGCTATTCCTGGTTTATGTCAATGACATGGGTTTATCACTTCTGCACGGAAAACTGGTGCAGTATACTGATGACACATTTATCTGTTTTAAAGAAAGCTCAAAACTAAATTTTGAGGAAAAACCGTTGATGACGTAAACAACTGCGTTCAACAGCTTAACAGACTCGATATTCAAGCAAACATATCAAAATCGAATGTTCCAAACTTTTCATTACACTCTACAGATTCAGAGGATGGATCCACCGTCATGTTGACTGACTCCATTCTAGAGTAAGGCAGTTTCTCAAAGTTCCTTAGAATATAACTCGATATAGTTTTGACATGTCATCATGCATGTTTGCACCAAATTGTCCTCGGGAATATTTGTTTTAAGATCTTTAGCCAAATACTGCCCAAGTCAGGCACTGATTACGGTGTATTATGGTCTGGTTTGTGGCGTATTATTATCTTTCCTATGAAGTGGTGTTGTAGAGAGCCAGTGCAAACATTAATCTTTTAAGAGTATTTAAATTACAAAAAATGCGATCCAAACTATCGCAAAATTAAGCAACTGAGAGTCGTGCAGGGTTACTTTTAAAATGTTGCAACTGTTGACTCTATCAAGTCTTTACATTTTAGAAACTACCGATTTTTGTTGGTCGAAATGTGCCTTAACCAGAAGTCGTGACATACACGGGTACGATACAAGAGACAGATAAATTTACCGGACTGGGAGAAATGAAATGAAATGAAATGAAATGAAATGAAATGAAATGAAATGAAATGAAATGAAATGAAATGAAATGAAATGAAATGAAATGAAATGAAATGAAATGAAATGAAATGAAATGAAATGAAATGAAATGAAATGAAATGAAATGAAATGAAATGAAATGAAATGAAATGAAATGAAATGAAATGAAATGAAATGAAATGAAATGAAATGAAATGAAATGAAATGAAATGAAATGAAATGAAATGAAATGAAATGAAATGAAATGAAATGAAATGAAATGAAATGAAATGAAATGAAATGAAATGAAATGAAATGAAATGAAATGAAATGAAATGAAATGAAATGAAATGAAATGAAATGAAATGAAATGAAATGAAATGAAATGAAATGAAATGAAATGAAATGAAATGAAATGAAATGAAATGAAATGAAATGAAATGAAATGAAATGAAATGAAATGAAATGAAATGAAATGAAATGAAATGAAATGAAATGAAATGAAATGAAATGAAATGAAATGAAATGAAATGAAATGAAATGAAATGAAATGAAATGAAATGAAATGAAATGAAATGAAATGAAATGAAATGAAATGAAATGAAATGAAATGAAATGAAATGAAATGAAATGAAATGAAATGAAATGAAATGAAATGAAATGAAATGAAATGAAATGAAATGAAATGAAATGAAATGAAATGAAATGAAATGAAATGAAATGAAATGAAATGAAATGAAATGAAATGAAATGAAATGAAATGAAATGAAATGAAATGAAATGAAATGAAATGAAATGAAATGAAATGAAATGAAATGAAATTAAATTAAATGAAATGAAAAACGTTTTATTTTCTGAGGCAAAGTTAGGACCATTAGGTCCTCTCTTACACTTAACCTCATAAAGAAAAATTAATACTTAACTAAAATGAGTATATCTAAAGAGTTCTTACGTGTTCACTGCTGCTGAGCACATTATTTATAAGTTAAACAACAATTTTAAAAAATCAGAGTTTCAAAATAATTAAAACTAAACAAATTAAGCATAAAGCATGAAAGAACATAAAACAAAGAAGAAAACAAAACTAATTACTTACATGAAAAAAATAAATAAATAAATAAATAAATAAAAAAAATAAATAAAGAGACACAGAACGGTGCTTTACGAACACTTGCCCGTACAAGCAGGTATTAGTCTAATCAACAGATTGCCACTGCGTGATTACATAAAATTAAAAACTTCTAAAATCTGTCAAGTCTATAAAAAATTACCATCCGATCAACCGGAAAGTTACCGACCAATTTCGTTGATTCAAGTGTTATCTACAGTATTCGAACTCACGTAATATATGATCAAATTAGTAGTCATATAGAAGCAAATAATTATTTAAACGTATCGCAGTTCAGATATAAATAAGGTTATCTAATAGATAAGATTGCAAAAGACGGTCTTCTGTCATTTGAAAATGAAACCTTTGCTCAAGCAGTTTTGTGTGACTTGTCTAAGGCATTTGATTGCCCATTCAAAAAGTGACATTTTATTAAAACTGAACCACTACGGGGTTTCTGGTACCGCCTTAAAAGTATTTGACTCATGTCTGAAAAATCGAAAACAAAAATTATTTATAAATAATGTATGATCAGAGGGGCTGCAGCTCAGTTTGGGATCTCCAAGGCTCAGTTTTGGGACCTCTTCTTTTTAGTTATTTTTAATAATTTACTCAATTCAGTTAGTGCTACATCGTTATTATATGCAGACGGCACCATCTTTATAAATTTTGTAAATTAACTCAAACAATTATCACAATGCACATTGGAAAATGCCTACTCATTAATGATCTTACTCAATTCGGAGAAATCACGAAAAATTATGTTCACTGTAAGACTATTCAATGTCTCATGAACGTATGAGAAGCGCTAAATATTTAGGTATATTCCTAGACGATCAGCTACGCTGGCATAACAACACTGACTATATTTCGCTAAAGCTCTCCAGAGTGATTTACCTTGTTATACTGTTAAAAGATGGTATCATTTATGACTTTCTAAAAGTTGCTTACATTGCGTACTTCCAGTCGGCCTTTAGATACGACCCAATACTTTACGGTAATTGTAATATGATCAATGAAATTTTGGAACTCCAAAAGAAAGTGATCCGAATAATCAAGGTTCAACATTAACACAGCATTTCAGACCTATTTTCATCGAATTAGATACAAATTGTTATTAATTTTTACATTTTCGATCAAGTTACTTACATACTAAAAAACTAACATTTCGAAAAAGGAACAGTTATTCTTAATAACGAAATCCATAATCATAATACACGAAATAAAGATACAACATCGATTGAATTTTTTTTAGATAAAATAAAAACTTATCAAGCTATATAGTGATATCGATTAAATTATATATCAAACTATATATCAAAATTATAAATCAAACTAGTTCACCTAGTTATTAAATATCCAGACAATGTGTTTAAAATTAAGTTATGCTCATATAATTGGCTTATTCAAAGTCCATTTTATGATATAGAAGAAATGCTATATAAAAAAATCATTAACTTCTGAAATAAACTTCTTTTTCTAAACTGGTAATTTTTTGATCTTGTGGTTGGTTCTACGTTCTTTGGCCTTTTCAGGATAATGTAAATCTATTTTAAGATTATTTAACGTTTTTATATTGTCATTATTTATATCTAGTATTTTAGTTTGTTTATATGACATGTAACAATAGGTAATACCTGTTTTGATAGTATTAATACTTATTAATACTTTACAGGTACTATTTTACATAATAAGAAGACTTATTGTGTAAAATAGTACCTGATGTCGAAGATGACACGCCTTCTTTGTTGTTTTTATTTTTTACTTTGTCAATGATGTAATTGCCTTACGACAGTAAAGATGTATTCTATTCTATAAGAGAATGACTAAGCTCGCTTCTATTTATACATGCATGTTGTTCGCTCAATGGTTGTTATAAGCGTGGACACTACCAGAGAAGTCTGGAGTGTCCATGTTAGGAGGTAGACAGTGTCCGGATGTTATGAAGAGGAGAGTTCCGTGTATCAGAATGGTCAATTAGGTGAAAATCGGCCAATACTACGCGGTTCACATTGGTAGACCAATACTACATAAAGCTGTATGTCCCTTAGTTGCCCTCTCTATTTGCCCTTTAATAAATGACACTTTCTGAGGAACAATCGAATTCGTTAGTAACTAGACTATCCAGTTTACCCACACTCATCCTACCCTCATGTAACCATTAATCTCTTCTGAGCCTGAAAATACGCACACAGTTGTGTCGGTGTCTCATATCTAAGAATAAGAATGCACCGTTAAAATAAACATAAAGTTATAATTGATTTCATACATATAATCATGCATTATATAAGATTATAAGTAGAAAAGTTGTAATTCCTAGGGCTGCTATGTATAATAAAGCTATAAAATAAAACAACAATTGAGCACCCTTAAAAATTGTTTTATCAACACCGACCGGTTTCGGAATTTATGCCATCTTCATAGGTGTATAGGTGTTTACTTTTAAAGTAACCTATACAAATACAATTCTTCTAGTGTTCACAACAAATTATTGCAGCAGCAATGGAATCACGAGTGGTTACGAGTATGTCTAACTCACCAACACAATGTCTACCACGAACACTATAACTAATGTTTCTTAGTCACTTATTATCGGCTGAACCATGCAAGTTAGGAGGAAACATTTCTATTAAAGAAAAGTAATGTTTGTCTACAACTTTCTCGCTGACGAAACTGTTATGAATAAAAATTAAAAATGTCCTCTCAGGTAGACTTTTACATGCCATTTCTAACAAAATTATAAACTATTTTTCACTTTGATGATATGCATAGATTTTATTCATTATATAATTAACTAGCACAGTCAGCATCCATTTCTTTTTATCATGCTTACAGCAAATTTCATAATGGTAAACCAAATTTTTCATTTAAATGCATTTTAAAAATGTATCTCTGATACTTATTTATTTTTAGGAAAGAATTCAATTTAAACACATTTTAAATTCTATTTCTTGATTACTATCTTTGATAACATGCAATACACATTTTCCCAACCACTTTACTCATTTTCGAATATATGCTTACCTTTTAACAGGGAGATAACGTTTTTATACAGTACTGTAGCTTTCATCGTCCCATTTGATTAGTATTGCTTAAGCAATGTAAGGAATTATCATGACATTCTCACTCAGCGTTAGGAATTCAAGGGTAATTATCCTTTTCGAGGGTATTTGTCACCATTTTTGTTGTCAATTTCAATTTATCACTGATTGCCATTAAGTCCGACCAAGACATTCCACAAATTCTCAAAGATAGATTTTCATCAATTGATTGAATTTTTATGTAAAGATTGTTACCGAGAATAAAACAAGATTTGAGTTTTCAGACCGAGCTTAAGTGCATCGATATATTAATCTAAAGATTGCCAAAATATATATCATCAAAAGCCTAGTTCAAAGTATTCACATGTTCCTAATATTGAAAAAATAGCTTGGGTCCTTAGCAATCAGACAAAGTTAAAAACGTTAAAAAAAATTGGGTGTGCGTTGGACCACACGGTGGAAGTTATACTTCTTTGGCCATTCTCATACACCCACTCACGCACACAAACAGACAGGATATATAAATGAAATATAAGACATTTTTCAATATTATTCAATATATTTATCTTCAATATATTATACGTGACTTCATTATTATATTATACACCTATATTATCATTATCAGTAATTTCTTCGATTAACAATCGATTAATCGATAGTTCTTAAAAATTTGTTCTTACTTTTCAGCGTGACGCGGTTTCTCGACCAACATCCCATCCCAAAGTGTCTAACGGGCGCAAAGAAGTATAACTTCAATAAACGCACTCTTTTGAGGCTAGAACCTTGAAGATGTAAGCCTAGAAGATGTGGGCATCAGCATTACTGAAATACCCTCTGAATACCGGAAAGAATCTCTCTTCTCATAACACGCAATGAAACTATATTAGTCCCTATTATGTGTCATATGTAGGTTTAAAAGATCGCTAAATTGTTTATTTAGCTTCAGCAGTTTGTTTCAGATAATTTATCATAGGAACAAAAAAATACAGAATTTATTTATGAAACCTTATATTCTAAGCTGTATAACCACCATTCTGCATCGGTCACAACATAGTTCTTAGTACATATATTTTTATTCTGGGTTGAAACGAGAAGATAAGGCATTTTACTACTCTTTGATTTGTCTGAGGGCAATTTGCTCTTAAAAAAGGTGATTTTTAGGAGCTGAGGGTGATTTTCTCATAGTGGTCAAACAACACTTTGACATAGAATATAGTTTATCTACGCTGGTTTATATTAACAAATCTCTTATTTTATTTATTTACGAATGGCGATGATCTATAAAATATTTACTAGTTTATCTTATAAAATAGTCATAAGCTACATATAATTATCATTGAAAATAGTAATTGCTTTATAGACGTTTTCTTAGGTTGTATTAAATAAATATATATATATATATATACACGAATATTTGAATGTTAAGCAACAATTTATTTATACTCCTTAAAAAAAGACATCTTGCCTAGCCAACCTGGTTTTACATTGCTCCTAACACATGATTGGAAATGTTCTTGGAAGTGGAAAATTCATATTCCGTCCGTTCCATTCTCTCATTCAAATTGTAAAAACTGAAAAAGCATACCATAAGCGCATTCTAGTCGTCTGCTTATGTTTGTTCTGTTACCAAGAGTGCTGTGTAATCATATTTAAATTTTGTGTCAGTGACTTGCGAAATAATACTTTCTTTCCCCAACTATGGAAGTGAGTATTCAAATAAAATCTCATAAGTTACTTAAGTTTTAATTCTAGTTGAAATTTAATATTTAAAAAACTAAGGCTTAGTCCTATACATTATCTTATAATTGGGCTAAACAGAACAGCATTATCAGTTAATATCGTACAACTTAGATTTCAGAAATTTCTTTCTTAACACACAAAGAGATTTGGTAAATTTTAGGCTAAGCATTTTAATGCTACAGTAGAAATATTTTATCAAACATTCTACAGGCTCTTAAGTTAATATTAACCCTTTTGAGACTAGTGATAGGATTACCTGTTCTTTTGGGGGAGCAGTGATAACCTTTCCTGCTCACATGTAAGACCTGTGATTTCAAACAGTGATTCAATGTGATTCCGCTCCAACAGTGATTTGATTGACCACTCATATAGGTCTACTACACCAAGTCCCCAATCGTAGCGCTTTGACGTTTTGTACTTAAAGTGATTATATGATATATTAAACAAGATTTAAACTGAGAGGAATTTATATACTTCAATGTTTCTTTCATATGAAATATTTTTAGCTAAATCAAATCTAGTTAAAATATGCATACTATAAATCTACATAGAAAACAGAATAATTTTGTGAATTTCTTTCAAAGATGACTGCTTTGAAAGAACCTACTCTAACCAGGCTTAGTGAGAAGAGTGATAAATACTATATAAGTTATTGTTTTTAACTGAAATCGTGGAAATTATAAACAGCAGTCAATACGTCTAACTGAGTCAAACAGTTCAGTTCAGTATCCGTCTGCTTGCTTTAGTATGGTGTGGTGTGCGCTTGGCACAAAACATTGTAGCCCTACTAATCCATTACTGCTAGCTGCTCTGACAACGGTTGATGCAGATCACTGTTCAGAGCGGTAATCACAGGTCGACCTATTGTTCTACAATCGCAATGAAAAAATCACAAATCGTGATTTCTGTTCCATCACTAATTATTTGAGACTGGCCTAAAATAAAACAGTCTAGTAAAAAAGACCAAGCCTTTTTTTAAAGATTTTTTCAGCCCCTCGGGAAATTGCTATATTGTGATAACCATAGATACAGTACTTAGTATTTTCTTGAATATGTTTTATCTGATATAATATTAAATAGTTTTCAGATTACATCAGTTTACCTAGAAATGTGTACAAGGTAGAAATTATAGTAAATTTAAAAAATAAAAAATAATTTTTTGAGCCACTGTAGCCAATGTTAAAAAATACCAGAAGATTTTTAAAAAAAGAATCTAAATTTTGTGTGTGTGGAATATATGTTTCTAAACAATTATAAAGAGTTTAACTCAGGAGAAAATTTGCAATTAGGAACAATTAACATTTATTCACAGTTCAAGTAAAACCCTAAAAACCGCAATTATCAAGTAATGTTGGTATAATCATACTATATATGATTTAAAAAAAAAAAATTGAACTTTGTTCAAGCATAGACAGAGGATACAAAAGACAACATATACAATGCAATACAACTGACAATACAATGTAAATAGCAAAAACAACAGCGTCTGATAATGATTCAAATTAGCTTATTCAGCCAACAGCTGTTGTCAATTCTTAGGGGTAGTTTAACCCTCCAGGTGCTAAGTTGGACACTCTTTAGTGCTAAGCATATTTATGGCGCTGTGCAGTCATTTATGAAAAATTAGTTAAAAAATATAAAATGTACTATAAATTTAACTTATTATATGCCAAACTGTTCAGAACTAAATGTAGAATGGAATGAAATAAAATATAAACTTACCAATTTGTTATAAGACTTGAAGAATCACTTATAAGTCTGAAGAAAAAATTGTTTCCTTTATAAATTTTAACTTTGTGCCTTTCTACATAGTCACTACAGCACTAATATCAAGATTCCAAGATATACAAATTGTGCACAATTTCATCCTGAACACCAAAAGTATAACAGTTACTGTCTATTATGACACATCTTTTTTATGTGTTTATAAACAAAAACTAGTACGCATATAAAATTTGACAAAAAAGTAAACAAGTTACCTTGTGTTTTGTCTTGAATTATGAAGGCATTATTAGATTGTAACTGCATCATTATAAATGAGTTATTCAAAAGAGTATATAAAAAGAGAAAAACTAAATTTATAAGTAATTATATATATACATATTTACACTTTGCGCGTACTACACTTCTTATTCAGAATCCGACTCCAATTCTTCTTCGCACCTCCTTTTGCTCCGTTCCTTTGACCTCCAGAAGTGTTTGAGGTTTTTGTAACAATCTATTTTCTAGTAAACAATGAAATATATATGTAAGCCTATTATATTTGTTTAAAATCTTATTTTTAGAGTATAGGGGTCAACAATGCACCAACATGAATCTAATGATCATGTTGGTGCATACTCCACTATTTACAATTATGTGGAGTATGCACCAAATACAATATGTTGGTCCAGCACTATTTACAATTCTCAGTGCTCTCTTCTGCAGAAACAGGTATTAGTATTGCAGTATCCTGAGAGCACCATGTGAATGTCCCCAGAGCATGATCCCATACATTACATGGGAGTAGAAAAAAAAACAGTAAAATATGCTGTTTTAACAAAATTATCCAGCAACTCACTCTTTAGTTTTGTAAGCAGGTAAAGTATCTTACTTAGTTTTTTTTCACAAATTATTAACATGCTCATCCCAGTTAAACCGGGAATCTAAACCAAAACCTTAAAGTTAATGGAGTTTTCATGCATAGGCCTATTACTCGTAAGGATAAAAGTATAGTATAGTAAAGTAATTATCTATGTGTAAAGTTTATATATTCTTGATCAAAAAGAGGATGGAGGATGTTATTCATAAACAGTCAATGTCATCAACAATTTCCACAGTGTTGATGAATGCACAATTTATCAGAAGGCCACAATTTAATCAGCTTGTATTTCAGTGTCACACATGCTATAAATCATCTTAATGGTTACTTTATGCTGTACAAACATTGTTTAGGTACTGGGTTGAACGTACATCTAGTTTGTTTACTAGAATGTACTCAGCCACAATGATTTTTCTTTGAATAATGTATCACAGCTTAACTTACAAATAATAGGCTCTATATGCATTTTTAAGTGTCAGAAATGTGATAATCCCTTTCAGAATTTTTTGTTAAAGCAGTTGAGTCATCGCTGATACTATGTAATACTGTAATCAACTATATTGGCCTATAAATTGTGCATTCTCATTTTTTTAGTCACTGTATTTATGTTAAAACGGGGATTCAGCTGTTATGACGATGGTGTTTCTTGTTACTGTACTGGTAACGTTTGAACACACTTCTTGCCACGCATATTCAATGGTTTGAGTAAGCACTTCGGTGTCAGGTTCAATGCCTAACCAAATAAAACTCGTTTTGTGACAGTGCCTGTTGGACTCCTTGTACTTAAAATGATCAAGGTGCCTAGTGATTCAAAGTACACCGTAGGTTATGTGTGAATAACCTATAATGAGGGTGGTAAAACATTTTATTTTCTGCAATCATGTTATGCCTCTGATTGTCTCTCCTCTTTTTTAAACAAGACTCTTGAAGAAAACTTAGAAACAAGACATGAATGCTGTTTTTAAAGTATATATATCCTGTGCACTTTAGTTGTTCTGATAATCATATTAGAATCTTTTGGATGTGGGAAAAACGAACACATAAATGATAATAAATTATTTATTTCCTCAATTAATTACATACTCCTCTTAACGAAAAAATATCTTCTGGAATACTGAAGGAGTAGAGAAGTTATTTTATAAAAATGTATTTTGGTTTGTGTTAACCCCAGGAACAACCTCCTGAAGTTTGTCCAAGTATTTCAGTTACACCCTGTATATTATCAATATATTGCAACCCGTATTAGTTTACTAATATCACTCAACAGCAACATAAATACGCTTGAAATGTGACTAATAAATCAGTCCATAAACGCTGATGCTACCCCATCCATCTACACCTGTGCGACTGCTACGTCATACATAGAGGAATGCATGAACATTTTTTTCTAGTGCCTTCTTGATAAAGCTGCTAAGTGAACAAGCACTATAATAAGGGCAGCAGTGGTGGGATTTTGGTGTCTGACTCGGGTGGATCAAGTAGCTCTAGTATCTTATTACATGATTGCTCTTTCACTAAACTTTGGTTGGTTCTCAACCAATTGGGTCAACAAATTATGAAAGGTGATGGCCTCTAATACAATACCAAGTAAAACACAGTGTCCAGCTTGTCCCTGCTGCATAAAGGTTGTTTTGGACAGAGGGATTGGGTGTGATGGTGCATGCCAGAGATGGTTCCATCCATAATGTGTTAATATGAGTAAATCTGAATTTTCGGTTTAATCCTAGGACAAATATGATACATGTAAAGAGTAAATATATAGTTTTGGGAACTGATGTAGCATTTATTGTTTAGTTTATAATATAAAAAGTTTAAAAGGCATATTTATATAATGTAAGTTTATTCTGTTTCAGTGCTCTTTGTTTATACTGTACTAATTGTTTTATCACAGGGTTTTTATTTTAATTTGGAGGAAGTAACATATTTTAGTCTATATTAAGTTTAAGTGGGGTAGTTTTTAGTTTAAAAATGCATTGTAAATATAACTGTTTTGAGCATGTAATTTTAATTTAAATTGAAAAAGAGGAACCTCAACACAGGCTTACCATTTGAGGCCCTAATTTATTTTACTTGAAAATTATTTTTGTAATTTAAGATTAATTTTGGGAGTTGTTATTGAGTTATCTAATAGAGAATGAATAATACACTATAGAAATGAAAAAAGAAGAAGAAAAATTACCATGTATGTATGAAGTATATGTGTACATTTTCAAGGAAAATAAAATTTATTCTATTCAATAGTAAGAAATGATTACGTCAGTGTGTTGATTGTATAGCTACTATTAACACCAATGTTTCTAAAATAATTATGCAGCTTAATAACCTTTACTAAGGAAGAATTCCATAAGGAAATTCAAGATGTTAAGGATCACATTGATGTAATGTCTTCCCAGATTGCTGATCTTGAATCAGACTCACAAACACTGAAGTTAAAATCCATTTACTTGAGAAACCATTCAATTAAAAACATCAACACAAAAATCAAGGCTAAGTCGTCATCACCTTTTGGAGCTAAAGAAGTGACAAAATTGCAAATCTAGATTTAGCAATGTAATTCTTTTCAATATACCTGAATAAGCCAGTAGAAATAATACTAATTACAGAAAAATATGACAGATAAGAGGTCATTTCTATATTGACCACTATAAATTTGTCAGAGTCAGATCTGCAAACGTTTCACCCTTTGGGTAATCGTTCTAATAACAAGAGACTCATCAAAATAGTCCTTATACATAAAAAACATGCCTTGAAGATATTAAACAAGTTGGATACTAAGAAAATTGCTAACTCTGATCCATCTTTCACAAATTTATCCATTGCACATGACAGGGCTCACAAAGAAATCAAGTACCTCTAGGAATTGAGATTCGACAAGTCAGCAAGACATAATCAGATTGGGAAAAGGATCTGACAATTATTAAATACATTAATGGTGTACCAACAATAGTTCTGAAAAAAAAAAACAAGTTAAATACAACGGACAACCTGTTATTACAGTAAACCCTCGATTTAATGGACTATATGGGGCAGGCTCTAGTCCGTTAAATCTGATTGTTCGTTAAATCAGGGTGAACTCATCTCAAGCTGTTATGAGACTGCCACAACTTAATCAAAACTAACTGTGATGCTGCCAGCTAATAGTTAACTCAAACATTAATAAAATATTCAAATAAGTATTGTATAAAGGTGATTAATCTACACATTTTATAAATTAAAATGTTTCTATAAAAACTCCTTAATAACCTTAATTCTGTGATATTTAGGATTTTAGATACTGTAATGCAGTTGTAAGCTGTCCATTAAATCAAGAGTTTACTGTAGTTTATATTATCAAAATGTGAATGGTTTGAAATCCAAACTAACAGATATCAAATGTGCATTAACTATTTGTCACCATGATTTGATTCTTCTAACTGAAATCAGCCTATGTTCTGGATGTTGAACTAGGCTTTAACCACTACCGTGTGTTCAGGATGGACAGTAGCTCGACAACTAGCACCAAGGGAAGTGGTGTTGGTGTGCTCATTGCTGTAGACAATTCGATTCCTTCCATGGTTGTACCCTCAAGTAAAATTAACCTTGAAGTTCTTTTTGTTAAACTTGATCTACCTTTCAACACTAAACTCATACTCGGCTGTGTCTAGATTCCCCCAAACATACATATTGATTTTTATCTTGATTATTGTGCCGCTGTTGAGGAAGTTGTTGGCTTTGATCTGCCTGATCAGAAGATCTTACTGGGAGGAGATTTCAATTTACCTGATGTTAATTGGAATGCAACGATTTTGTTTGATATAATACTTTTGTCTAAACTATTCTACAGCTTTTGAACTATTTTAATTTAACACAATATAATTGTTTCCACAATTACAGAGGTGTGATTCTGGACCTCTCATTTGATCAAGATACCATGCTCCTAGTTTATGCTGACGTCCATCACCCACCTCAAACAGTTAATGTATTTGTGTCTAACCTGGTTCATTAATCTGCCAAAGTTTCTCTACAGATTTCAGAATATGTAACCTGGACAGTGTGTTGGAAGAAATATCACAGACATTTCTTCTGTTCCTTACTATAGACGTCAATAATTTATTTGATTTTTTTTACCCTTAAGCTCAGATCAATAGTATTTTGTCATACCCCAGTTGAGAAGTGCCAGTCATCGGTCTTTCTTACCTGGCTTACTAAAGAGCTAAGGATCCTTGTGATAAGGAAGAAGATATTGCACAAAGAGTATAAACAGACTTTGAACCATACTATTTACCGTGAGTTCTCTAGAGTCAGAAGATTATGTTGTGACATGTCAAAGAAATGCTACAGTGATTATGTTCAACATGTAAAAGATGTTATTACACATTGGTCTAATCCTAAAATATTTTGGAGTTTTTCAAGAATAACTAGAAGACAGGAGTTACTCCCCTCTAAGATTTTTTTAGATGATGAAAGTTCTTCAAACCCTGTTCAGATGTCTGAAATTTTTGTGAAGTTTTTCTCATCTGTCTTCTCACTTTTACTTAACCAACCGGTGAGTTATATAATACCCTCATTTAATTAACCCTCATCTTCATCTATCACGGGGTTTTCTTTCTCCTACAAAGAAGTCATTAATGAACTTTGATCCATAGACATATCTATAGAATGTGGACCCGATCAGATTACGCCTAACATACTTAGACATTGTTTTGAGTTGTTGGCCAGACCAATGCTTACATTACTAAACTTATCAATTAAAACTGGAGTGTACTCAGAGGTACTTAAGTAGAGGTATGTGGTCCCCATTCATAAGAGCGGCTCTAAAGAGGATGCCAAAAATTACCGTCCCATGACTATTCAAACTGTTCTGGCCAAATTGTTTGAGAAATTGGTTCTTATGAGTCTCACTATTCTTCCAAAGCATTATAGCTCCTAGTCAATATGGCTCACCCCTCTTAAATTGACAGAGACTAACCTTATCACCTTCCAGAACCAAATAACATCTTCATTCAGTGATAGAATACAGCTTGATGCTATCTACCTTGACTTTTCTAAAGCCTTCGATATGGTGAGTCATGTCCATCTTGTGAATAAGCTTGAAGTCCTGGGTGTTACTGGTGCATTGCTAAATTGGTTCAGAAGTCAACTTGGTAATCCAAGTCAGGTTCTAAAACTTTCTTTCTCCCAGTTTCCAGCTACATCAGGAGTACCCTTGGGTTGTCATCTCGGACCAATATTATTTAATGTTTCTATTAATGGCATTTTGAACCATCTGTTAGTAGATTGCCTTTGCTCATGATATCAAGCTCTTTCGGAGAATCGAGTTATTGAATGATTGAGATTTACTTCAGAATAGTCTAGACTCAGTGCTTCAGTGGTGTGAGAATAACTCCATGTCACTGAATATTAGTAAGTGCACGTGTGTATCACCTTTTACTGTACTAAGTCACTTATTATCTTTTCTTATTTGTTAAATGGTGAAATTTTGGAACGCTGAACATCTATTCGTGACTTGGGAGTGCTTCTTTTTCATGATCTCAATCCTGAGCTATTCTTAAGACATGTAAATAAAAGAACCCAAAGAAATCTCAATTTTCTTTTCAGTTCCACCAGAGGCATGAACGGTACCAGAACGCTCAATACATGTAAAAGAACCCAAAGAAATCTCAATTTTCTTTTCAGTTCCACCAGAGGCATGAACGGTACCAGAACGCTCAAGAGTTTGTGCTGTCATTGGTCAGATCAAATATGGAATATTGTTCTGCTGTTTGGTCTCCTCATCGAAGTACTCTTCAGGCAGTGCTGCAGAGCATCCAGAACAGGTTCTTGAGGGTGATAGGTGTGAGGCTTGGCTATGACTACATTAGTGCTCCAGTCACCACGATTGGCCAGTCCTTGTCACTCCTCACACTCATCGCTAGAAGGAACATCACGACATCTTGTCCTTATATAAGCTGCTGAACAACCCAGTAGATGCTCCTGATTTTCTTGCTCTTGTATCCCTTCGCTGCCCTACTGGATACACTAAATCAAGAGAGTTGTTTGCACGCAAGTATGTCAACATCACTTACGAACTCAATGCATACTTGAACAGAGCTTATTAATTGGGAAACCTGACACGTCCACCAGCTAAGCCTAATTAGCTGGTAAAAATACCAGTTAACTGAGATTTTTCGAGATGTGTGATACACTTAGTTACTAATTAAGTCGCATGCTATTATTTTATAAAATTTTTCAGCCTTGTTACATTGTTTAGTTCTGATTTTTCTTGTTGCACTCCACATTTATATCTTTTTCGTGTTGCTCCATAAGTTATTATATTTGTTGTTAAATATATATACATATTTTATTGTTGTTGATTTGTAATGTATTCCTTGTTATATTGTTATCGTTTAGATGTTTATTCATGTTGCTGTTTTTATCTTATTTTGTTTAATTTACTATAGGATTATTGAATACTAAATTGTTGGATCAAATTCAAAT
Organism: Stictocephala bisonia; assembly: GCA_035578905.1. Classification (NCBI taxonomy): domain Eukaryota; kingdom Metazoa; phylum Arthropoda; class Insecta; order Hemiptera; family Membracidae; genus Stictocephala; species Stictocephala bisonia. The sequence goes on along the minus strand of JAQJVL010000031.1, from coordinate 1,689,353 downwards.
AATACTGTTGTCAATTAATTGCCATCTTGTATTTGTATAACATTTTGTGTTAAGGTTGTCTGTTGAAAATAAATAACTTATTGCTAGGATTTCTCTGAACTCTTGAGGTGACACATCAAGATTTAGTTTTTTCATGAGGACACACGACAACCAACTTCCATTTTTTTCTGCAATTAGCTCCTCACATAATTTTTTTTTACGATGGTTAGGGAATAGTTGTATAACAACAAATAATGTGTTGAAAAGAATATATGGTTTTTTAATTTTACTAAATAATAACCTTAGGAATATATTGTAACAATGTTGCTCCCAATGTGCTTATCTGAGTTTAAAGAATGTTTATTATTACTACTCTCCTAGGATTTTACAGTTACATTATTGATATCAGTTTTAAATTTCTATTAAAAAAGAACAGATAGTTGTTGAATTACTGAGTTTTAAAAATTTCGTTACCATACTTTGGTATGTAATGAAATGGGAATCTATTTTGTTAGTTCAGTAAATTATTTACACAGAGTGGTTGTGTGGGCCCTTTTTGTCGTACAGTATTATTTACTTATTTTATTTTTTTTAAGATACCGATTGTGAAGATATGGGCGAATATGGGTCTCAAATGAGTGCGAATGTAATCATTGTTACAAAATAATATATAAGGGCTTAATAGGTTTTTTAAAAATAATGTGCTCAATTTTAATGAGGCTAATAAATGTTTTAAACAAACATGTTTGATTATTATGTATTTTTGTGTTTCAGATCCAAATATACAGCACTTCAGGAAACAAACTCCTCGGCACTCTTGATACTGTAAGTAAATTATTAGTTTTATTTATTACTTAAAAAAAGAGAAAATTTTAAAACTGTTTCCAAAAGTCATTGATCACTAGGGCTCTGTTTTGAAATTACTTATGCAAGTAATTATCTACCAAAACAGATACTGTATTACCTAAGAATAATGTTTGTAAGCTGATAATAATTAGCTTATTATGAACTATGTTTACGGCAATAACAAGTAGTTATTCCAGTAAAAAATTAAAATAAAGCAAAATTAAATTACAAGTCAATGTCTTTGGTGCTAAAAACATAATTTAAATTATAAAATAGGTTGTCAAATAGCTATAGATAAAATTTATTTTTAAATGTTTAGAAAGGGTAAACATTAATTTTGTTCCCTAAAAAGTATATATTTTTAAAGATGTTACAATATGACTGCTATGTGTTTTGGTCAAACGTGAAAATGTAATATCAGTTGTTTGTTGTGGGTATTGTAAGTACGAACAGATTATCTAATATTTAGTAAATTTAGGGTTTTTAGTACTTAAGTAAGAAGATCAAATATAAATACATTAATTATTGTTTGAAATTGCAAATCAATGAACAGTGGCTTACAGTGTTCTCTGTGATAACATTTTTTAGTGGTCCTGATAACATTTTTTGCGATATTAATATTCCTTCAACTCTGGTACAATTTACATAGAGAATCAACCCATACCTAAAAATGGATTGAAAATACCCAAAATATGCTTACAGTCTATGTTGATAGGATTCAAAGGAATTTAGATTAGGTACATTAAATCCATAATGTTTTAATTTAGAAAGGAAATGTTTGCTATCAAAATATTTGCTTAGATCACACATAGCAGCCTGAGCAAGAGCCTTTTCTTCAAATGATAAGTGAATTTGTCAAATTACTTTATCTACAACTGCATCTAATTTTTTCCCTTCTGAAACCAAATCGTTCTAATCCTAGAAGACTATTGTTTTTTTAGGAAAGAATAAATCTCATTGTATACTAGTATTTCAATTAGTTTTCCCAGCAGAGGAACAATGGAAATTGGGCGGTAGCTAAGGGGCTGGTCTTAAAGACCACTTTATAGATGGGGCAAATAAGTGAAATTTTAAGTTGATCTGGGAAAATACCATCCTTGAGAAAACAATTAATACACAATGCCAATGATTCAGTCAAACTAAAATAATTTTTTCAAAAGATTGTTTGACATACCATAGAAGTCGAGACTGTAAGAGTTGCTCATTCTGTTGACGGCACATATCAGATCAATTGGAGACACTTTAAGCCACATGATATTTTTTAATGAATTAACAGAACTATTATCCATAAGTTCCTCATGAGATAACATTAGCTTAGAAACAACAGCTATTTTTTATATCTTTAACTAAGTCATTAAAATATCTGTTGAATATATCAGGTTAAGTATTATAGCTATAATTTTTACTGGAAATACTATTAGATTTGATTACATCCCAAGCAGCTTTACATTTTTTTTCACTCTTTCAGTGCAGTCAACATGACTACTAAGTTTAGCTTCTTTAACAGTATTTCTATATAGTTTTTTTAGTTAATTGTAGTGCTGCTTGAGGTCTGAATATTTGTTCCTACAGTCAAACTGTATACATAGAGAAGTCTTTCTTTCATTCTAGCTAGTTGAGTAGCATACCATTTTTTTCTTATATATTTTATTACCTACCTGTTCGTTAGATTTTCTTTTCACAAATGTTTTATAACAATTTAATGTGTTAAGTACAGCATCACATATATCTAGAAACAGAGCCTCAGAGTTGGAATTTGTGTGTTTACATAACATATATGGCCAATCAAATGAAACTAGTTTTAAGCTAACAGGTAGAATATTTTTTTTTTTTGCTGTAATATTAATTTTATTTTAGAATAAGTTCTGTCAGCCGTTGGTTTTGTGCTCTCTATATTAGAGGACTTAGGTACAATTTCAATTAATACTACAATTCCTTTATGGTCAGACAATGGATAGGTACACTAAAGTTAGTTACACTAGAGATATTAATATTGTGATTATAAATAAAAAAACATTGTCTAAGCTATTTTTCCCTCTAGTGGGCTGATTATTCCAATGATAAAAATAGTACTATCTGAAAAGGTTAAGCAGCTCTTTTGAAGTTTTACTATTGTGACATCAAACAATTAATATTAAAATCCCCCTCCAGTAAAAATATTATATAAATCCCATTTAGTAATAAAAATTAAAAACTGTTCAAGTATAAATAAAAACTCACACGAGTTTCTATTTGGTGAATGGTAAATAAAGATAATAAATATACATCTAATATTGTAGCAGCAGCTTAAAAATGGAACTCAAAGTAGTAGAATTTAGTTACATCAAATTCCCTAGAATTTATTGAGTTATAAACAAATTGGTGTTTCTCCTTTGCTTTAATCTGGAATAGTCAGCTGCACAATAGAAACCACCAGGATAAGCAGCACTGATCTCATCCTTCAACAGCCAATGCTCTGACAAACAAATTATTGGAACCAACCATAAAAATTTCCAAGGCTGAAACTTCATCTCTAAGACCTTGAATATTAAAAAAAAAAATATTAAGTACTATGATGGATTGGTCTTGATTATGAGATTGACAACGGATAGTATGAGCTAATGAAGTAATTGTTGAGGGATGCCCAACAGTTAATCATACTAAGTTTCTTTTGATGAGACAGTTTGTGGTAAACTGTTCTCTTAGTTTGTATTTTGCTTGGCATGGCATCTTGTCTAAGTTAACTTTAACATTTATTTGTGTAATCTAAATTCTACGTGATAGAAAAATATTCTTATTTTTGTAACTGTTTGAACATAGTGAAGATCTAGGCATTGGAAAACAAGTATCTGTGACCCTGATGAATCTAGTTTTTATTTTCATTTATTAAGCAAGACCATAATAAATTATGCTCTTCAAGGTGATTCGCTTTTAAAAACTGAAGTTTACACTTTCTATGAACTTTAAGTAACATGAATTGCTCAAAATAATCTCAGTATATTATTTAAAATTGTTATGAGTTTAAGGATGGTTAATGCATTAGTTAAACATTAATTGTCTAAGTTTGTATGAGAGCAAATACTGTAATGTAGCACATAATTAAAGTTTACAAAATTTATATTCATAAAGCTAAATAGAATTGAATGCATTATAGTTCCTGTATAATTGTTCACTTTAATTAAATGCTATACTTTATATTTAGAATTGATCCTCTTTGGTGATTCCAGCAGGTGTATTGTGACATGCATTTAACTGTGTTCTGTAGTTTGAAAACAGTATTTTAGTATCTGTAAACTTGTGTATAGAATCTGAACAAAAGAATCACGATTTATAATGTGTCAATCTATTTGGGTTGAAATGTCAATTTGTGAGAGATTGTAAATGTTATAAACATTTTATTGTTACCACTAGTAAAATGTGATCAAATATTGAGGATGTCTCTTTGGCCATCCTCGTGTGGTTTTCTGCTCATGTGGCTCTAGTGTTTAGATTTCGCTGTATCTAAAACGAATTTAAGGATATTTTTTTACGGGGTAGGTAAATATGTAACAAATAGAATAGAATAATAATTTATTTCCTCCGTTATAATACAATAATACTTGTACAATGTATTATATTTCATTTCAAATATGGAAACAACCTTCTTCTTCACTTGCATATTTAAAAAAGCATTTCATTTTAACCCTTGGGCACACAGACAATTGTTTTAACACAAGCACACACATGTGGTCTTTTCCACCCTATTTTGGTTTTTATTTTGTACATACAAATATTTTAATATATTTCTTTTTTTAATATAGTACCTTTAAAATGGTTTCTTTTAAAAAACCTTAAGTGAATTTTTAAAGTATTAGATTAAGTTTTAAATTCTTATGAACTAAAATTGTAGAAATATAAATAAAGAAGTTTTATAGAGCAAATTTCAAGTCAGGTGTGGTCCCTTCTTTTTAACATTTATCATCATGCAATATTATTTAATTTAAGTTGGAATGGGTAGATAAAATATTAATGAATATTTATTCGGGAATCTACGTTAAAAAATGTTTTAATTTTATACAGTGATGGGGTTTAATGATTGAGTGAGATTTATTGAGGTTGATATTTTTACTTCAGTAGGCCTATAGTGTAGTACATGTCATCCATACATGTACAATGATACTGACATACTCATCCACCCATCATGGTACAGTGTTACATGTACCATGTAACCCTAGTGGTAATAACCCTCTCACCCGCCTAAACATGTATGGTAGTAATGACGGAGAGTTATTTGCAAAATTATCATACAAAGATTATTTAATATTGCATGATAATAAATGTTATAAAGAAGGGGCCCAACCTAACCTGAGATTTGTTCTCGATTAAACTGTCTTTATCTGTTACCTCTTACCTGGCTTTATCTGTTACCTAAAAAGTATTTTAGTAAAAGAGGGGGTTAATAAAGTCACTGTTCTACTAAATAAGGCCCTATAAAATATTTATAAAGCAATATTTACTGCAGTAATTTACCTATTTTCAATTTTATCGTTTTGACAAAAGATAACTTAATCCTACTTTAGTTTTTTTTTTTTTTTATTGCTATTCAACATTTTTTTAGAACACTAGTTTAAAAGGATCCATACTTTATTAACTACAACTACTTTTTAATGATTAACGATTTACATATTTGGTAGAGCTTTGTCAAACATGTCAAATATTTTGATACTTTTACATGTTACATAATTTACATGTTTATATAAACCAAATTATCATACATAATTGTTTGCTTTGACTCAATGTGTATTGTTATTGTTCAGTTTGTTTGCCTTCCATATTAAGGGCATGAATGTGAAGTAAGTAAGTAGAAAGTCAAAGTAAAGTAATCAGAATAGACAAAGGAAGTGTTTTACATGGAATCTGAATAGAATGGTTGTGTATCCAATGTAAATGTAATTTCTGATTATCTGATGCAGTCTAACAATGTTCTAAGTACTGCAATAGATGTTGAAACACTAACGTCAAAATTCATTTAAAAGCATTATATGTCAACATGGAATTAATGTTGGCATGTCAATAGAGGCACCACCTTGCTTCTATGCTGAGGCCTACTTGCGAAAGCTTGAATGTTGAATGGCTAAGGTACAGATGTACTGACTAGTGGAGTTGCTGTTTTGACGCTGTTACATCTCACCAGGTACAGCGGTACTACTAGCAGAAATAGCAGTGTCAGTTATTTAGAATTTTCCAATTTTGAAAATGTCTATCTTATTTGACTCATTTGCCAGGAAGATGGCTCTCTAAAAAAGTGCTGCATTTAGTTGCTGTCTATAATTTAAAGTAGAAGTTTCCTTTCTGGGAGATCAACTAATGACAGCCTTTGCATAGCTCTCAAAGTGCTTATAGGTTGGTCGCGGTGGAGCACTGGTCAGTTGGGAAACAACCATAGCGATTTGGATGCGATGAGGAATGAGCTAACTCCTTCACAATTACTCTGGCCAAAATTCTTTCCCTGTAGCTTTTAGGTGCATGAAGAGGTGCCTGCGTAGAAGACTTATGTTGACCATCCCCACTTCATGTTTGAAACATAAAAAAATTCCCACATACAAGAGGCAATCAATTGTACATCGGGAAAAAGTTCTTATGCAAATTATCATGCCAAAAAAACCTTAAAAATAAAGTGGACAGAAAAAGTTTTAAATTTTGATTTAAAAAATGTATTGTCAGGCAGTGCTTTTAACATATTCATTATTTAAAGATTTACCTAATGAAATACACATTTCTTCTTTCTTTATTCTGGCAATAAGTAAAATAAAATAATAGTAAGAATAGTTATAGAAAATCTCTGCTTCAACAAGTAGAACTTTTTGACATTTTGTTTATAATTTAAAAACAATTAAGCTATTTTAAAAGAAGCTCAAATCTATACTCATAACAAATACTTTTGTAAATAATTAGTCACTGGTATTTTCCTCTTTACTATCAGTGAAGGTACGTTAAAATAAGATTTTAGCCATCAGATATAATTTGTGTTGTGGTAGGATGTTTTTGACAAAATAATCCCTTTAAACCTTTGCTTGGCAAGGAAAATGTTATTAATTTTGAATATCCTAATTACTCTTTCTTGTAGAATTTTATCCCTAGAGTTATGCAAAAACGTTTTTAAAAAATCGATCACTTTGTTTTCATAGATAAAAATTAATTTTTTTCATTGTAAAATAAAAAAAATAAAAAATATAATAACGATCTGATGTAAGGCAAAGCCTTGCAACATACTTTATACATTTTACTCTTGTATGAACTTTTTAGGCAATTCCTACAACTAAACAAAACTCAATAACCAAACTAAACTAAAAACTCAACAAAAAAACTATAGAAAAAACTCAAAATAAAAAGTAACTCAAAAGAATTAAGGTAAAAACTCCATAAAAACTTAACAAAAAAAAACTAAACTAAACAAAACTACATAAAAACTCAAGCAAAAAATTTAACATAAAATACTAAACTAAAAAACTCAATGAAAACCTAACTAAAAAACTCAAGCAAAAAATAAACTAAAAACCTCTACATATAACCAAAAAAACTCAGAAAAAACTAAACTTATAAACAAATTAAAAATGCTGTTTTAAAAACTTGAGAGTAGATGAGCTTTTTTAAACTTTCAGAAGGATAAGTGGCTGTGTATGACTTTCCTTAAAAGAAATAGAACCAGTTGGAGGACTGGTTAGGTCAACTGGTTGGCCTGGAAGGTCGGCCTTGGGAGATTGTCCAGTCACTGTGTATAGCAAGTGTCCTTGTCATTTTCGTTTCTCTTGTGTCAGTTTAAATTACTGTTCTATATTGATATAAAAATATTGTTCCTATCATTAGAGCATACTTTAGACAATACTAAATTAATTTTGATACTATGTCCTACTATAAATATCAAATAATTTGAAATTAATTGTAATTTCTTAATATCAGCAAAATGTACAGCAAAATTTCCTAAAATAAATGGTTGAAACTAAAAATGCTTTAAATTGTTTCCTATATGAAAGATTCCTTACATTTAGTTAAGAGAATCAATTTGCCTGACTAATAATAAATAAATAAATAACAATTGTAATAAATTTGTGTTGCAAGCTACTTACTAGTTTTGTTTTTAATTTTTATTTTTAATATGCATGAATTAAGAATAAAAAATATTGCATATTAAAATAAAAATAAAAAACAAACTAGTGAGCGACTCACAACACAAATTCACTACAATATTAAGTACAAAATGTTCACAATATTATGGTGATCGATTTTGGTGAACATCGGTAAGTCACGTTTACCTTCCCCAGAATAGAGAGATTCACTAAGGAATGAGTCAACAGTAAAAAAAAGACACACGTAAGCACTAAGTAAGAGTTCAAGGTAATGGTGATTAATATTGTCAGTGGTAAATAGGCTTACATATGCAACTGACTTGGTTACCAATAGTTATAAATTTAAATCCAAATGGGTTCTGTACTTTCAACGATTATGTTACTACACCAATCATTTCACATTAATGCCTACATAAGAAGGATGGGCTATACATGACATATTTTTAAAATAAAAATTGGAATAAACTCATTGAGTGGGAATTTCAAATCAATTTATAGACTAACTTTGGTAGTAACTATAAAACATTACTTTAAAACTTAGAATCCATTTTAGAAAGTAGGCCTAATATTCTATTTTGTTTAAATAAGTTTTGTTAAATGTTGATCCTCTGCCTAGTGATAAAACATATTTATAGCTTTGCAAGCCATGTACTTTATTGGCTTTTCAAATATAGTGATAGAATAAAAGAACTATGTTATGAAATTATGCCTTTTATTTTATATATGATTTGTGATTATCAAGAAATCCATATTTCTAGTGAAATATTTGAACTTAGTTTATAAAAATATTCAAAAAATTATCACTGGTAAATATTCTTCCTATTAGCACTGAAGTAAGTTATTCCAAAAATAAAGTCGGTTTCATGTTTTTGTGACATAAATATTTACAAAAATACCCCTGTCATAACAACGCCACTTAAAGCCAATCATTACCCATTTACAATTTACTTAAGGTTAAGGTACCAACAATACATTCCAGCAGTTTAACCGGGTTATATACTGCTTAGTTTTGAAAAAAAATCTAGATTAAAGTGAAAAGAGGCTCCCTCCAAAAATTTAATTTCCCTTAACTAAAAATCTGACCTAGCAAGTGGTCTAGGTCAGATTAGTAATACCGTTGGTCAACGGGTGAGCGTAGCCCCATTGTATTTTGTATATTTAATCATGATTAGGTACATCTTCATGCATATAAACTTGGCATTATTATATTATTTGTTAATGTTTTTTCATATGATTATACAATATATTTGTAAATATTTTTCCCAATATTTATATCATACATATTTTCAATGTATCATGTATTGAAAGTAAACTGCATTATATATACAAGGTTGTTTATATATTGTATAATACATTTCGTTTTACAGTCTTTAAACACACACACAGACTAAAATATTATATATACATGTGTAATAATATTTTGTTATAGCATTCATTCCTTGACATCAATTCAAAAAGTAAAATATAAGAATTTATTAATAAATATGATGCTTTAAACACCAGCAAAGTGTTTATTTTGCTCTGGAATTACTATAAATACCATTCACATAAATTTATTTTAGCCAAGATATAAAATAAAGGAATAGTATGAATAAAAAACAAAACTAAATAAAAACAGACTTATTGATAATAATAGTTTTAAAACTACTTAGTACATTTAATTTGTTATGCATGTTTCATTGTTTTAGTATATTTATTGATAAGGAAGAAATCATCATAAAAATATAAATATGTTACATACATTCTCTAGTCTTCTTCTACTTGATTGTTGTCTTCTTTGCAAGGACCACATACAGTGTTGGTGTGTTCTCCACATATTGGCACAACGCACTTGAAGCATCGAACTATTGTGAGCCGGTTTTTCTTTCTTGGGCAATATGCACATTTTACCCTCTCCTTATTATGGACAAACTGCAAATTTTGGTTTTCCTCTGGCATTTTGAGTTTTCATTTCAACAGTATTCTCAAGTCGTTCTCCAGTCCATTGGTTGTGACTCTAGATGTCATGTGCGCTTTTGTTAGCTCAAGAGCTAGGTTCTTTAAAAAATCCCTTCTTAGAATCTTCCTTTCGGTGTTGCAGTGAAGAATTACTTGTGCATTTATGGCACCGATGTCAAGTAGTGAATAAAAAATGTGAAGAGGCCACCACATTGAAACTTGCGCTACTGAGTATTGAGTCTTCATGTGATCAACCCCATCCACGCCATTTTTTGTTTCATTGTTAAGGTTACAATGACAGGTTTAGTTTGGTCCCCTGTATTTTCGTCGACCTCATCTGATTCATGGATACTACATACTAATATGACATTTTGATACATTTTTGGTACGTAGATACCAACATTTTGTTGTATCAAAAGGCAAAAACACTACTATTTACAGGCCTTTGTCTTGTATTTACAACTTCAGGCGGTAGTTTCTTTTTGTTTTTTTACAGTTGCAACTGTAGTCAAGTTTTTGGTTATTAGTTCATCTACAATAGGAATGGATAAAAACCAATTATAATGATAATTACAAAAAAATAATTGTGATGTTGCGTCCCGAGCCGTAAATAGGTTCGACCATTCTCCGTACCACATCACTTGGCGTATTGTCTACGAGATATGGCCCTTCCTGTTTTTTACCACAGTAGACTTCAAGATTGCTGGTATAGTACAAATGGGCATCAACTTCCGCAAACATTTTCAAGCCATATTTAGTTGGCTTTTTCAGCATGATTGCCGAAAAGAGCACCTCCCTTGGAAGGCCTCTAGCATTTCATCCAGAGTGACGTACTCACCAACACTGAAATTCTTTTTGCAGTGATCTACAAAACCTTTGAAAATAGATCTAATTGGTGCCAATTTATCCTGGTTCTTTCTGGTCTGCCTGGTTGCAAAGTCATCAAATCTCAGAGCTCTCAACAACAAATAAAACCTTTTGTAAGTTATGACTAGTCTAAATAACTCTACCTCAGTGCCGTCTATAGCCCATAAATCAATGACATTAGTATGAGAAGCTCTCAATCTACCGGGCAAGTACAGCAACTCTATCAATGCTTTTATTTCTTCTGTATCAGTGTCCAATACATCGCAAGGTCTAGTGTACTTCTACCGAATTACACTAAGACATTGGTTCGTATGAAATGTAATTTCTTCAATCACATGCTCAGGAAAAATAGTTTCCATACCTCTTCAACTGTTGTAGCTTGCTTGGCACAGGCTCTCACTCCAGGTAGGTGCAATACAATGTTCCTTCTTTGCTGGTTTGGTGGATGAATACAGTACACTTGGTAATATTGTCTTTACCTGTGTACTGTGGACCTGCTGGCCGGGGTTGGTAGTTTTCTTCTTTATCCACAGATAGTTCACCTGAACTATCAAAGTCTTGGTGTTCAACTGTCTGGCTCGGTGTATTCAGAGTCATACATATCCACAGATACACTATCACTGTACTCCATATAGTGTATATGTATATATCTAACTATGTATATATATATATATATGTATATATATATATATATATATATATATATATATGGAGATATATGTGTGTATATTATTATTATTTGTGTTATGCCCTTGAAGAGCGCATTTAGACTAAACTTCATGTCCCTTTTCTTGCTGTCTCTTCTTTCCGTGCTGCCCAAACGTCCCTCATTCGTGCACTGTGTTTTTGTTTTCTTTCTTCGGTCCACTTTACACACTCTCTCTCCTTCCTTTTCTCTGTCTTCTTGTTCGCCCAGTGTTCCTTCATCCTCTGGCTATGTTCTTGTCGTCTCTGTTCAGTCCATTGTGTTTTTTTGCTGTGCGGTGCCTCTTGTAGTATGTTTTTCTTGATCAGATTCCTCAGAAGTGTTCTATTTTGTGTTGTTTCCTGTGTGATGTTAAGTTGTCCCATATCGCTTTTTACCTCGTTCATCCATTTGTTGTCTTTCCTTGTGCTAACCCATTGTCGAAAATCGAAAATCTGTCTTGTTAACCTATGTGGTTCCATTCTGCTAAGGTGTCCGTAGAACTGTAGTCTTCGTTTCCTGATTTTGTCTGTTATTTTCTCTGTGTGTTCGTATAATTCTTTAGCTGGTCTTTTTATCCATACTCCGTCTTTTTGTGTGGCCCCAAATATTTTCCTAAGTATCTTCCGTTCAGTCTTCTCTATTTGTTTGATTCCTGTCTGGCCTTGTATTATTGTGGTTTCTGCTGCGTACAGTGCTTCCGGGAGTACCACTGTGTCGTAGTGTCGAAGTTTGGCTTTTTGTGAAATAGCTTTTTTATTGTAGTGGCTCCATGTTAATTTGTAGGCCCTCTCCAGTTTCATTCTTCTCTCTTCATTCGAGACCTTATTCCTTCCTGTTATCTGTAGTGTTTCTCCTAGGTATTTAAAGTTGTTTGTTCTGTGTATTGTTCCGTATTTTGTGTGTAATGTTGGGATCTTAAGGTTGCTCATGAACTGGGTTTTCTCGTAAGAGATCTGTAGTCCAGTCTTGGCTGCAATTTCGTGTAGCTCCTCTATAGCTCTTATTGTGTCACTTTCTTGCACTGTATGTGTGTATATATATATATATATATATATATATATATATATATATATATATATATATATACAGTGGAACCTTGATAACTCGAATCTGAAGGGACGCGAAAAAAATTCGAGTTATCGAATATTTCGAGTAAACAAGGTTCGAGTTATCGAGTGTAAAAATAGCCGACTTCGAGTTATAGAGGGTCCACAGATTATTGAACTTTTCTAAATTGTGTTGCTAGGCAGTGCGTTTGCGTGATTACTGTTTATCTGAACATCATACATAAGTAAAATATGTAGTTATAAAAAGTAATAATACATTTTATGCAGGGTTCAAATAAAACTATTTTAAATAACTGCACAGTATTTTAATTGAAGGAATGTGTAAAAGACAACTAATCGACATAAGTAATTTCAAATTTGTAAATTTAATTTAAACTAAACTGTGGCCAAATAATAATACAATAATTAAAAAATAAAATATTCAAGCTACATTATAAAATCCAATATTAATACTGTATTGGAAAAAATCAGTTACAAAAATATTTACATGGCCTTAAAAAAATCATCAATTTTTGACTGTTTACCTAATGAAGCGGCAAAATCCAAACTGGTATCCAGATTAGCAATGGATGTAACAACACTATCACTCATAACTGGCTTTTTTACAAAATATCGTCGAAGCAGGTCTATGGCAGCTCGGGCTTCTTTGAGTGTAGGTTCCGGGGTTGAGTGCATGTTGTCCGGGTCGATGGGGTCGTCATCCTCGTCTTCCTCATCATCTACTCCTGGTGAAACCACTGATGCTACGATGTCTGTGTCAGATACGTGTTCACCACAAACTGCTACATTGTCATCAACATTAACAAAGTCTTTGAACAGCATTTCTTCTATGTTGAGATTCTCCGTTGTTTCCACCCAACCTGTTGGATCTTCAATAACTGAAGCAGGATAAGCATTTCCACTCTCTTCCTCCATACTATCTCCACTGACTTTAAAACCAGACTTTTTAAAACAATTGGAAATAGTCTTATCAGTTACATTGTTCCATGCTTTCGTAAGCATCCACATGGCATCCAGAATGTTTATTTTAGTTGGAGACTCATTTTCCACATCATTCAGATATCTACGCACAACTTCCTTTCGGTAGAAACTTTTGACATTTTTAATTATTCCTTGATCTAAAGGTTGCAATTTTGACGTTGTATTTGCAGGTAAAAATTCAATTTTAATATGGGAGAGATTATACAAATCACCGTGGGCAGAGCAGTTGTCAATAAATAAAAGTATTTTTTGCTTCTTCTTCTTCATTGTTTGGTTTAAGTCTTTGAGCCACTGTCCAAAAATATCTGATGTCATCCACGCTTTCTTGTTAGCGGTATAGTCTGTAGGGAGGCTTTCGATTCCTTTCAAACATCGTGGCTTTTTAGCCTTACCAATAACAAATGGTTTCAACTTAACTGTTCCAGTAGCGTTTGCACCTAGGAGCACCGTTAACCGCTCTTTACTATGTTTACCCCCACTGCATGTCTCACCTTTGAAAGTCATGGTTTTGTCTGGTAAACACTTAAAAAATAGGGCAGTCTCATCAGCATTGTAAATGTTCTCAGGAGCGTAATCATCGGTTAGTTTAGAGAGTTTCTCAATCCACTCAGTACAAACATTTGTGTCAACACTGGCACTCTCTCCACATATCTTTTTAAAAACTACATTATTTCTTTTTTTGAAGTTTTGCAACCAACCGTTTGAAGCACGGAACCCATCATGACCTAATTTCTTTGCGAAATCAATTGCCTTTTCTTGAAGAATAGGGCCTGAAATTGAAATGTTCTTATCTCTACATTGTTTTAGCCACTTTAAAACACATCGATCTATATCTTCAAAATCAGCCTGTTTAGCCCTCTTACATGACATAGCTAGGACACTTCCTTCTTCATACTTCTCCCTATTTTTTAGGATCGTCGATAACGTATTAGGTGGAATGCCAAACTCCTTTGCAATGTCAATTTTCTTTTTATCTCCTTTGTCTACTTCTGTTAGAATCCTTTGTTTTTCTTCTACACTTAAAGTCTTGCACTTTCGCTTACCTTCCATCACACTACACAAAGAACAACACAGCGACTAATCACAAACGCACAAGGTAGAAAAACAAAGCGTGGTTACTACAGCACGTCAACAACACTGCAATAAACATACGAAATACGGACAGCGGTGAGGGGTGGGGGCGATTCATGTCACAACATGAAAATGTAGCTCCTTTATTCAACAGCGAAAATTCTGAATATCGGTTTATTGAGGTTTGCCATAATAAACTTCGAGTTATAAAGGTGAAGTGATTGGAACTTCGACTTGTAAAGGTTCGCATAGTTCCAATTTCGAGTTATAGAGGTTATACCGTGCCATTCCAGACAATGGAAAATTCGTGTTATCGAGGTTTTAATATCGAAATATTCGAGTTGTAGAGGTAAAAATAACATTAACTCTTATGAGAAGTTCAAGGGGATTTTAAAAAATTCGACTTATAAAGGATTTCGAGTTATCGAGGGTCGAGTTATCGAGGTTCAACTGTATATATATATATATATATATATATCAACCACCCTGAAATACGATCTTAGTACTTATTATTACTTTTAAAAAATGCTGCACATATAAAATACACAAACAAATAAAAAATAATATAAAATAATCTACTTTTAATTAAAAATTGTTAGCGAGAATATCAAACATAAATGACAAAAACAGTAACGCGGCTGGTCGACAGGTGAGCGGAGCACTCAGTCACGTGGGCATCTATTTCGGACGGCTATCTGACAATGACTGAAGGTCAACTACGATGATGAAAACAGGTTCCTCCCCACTACCAGATATTGATTGACAGCTACCTCGAGTTTGTTAATAACCGGAATGACCGTTCACTCTCTATAATCAAAAATATTATAGCCCCGGGTTAAAATTGTTCAAAAACGTATATTACATAAAAGCTGCTGGTTTACAAAATATAGCTTTTTTTGCTGAACATTTAGATTTTTTGTTTTATTTGTATAGGCTGGAAATTGAATGAGAATTGTATAACATAATGTTTTCATTCTTTCAATTTTTAAGGATCAAAAAGTTACAGTAACAAATTAATTACATTGCAATATATTATAAAAATTAAGTATACTGTATAATGTATTTAATTATTCCAAGAATGTTTTTTCAATTTAGTCGTAATAGGGGTAGTTTGAGGGTTAAAAATTACTGAAAATCATAAGTAATGTTTTATAAAATTTACCCACATCACTCAAAGTGATTGGATCAGTTTTCATTCTGTGCTAGAGTATAATATATGCAATACTCTGAATTTTAACTATAAGGGGTAGTTGACACCCCCAATAGATAATAAGCATCTATCGGCAAAGTGTGTATTTCAAAGAAGATGATGTTTTGAGCTTAATTCCACATTTTCATGCAAATCGATGCATCTTCATAAAAGACGGAGGTCATAATATTTAAGAGGTGGCTTCTAAGGGTTTGGGATATTATGTAAAGTTATCAACAATGTTAAAAAATACAAACAATCTTTATCCAACTCATTTGAACTCTATTTTGATCTTGTATACACTTTATTTACAGTTTGTCAGGTTTTTACAATAAAGGGCAGTTTTTACCCCTGAAAAATAATAAGCATATATAGGGTAGATTTTGTAGTGGAGGGTAAACTGAGCTCAATTCCAAAGTTTCATGCAAATCAATTCATATACATAGATTTCAGAGGTTTCATACCACTTTTACCTTGAAATTCTGGGCTAGTTGAACTTTTGCTTCATGCTTCAGAATGAAAAAAGTTTAATCTGACTCCTATAACTTTGCTCTTATAAATTCTGTTTTTAGTGTTTGTTCAGTTTAAGTTATATAAAGACAACATTTGATAATTAGTGTTTATTTTTGTTTGATTTAAAACCAAACAAAAAATTTGTGCTAAATTAGTACTGCACATTGTTTCTGAATATACCTATATGAGTTCTAAATCAATACAAACTTCTCGTTTTACAAATACTAACATTCATTAGCATGTTTTATTGTATTTGAAAATGATAAATTTATATTATTTGCAAATCTGTTAAAAATATTAGAAAAAGTATTAGTTCTAAAATTGATACTATTGGGTTGGAAGTTTTGTATTGTACCAAATGTCATGATTATTGGTTTGTACGGTTTGGAAACACTTTGAAATAAAATCTTTGAATATAATAGTAAGAATGATTATTTATTTAAATGTAAAAATAAAGGTGTAATTTTATTTACAGCTGCGGAACTCATCAACGGTAAAAGATGTGAAAAGAGGAGTGCAGCGCCTAAAGAGCAGTCTGTACCCAGATAGACAAAGTATACGCCTGGAACCAAAGGGTAAAACTCTTAAGGACGAGGAGACATTGCAAAGTTTGGGGCTGAAGAGTGGGAGTCGTCTCTACGTCAAAGACTTGGGTCCACAGATTGGATGGATCACAGTGTTCCTGGCAGAATATGCTGGACCGCTCCTTATCTACTTGTGGTTTTATCAGAGGCCTTGGCTTTTTTATGGAGATACTAGCACAAAAACCACTGATACAGTTGTTCAGTAAGTGTCTGTAATCACCTCATGACAGTGTATTTATATTGTTATGCTATAGAAGTACACATGTAGTAGTTCAAAATCATTTCATGAGGGTAGCCGTCATATATTGGGTTTCTTGAGCCTTACGCACACCGAAGCGGTCACGTTTTTCTTCTTAGAATTTTGAACGTAGAAAGATCATTGGAAGGAATAGGAGGGTCACACAGAGATGGGAGCGGTCACCTATGCAGAACTAGTTAGTTGTAATGTGTGGAGAAAGTGTAGTGTTTATTTACAATAAAAGGATTTCTTTAGTTACAACAACCTGTGTCATATGTTAACTCTTTAAATTACTAGTGGTGTTTGTTCGTTCCTTATTTCCTCCCAGATTTTAGCTTTCTTCCGTATATTCTAGTAAAATCCTTGTTGTTCGTGTTATGTAACAAAGGAGTGTGTATAAATTGCTTTCAGCAAATGTTGAGTTGAACACAACATTTTTTATGCACAAGTTAGAGACAACTGGCAAGCAATAAAACAGCAGTGATTGGTACTGAGAAGAGCGGCACAGAAAACGGTGCATGCAACGTTCAGAGAGACCGATCAACTCTCGTAACTATACCTGCTGCCCGTGACTGTGATCATATCCTGCCATTGCATACATTTCCTGCATGGTCAATTCCAAGAAAAATTATCTCTCCTGTTTCCCACATGGGTGTGTGCAGGTCTTTGTTCCAAAAATTCTCTTATTGTACTAATATTGGTTGCTGCAACCAGCTATAAAATGCAAATATAACTATTAATTTAATAAAATGTAGTTAAAAGCTACTCAGTTATATGTTATTGAGTAACATCAAGAAAAACATTAGAGAGAGGGAGGGAGAGAAGATAAATTCTTTATTACATTATCATTAAGATTAGTCAGTGTCACAAATCTTATAATATTGTGTATAAACTATGAGTTAATATCTGTTAACACATTTATATAATAAGGTTGTTATGAACAGTTATTAGTATTCTGTTGTTATTATTTACATTATGAACACAATTATATTATTAACAAAATTAATTTGAATGCAACCATGATGATAATTATAATCTTAACTATATAAAACATCAAGTGAGGTATTACAAAGCTATAAAATAACAAAAAGTGTTATCTCATTAATGTTAAATTTCAAAGAAGTCTTCAATATACTAGGGCTGAACTGGCAATTAACATACTAGTTAGGCCTACTATAATACATAACTCATGTAGTACAAAAACATTTTTGCCTTTTTCATACCTCACATTTTTGTTAGATAATATTGAGCAAAAGGTATTGTCCATAAGTGTAGGATCGATGTGTGAATACCTAAACGTGTCCATAATCATTCATTCACTACAAAATAATGTCTGCTTCATTTGAACAAATTTGAAATTTCTTTGAGTTTGTGTTGAAAGAAACATTCTGAAATTGATGTAGGTTTGTTTTATGTATTTAAAATGGCAAATATTCTAGTTATGATTGTGTTTGACATTTGATGAGGGGAAATGTTATCTTTGTGGGTGATATTTCTCTAGAAAAACTCAGTTAATAGACTCTCTCACTTTGTGCAACTCTACTTAACTTATCAGAACTGTTATTGAATAACAGTGAATATGTTTTATTAGAAAATTAAGAGAGGATGTTTTTAATTGGGTTTTGGGAGTGATGTAAAAATTAACAATTAAAAATTGCAAATGAACTTACAACATAACAAATTACCTTAGATAAGACTTTTAACAGTACAGACGTTAATATCAATAGCTCCCATCTCTTTTTTACTGACTCTTACTGAATAAAAAAATAGTTTAAAAGATGTATAAACTTAGTTGGCATATTTGTTGCTTTCTTGAATTGGCAATGCTAAAAAGAATAAATAAAACGATAACATTCATTATAACCTTTAATCAAATTGTGGTTCGCCAATTATTTATGAATATTATTCTCAGTGGGTTTTTTTTAGTTTTTTACTTTCTTGTTAAAGAATAGATTGTATCAATCTATATATATAAAAGGCAAAGCCCTGACTCACTCACTGATTCACTGATCACTAATTCACTGATAACTAATTCACTGATCACTAATTCTCCAACTTCCTATGTAGGGAGAGAGCTGAAATGTATATACTGTTTCTTTAGAACTTAAATAGGACAACTTAAGTATTTTCATCTTGATATAGTACTTGCAGAAACCTTATCAAAATTGTTCCGTAAGGATGACATTGCGTTGATTTTAGTAAATTAATAACAGCTATTTTTGAAATAAATAAACATGTTTATTTTGTATGTTTGACATCATACTATTGATGCCTCCGAACAAAGCTGCTCCGTGATTGATGCATTTTTAACACTATACTGTGAGTTAAAAATGGGCTAATTAATACCATTGGGTATTTATATTAATAAATAGGTAACAACGCAAGTAGTGTGAGTGAAAAACTGTAAAAAATTTAAAATTGTGGTTTTATGTTGTACAGTTAATCCACTATTATTTGTAGTCAATAGTCTCGTGCCAAGGTGTATCGAGTACACCGAGCGTGAGCGTCGGGGTTAGCAAACGAAGCATGCAGGGGTGTCTCCTAATCTTAATATAAAATAATAATTTTACTACTAGTAGTGTGCCAACCAGTTTCCTTTAAAAGAGCTCTAAAACCCAAAACAGTATAACAAGGCTCATTGCAGCATGATGGGTTTTGTTGTGATTAGTTCCAGTTACAACCTTTTTGTAGCTAGTTCCAAAACAGAATCTGCTACAAGACAACTTTGTTTTGTTTTATTTCCAGTTAAATTTACTTAAGCATATATCAATAAAAACGACTTATTAAGCTTATTAAAAGTGCATAATGAGTATAAATAGTATGATGAAAAACATACTCAGAAAATAGTTCACTATGCAAATTATTCTAAATGTCTTATTATTTTAATTAAAAAAATTAATTCTTTTTTTAATAAGTGGAGGTCTTGTTGCAACCGGATGCTGTATTACTGTTACTACTCAACAGTAGTAATTAGTTTATTTTATTTAATATTATTATTATTTTTATACTAATGTGTGTGTCACTGACATAAAAGCATGAATTCGGGTTAAACCTTACTCTTATGAGGTTAAGTTGTAAGAGGGGACCTAATGGTCCTAACTTTGCCTTGATAAATAAAGAATTTTTCATTTAATTTAATTTCAATCCACTTAAAATGAGTTCCACTTCAAGTGAAGATAGACTAGTTACAAATAATTTCACCTCATTGAGAAGAGAATTGAAAATAAGTGTCATTCCAACTGAAAATAGTAATTACTTTACAAATCATTTCACTGCTATGATGAAAATCAGTTTGGTTCAAAGGGAACTTATGTGATGACTACTTTGGGATGGTTGGAACTAGTCCCAAATGTGAAACATTGCAATCGAGTAGTTTCAGTTGCAACGTTTGACTTCTAGTTACTACTATCATCATGTTTTTTTTTTTGACCACAGTTACTTGTGAAAACCAAATAATTGTTTACTTAAATGTTATATTATTTATGAGTGAGCAGAAAGAGGGCTTAGCAATCATGGACTACAGTTCACCTGTTGAACGTATGGACTTATTGTAAATCGTACTTAAATGATTGGTGAAGCTTGAAAGCAAAGCCAGTAAAGCAACGGTTGGCAGCCATAGGGACTGTAATCCCTATTACACATACAGTAGTTTATAATTTAATAAAACAACATATTTAATTTTGTCTCAGGTCAACTGATTTCGATAATCTTTTACAAACTCGGCAAGACCAGTAAGGATTCAGTGATACTGGATATCCACGACTGACAGATGGTCTTAATTTCAATTAAAATATCGCAAATTCAATGCTATCTAATTCAATTATTGTGATTGCTAGCAATGTCAGTGTACACTGTATGTACAAAACCACAAATCATTGCTATTTTTGCAATGAATTGAAATTAAAATTTAATATATACTGTAGTGATTTTAAATGAATAAGTCAGAACATAAACCTCAAAGTTAAATTTTAAATATTCACAATATTTTAATTTCTGATAAAATATACCAAATTAATTATTTTAAATAAGTGTACTGAATTGATTAGTTTAAATATCCAATTTTATCTCTTTTTGTACAAAACAAACAAGAAAAAAAATAAACCCACAAATAGTATTAAATGATAAAATAATAGAACAAGTTGCAGTTACAAAATATTTAGGTCTTTTTATTGATGAAAACCTAAGTTGAGATAAGCATACTGATCATGTAATAGGTAAAATGTCAACAGGCTTATTTGCGTTGAGACAAATGGCAAAGTGCTGTAATCTACACACTTTAAAAACAATTTATTTTGCCTTAGTTCATGCACATCTAACTTACGGAATAAGTATATATGAGCTACAAAAAAGAGAAACTTAGATAAAATTTTAGTCCAACAAAAAAAAAAGCTTTAAGAGTTATGTGCAAGTTAAAAAAAGAGGACTCAGTTAAACATGTCTTTGCTGACTTGGGAATACTGACAGTATATGGTCTTTTTATTCTAGAAACTACAGCTTATGTAAAGCAGAACTTTTTTCCAGTGTCAAATAACCATATTTATAACACTAGAATAAGTAGACACGTTGAAACACATAAATTGAAATTAAAAAAAAAAAAATACTAAGTTTATAGGAACAAAGTTTTTGCACAAATTACCAAAGCATATCACTATAGAAAGTAACTTTCATAAATTTAAAGCTAGAGCCAAAGAACATTTGATAAAGTTAGCCTTGTATTCTATAGATGAATACTTACAAAGTTAGAGGTAGTCCCATACTGTAATAAAGAATTAAGGAGGGCCAATGATTTTATGTTTTTAGTTTTTAGAACAAATTTTGATAATATATAAAATGACGCTATTTGTTGTACCTGTGTACATTTACATAAATAAAGAAATTTTGAATTGAATTGAAAAAGTGGTTGATCAATTAATTAGTCAAAATGAAGATATTTTTAAAAATTAAATATTTATTTCCCTTATAAAATATAACTATACTTATATATAATGGTTAAATGTTTCACAGTATAGCAGCGATATGTTGGACAGTTCACTATGCCAAGCGAATACTGGAGACACTGTTTGTACATCGGTTCTCTCATGCCACCATGCCCATCATGAACCTGTTCAAGAACTGTTCCTACTATTGGCTGTTCACAGCTTACGTAGCCTACCACGTGAACCACCCTCTGTACACTAGCCCTTCAGCCTTGCAGGTTTATCTCTCACTTGCTGCTTTCATTGTGAGTACCAATAACTAGCATTTACTTACGATTTAACGAATTAGTTTCTTTTCTAGATACTTACCTAATATATAACTGTATATACATATTTGTAAAATTACAATAAGAGAACAAGACTTGACACAAATTTATAACAATAAATACATACATATCCTCTCCTTTCCTATTAATTCCTAAGTCCTAGGTATTCAATAGCCCCTGCCATCTATATCTGTCTCTACACGGCTCATACCCACACACCTCAGCCAACAACACCCATCTTCTCCCCAAATCCTTTTTACATCATCAATCCATCTACTCTTTTTTACTATACATACTATTGTTGGATAGGTATAAAAAAAATGTACAACTGTGTTTATTTATTACTGTTTGTCTATTTATTACTATACATACTATTGTTGGATAGGTATAAAAAAAAAAAAAAAAAAAAAATGTACAACTGTGTTTATTTATTACTGTTTGTTTATTTATTACTATACATACTATTTTGATATAAGTTTAATACATCAGTTAAATGTTATTTGAATGTAACAATAATTCCTCTAATTGAGAGAAAAATAAAGAATTTATTATTATTCTTGGGTTTCTTCCTATGGTTCAAGTATCTCCCATTTTCTTTGTATTCTGTCCTATTCCATTCTCTTAAAATATCCACACCACCTAATTCTTGATTTTTAAAATAATTCTTCTCAAGCTTATTTCCCCCAGGTTTCTCTTAATTTCTACATTTCTAATTCTGTCGCCTTTTGTCTTACCTTAATAATTGATCCAATCCCTTGCTTCAACTTTATTACAAAATACTTACAAAACTGAACAATTATTCTTTTCTAGAGTTTTTAGGTTGGCTCACCACCAGGGGAGGTTGTAGAAATAAATATTCCACAAGCATTTTAAGTTAGAATACCCTCAAAGTGGGTACCAAATAATCGAGTGGAATTGTGAATAGTCTGCCTTCACAATTACCATATCTTCTTTTTTTATATGCATATGATAGATCTGTATTTCTAAAAGATAAACATCTTTATGTTTTGCAAGGTCAGATTCATGATTCTTTGACAGAATTGAAAATTTGGTTTGGGGAGAATGGACTTATGCTCAATGAATCTAAAACAAATATTATTCAGTTTAAAGTCTGAAGTGTTGCAAGAAATATGTTATTGGATGATTCCATACATTTAATTGAGTCTCACAAAGTTTTAGGAATAATTGTGGACAAACATTTTAAATTGGGACAACTATCTGAAGTTTCTTTTAAAAAGAATTAAATTCATTTAGATTTGCATTTAAAACCATTTCTCATTCTAGTACTTCCATAAAAATATGAAAAGAGTCTACTTTGCTTACATACAATCCATTTTGAAATATGAAATTATGTTGTGAGGTTCAGGGAAAAAATCAACATAGTATTTAAATCCATTAGATCCACTAGCTGCAAACCTTTATTTAACAAATTTAAAATGTTTAATCTACCATGTCTTTATATTTTTAAAATTAGTAAAAATTAATCAAAATTTATTTGAATATTTAAGACTTGATCATTCTTATGAGACAATGCACAATTTTAAGCTTAGAATTCCAGCTCATAATCTAACTCTTTAAGAAAAAACCCCTCTTTTTGTGGGTGTTAAAATGTATAATAAGCTACTGCTATGAGTTATTAATTTAAATGGAAAATTTTTTTAGTTGCTGTAAAGAATTTATTGTTAGACAAAACTATTTATAGTTTTAAGGAATTCCTAGATGATGATGTGTAATATATTTTTATTTGATTGATTAATTTTCATGAAATGACGAAGCACCTATTTTAAGCTACAATATAAAGTTGTGTAAAATTTATTGTGCTAAAAGTTTTGATTTCATTTGAAAGTTATGAATAAAATTATGAATTGTTTTTTTTCTCTTTTTTTTACAGATAAGTGAACTTGGCAACTTCAGCATCCATGTTGCCTTGCGTAATTTGAGACCACCAGGCACGACAGTGCGTAAAATTCCCATGCCGACCTCAAATCCCCTTACTTCTCTCTTCAACTTTGTGTCTTGTCCTAACTACACTTATGAGTTTTTCAGTTGGGCTGCATTCACAATGATGACTCAGTGTTTACCAGGTAAGACTATTTTTCACCTTTTCTGATAATTGGTACAGTAAAACTGTCATATCAGGCCAAAAACGATGCCAGAGTAGGCAGAATAATTTAAAAGCCAAATATAGAACTATCGTTAGAAAGACCTGATTTTATTATAGCAAATGCATTACTTTTACTTTTTGAAGGCACTGTGTTACCAATAAATTGTTTAATATTGAGATGAAATTGTTTCAGGAAATATTTCGTAGTTAATTTGATATAAAATGTATACATATATACCAACTTATACAAAACTCATACTAATACGTTTGAAGCAGTGAAGAAATAGCAACTGATATCACTCCCTAACATAATAAAATACATTTGGCAGTAGTACTTAAGAGACTGCAGAGGTAGTCACCATTTAAAAAATTTTGATTTGTGATCAAATAAAAGATAGTGAATTTTAGTTTATTAGTTAATGATTTTTATGAAAATACAAATGAACAATCAAAAATTTAAAAATTGAATCCAACTTTACGCTTTTTCAAATGATGTAAAAATTATAATTTTCTCACAAATTGTTAAGTCGCAGTGCAGTACAACATTTAACATTGCTCTTATAGGATGTGGCGACTACCCCTGCTACTCTTTTAAGAGTAATTTGACAGAATAATTAATTAAAATTTGTCTTGTAGCTGGGTTATTTACCCTGGCGGGAATGTACCAGATGTCAATTTGGGCTCTTGGAAAGCACCGGAACTATAAGAAAGAGTTCTCCAGCTACCCACGACAGAGAAAGGCTATTCTACCCTTTTTGTTGTAGACATTTTCCACTTCACACCACACAGTGTAATACAAGTTTGAGTGACTGAATAAAAAACATAAACTGTAAATATATTGTTATTTTGGAATAGGTTTTTGTACAATTGAATTTGGTTAGCATCGTTATTTAGTACAGTACAGAATCACAGCTGGTGATGGGGTTGGTGAATGCGAGAAGGTATAGTTTGTAGAATCAACAGAATATCATATCTGAAAAAAAGCATAATATTGTTAATTTGTAAGTTGTTAAATTATATCCTAGTTTTTAAAGAAGTAATCATGGAAGTTTATTTAGCTAAGAGTTAGTCCATGAAGGCCAGATGACAAATTTTCTGGCTACTGTCCTCATTACAAACAAGTTATTAGAAAAGTAAGTATCAGCAATGAATATATATCTATAAAAAGCAAAAAGCTAATTAGAAGTCGGACTAATTTTTTCTAATATTTCAATCTTAGCGCTGCTGCCAATAGTTTGAGCTCGTTGCACAGCTAGTAAAGTGAGACAGAGAACGACAGACTGCCAAGAGAATAAGAGAGAAAGAAAAAGATGAACAGTTGTATTGGGTTGGGAAGGGGTAAGTGGCAGAAAATGCCAGCTAGCACTGCATATCTGCAGCCGCGTTATGCACGTTTTGACTGCTACAGGAAGTCTGACTATTTCTCTATCTCTTTTCGCCTCTTATTGATGTTTATTCGTTGGTACCAGCTACATCCTCTACTCATTATTAGGCCTCCATCTATTTGGCTTTCATGGAAGTTTATTTGAAATATACAATCGAATAAAGACAAATTTGCTATGAAAATAATTAAATTTATTAAAAACTACACCATTTTATTTTAAGAAATTATTGCTAAGCGAGCTGCCATTGTTGTAAGACTGATCCATGATTCTATCACTCATGATATTTTTTTTATATTTGGCCAATTATCAATATGCAAAAGTTGAGAGAGAATAAAATAACTGGTTAATCTTAGGTGTGTCAAATTTTAACAGGGTCCATAATGGTTTTGTAAAGTGTTTTATCAAGATAATATTACTTAGTATATGTAGATTTTTTTTAAATTATTGTTCTGTATTTTGTATGTTTACATAAACAAATTCATTCCAGTTGTGTTTTCTTATATAATATTATTGCGACTGTATTTTTTTTAACATGGTGCAATTTTAAAGAGATAAGTGCTCTATGTTATGTTGTTTGTTCATATGCTACCTCGTAATGGCAACCAATTTAGTCAACACAGCTGAACCAAATCTGTGTCTTACTTCTTAGACACCCTCAATAAGCACCTTTCTACCAAGAAAGTCGATTGTTCATCTTAGTTTATTTATTAAATTAGAAGTAGCTCTAAATATGTTGTATTTATGTTCAGAACAATTTGTCCTGTTTATAAGTTTGCTCAATTAAATACTATTATTGAAATGTAATAAGGATTATGTCGCCAATATTTTTAAATTGTAATCGATTCATTGTAGATATAATGAGATAACAGTCAGTGGAGTAAAGACATCTGTAAGCTAAAAATCTATCATGATTTAGTATAAACAACTGAGTTATATTAATAACTAAAAAGAGGTAAGTAATCGGCCGAAGGATGTTCCCAATAAAAAGTTATTCACAAATGTTTATTGCAATTTTATTTATTTAATAAATGCATTAAAAATTTAATAAATTTTTATTAAATTTAAAAAATTTAATAAATGCATTAAAAAATGCATTTATTAAATTTTATTTATTTAATAAATGCATATTTATGCAATAAATGCAAGTTTATTTGCAATTTTAGTGTATTGTCAGAAGCTTATTTGAAATGTATAACTAATTTCTTCAATTGTTCCAAAATTATTCCTACTGTACATATTGTTTTGTAGTTTTTTATTGTTTGTTAAGTGGTTTATTTACTGTTGTGTTAAATGTAACAATAAAAAATAAAATTTGATATTACCAGAAAAGTTGCATACCATACTTATCACATTGCCTGCTATTTGGATAGTGAATATAAAACTTAACGGGAGAATTTATGGGAGTTGACTTTACATAGAAAAAATAATGGACCACAGCTAATCAAGACAGAAAACCAAACTGGAGGCTAAGAAATACAATTTATCACTCCAACATGAATACTTAATATAACATTGTATAATTTTAACACAAAAACAAGGAATATTACTTATTTGTGGAAGTTTTGTAATAGTTGTTGATATCTTTATCAATATAAAAGCATACAAATACTCATAACTAATTTTTAACCATTCAATGCCATCAAGAAACTTTAGTACATTGGTTTATACTATTCTAAAAATAATATCGCAAAAATCTATATGTAATTTTTGTTAGTATTCATCACTTTTGGTAGTGATGCACTAGTATGTTACCAGTAACATTGATTTTAGGAGTAAATAAAAAATGTGAATATTACCCGAGGGTGTAAAAAAAACTATTTTACTTTCAAATTTTTAAAATGTGTTAATTGTAATGATACAATAAATAGGGGTGTGCAATGTAGCAAATTTTTTAGATTCACTGCAGCGAAGCGATTCAAAGAATATTTATGCGATTTGATTCGATGCAACTCGATTTGGTGCGCACATAAAGACTTTATGGTTTTTATTAAGTTTTAGAAGCAGTTAAGTAACAATAATACCTTTTGTTACAGGTACCGTATATTGCTAGTACAAAGAAATATAATTTAAAATGTAAATCTTTTGATCATATAAATGTTAACTAGTTTTTGTTATATGTATGCAACAAAAATATAAAAATTAACTTTATATCAAAATAAGAAAGTCAATTAAAAATTATTTTAGGAATGTAAGATGAAGGGGTTCACAGAATGCAGTAGGCCTAAGCACAATAAATCATAATTATTTTGAAATACTATTTTAGGGCTTAATAAGTTTGTTTAGCACTAAGCATGCTTATGTAATTAAGTAACTAAGGACAAATATAGGAATAACTAGTAATAAAGAAATTTGATGGCTCTATGTTAAATTCATTAATTTTAAATGCCAATAGTTGTACTTTGCTGTTGTTGTGGGAGAGTAACTGTTCAAAATTATCAACATTTAATTTTTTACAGTTAAAATAATATATGTCACAGGCAAAAAGAAGAATGTATAAAATAATGGAAAACAACTTAATTATTGTTATTCACTATCATAGTTGGAAAATGATGACAGCCATATAACTGATTACTTTTTAACTTATGAGTTGACTGAAATAAATATTTATGCAAAGTCATATAAGCATAGATAAATAAAGGTACTATATCACAGAATTTGCTTAGTAGAAGCATAATTTTGATTCAAGTCTAACAATCCATTATTGTATAGCCAATATATTAAAATTAATAAAACAATATCAACAAATTCTATAAAATGTAATTTATTAATTACATTAATTATTGATAGTTTTTATATTAATTCTAATTTTAAATATTTTCGAATATGAAGGTTGAAAATATACGTTAATAGAGTTGTTTTTAATAATTAACGTTCAATTATACTTTATTTAATGGAAATAATCTTGAGCAAAGTATTTTATAATACAGTGCCAACGGACTAACTGAATTGAAATCAACAATCGTTAATTATTGTTAAAAATGCAACAAGTTTGAATTGAAAAGGAAACAAGATAATACTGTGTTTTGATAGGGAAATAGAAGGATGGCTAGGCCAGCTACCCTATCAGACAGGAAGTGATAACAAGTCACGATAACGAATGGACTTTTTGCAATATTCAACTGTTATCAGCAATATTCCGACTGTCATCAGCAATATTCGAAAAACTCACTTCACTATTACAGTTATGTATGCAACAATCGGTATTATATGTTATCAAATACGGATCCCAAAATAATTGCAGACTAACTAAAATAGATGAACTGTCTGTAGAGAATGTATTACGATTCATGTTACGCTGCACGCACGTAAATTACGATACCCATACGTATTGCTTGATGGACTTCTATCATGTTGATATCATGTATGAGTTATTTCCCAGCTGAACTCTGTATTCGTTATCGCGATATAATCAGGTTTGTGTCCGATCGCGCTCATCCTTGACCGCTTTAAACTAAAACAAACTCAAGTAATAATCACTTTATAACTATTTTACTGTAAAATATTTTATAAATAACATCAAAGTAGTAGTTATATAAGACGCACCAATAAAATATTATAGATGAAAAGAGAATTTTTTAAAAATAATTCTAGGTTAGGTTAAAGAGCACTAGGCCAGGAATTAATATATTGGAGAGATAGGACATCAGCAAACTTACCTTAGAAGACAAGTTCACTAACACCAGAGTAGTAGTAACATAAACAAAAGAATCACATAATCACATGAATTTTCAGTTACCACTGGCACTTTCTTCTCTCTACTCACCTAATTTTCAGTATCAGCTCTCTACTCACCTGAAGAAAGTGCCAGTGGTACTGAAAATTCATGTGATTATGTGATTTTTTTTGTGTATGTTTACTACTCTGGTGTTAGTGAAATTGTCTTCTAAGGTAAGTTTGCTGATGTCCTATTTCTCCAATATACTAATTTTTCAATAATTCGTAATTTTGGCACATCAGAATGAATCTGAGACATCTGTATTGCTTAAGCATCATGGCACTATCGATGCATCGAGATTTTGACTAGTCATGCATCGAATCAAATTGATTTTCCGATGCATCGCACAATCCCTAACGATAAATCAGTTGTGCATTAAAACCTTGATAGTTCGATATTATGTGGACTAAGATGTGTGTCGAAGTATCAAAATGTGAAAGTATAAGAAATGTGGAACTTTTTACTCTATGTTATTTTGTTGATCTACACTGGCCTAAACCATGCATAACCTACCAGAGACAACAATTTTGCCCGGTCATGTTGAAGTATCAAATGTCGAAATAACGGGGTTCTGCTGTATTATAAATAAAATTTAAATGAAAGCAGAATAAACACAGAACACTTCTAGAAACATGGCTACACAACACCAAGGTTTTAGTATAAATAATTGTATTTTGATCTAGTAGGACTTACAAGGAAAACTATGCACAGTTTCCTGAGATAAATACAAATTAAATAACAGCAACAAGTGATCTATTAGCCAGTACCAACAAGTCAGTTAGAAATTACTTCATGTGCAAATATCTGCGACAGTCAGCTCCACTCACAACACAAATTATTGTTATCTTTGCCTCCAAAACTCAACAAAATCATTCTTGGTAAAACACCAATTGCTACTAAATTAACTTGTTTAAGTATTAAACATACCTTTTATTTGATTGATTCAGATTTTGTCCAATCAAGTTTCTTAACTTTAGATTTATCCTCTAGAGTTTTGCTTTTAAGCTTATCTATTTCACTTCTTAGTAAAGATATGTGTTCTTCAAGCTCCTATAAAGATTAAAACTTTTTTATTTGATTCCATCAATAATTCAGTTCAAATCAACTACAAGAAAGCTACAATACTGAAAAAAATTGAGAGTTTTGCTGGGCAAAGTGAAAGATAAATGCTCAGGGAAAGTCCCTTTGGTACAAAATGTCCCGTTTAATCATTTGAAATCAACTTCCAATATATCGGAAGTCATATTCGTAACAAAGAAGGCGAACTTCTGATATCGGAAGTTACGTTATAATTTTGTTATTTTTTTCTTATAATATATTTTGATATCTTATAATATATTAGCTACCTACATCTTCCCGTGACTGGCTGTTAATACATCACCACTGGAGATGACCTATCTCGATGATGCTGCCAACTCAGTGGGTCAACTAGAACTCCAGTTTGAGAGATAAAATGGATAAATATAAAAAGAAAACTAAAAAATAACTACTCTGCGAGAAAGAAGTTTAAAGTAAGTCACTTGGAAGAGCAAGTAGATACAACCAGTGTGTCTAGGGATAGTCATGAAATTGGTTACAACAAAATTAAAAATAATGAGGGCTAGGTTAAATTTAAATTAAAAATATATGGCACCAAAACTACAAAAAATTTAGAACGAATTTTAATTCAGCAAAAAAGAGCGCTAAAAATAATGTTTAATTTGAAACTTGAAACAATCAGACTCTGTTAAACATATATTTTCAAAACTTAAAATTTTCACAGTCTATAGTCTATATATTTATGAGACAATAAAATTCATTTTTTTGAACAGTAAAATTGCAATAGGTAACACCGTACATCAATATAATACAAGACCACATAGACTGATTGAATAACATAGACTGTGTTTTTTTTTAAAAGAAAATTATTTTTAAAGGAAACAAGTTTTTTGACAGTTTACCACAAATTATTGATCAGGAGAAAAATCAAAATAAATTTCTTAAATTACTAAGAGTTTTTGATAGACTCATCATTTTACTCCATTAATGAATTTATACTTTTGAACCATTAAAATGGGATTTTATTGCTATTGTTTTTTTGTTGAATTGTTTGCTATGTTTATTGTTTAAGGTTACAAAATGTTTAAGTTGTCTTTAAATTATAATTAAGGTTGACACTATTTCTGTATAATATGTACTAATATGAAATAAAGATATTTTGATTGATTGATTGATTGATGTTTTAGGAACATATCACTTTATAATATAAGACAAGTAAATAGTTTTAATAAATTTTGTAATTTTTAAAGATTTGGCTGTTGACACAAAATAATACAGAATATATGAATCAGGTACTAAGTTAATATTTCCCACGTTATTATTTTATTGTAAACTGTAATTTTTCTAGCTTTTCGCAAGTATTGATATTATTTTTCTAAATATGATTTTACTCGTTTATATTTTCTAATAAGTAAAAAACAAACATTGCAGAGAGCGTCTTTTTGTTCTTTTATATGACTATGCTAGACTCTAAATAAAAATGTATTTTTAGTTGTTTTCCTTTATAAACTGGCCACACTACTGGTTAAGTGGTCAGTCAATTTCCGAGTTTGGTATCTGTCTTTATTATTGTATAGTGCTGTTGGAAATAAATCATTTATTCATTTATTCTTTAGCAGCAAAAATGGGGTTAGAGTATGTAACTGAATGTCTATTTCTTGCATGCAATCCCTTTTTATCCCTTTCCTTTTAATGAAGTTTGGGGAATAATCTACAATAGGGTCTATATTGAAGATGGTACTGTATTGGTTTTTTTTGTGTGTATATTGTTAAAAATAACATAATTTAAAACAATATTTAAAACTTTATTGGTTTTAAATTGTATTATTTTTAACAACTATATACAATAGGGTCATTGCATGGCCCCCACAAGGGTGGGGTTGGGTGAACCTCGGGCCCGGGCATGAGACAATTTTTTTTCTAATTTTAATTGAAAAATATAATTAAATTCAAATTAAAATACCTTTAAGAATAGATTATCGTAGGGTCTACTCTACTGTAATTATTTAAAGCTTAAAACTTAACCTAAATACTAACATAGATTTGATCACAGACAGTGAAGAAAAAGTAGTTGCAGAGGTAGTAGGCATTCCACCTAAGTTTGTTGTGGAACCCCGATGAAAAGACACCAACTTCAGCTAGAGACATCCAAATCAGTCAAATATTCTGTTGTTTTTTTCTGTTTTGGATTTCGGTATGGCTAATTTAAAAACCATATTTGTAAAGTTGTGAATAAATATATGAACTGTTTTCACCCATTATTTCATTTATGGACTTGGAAAATTCAGCACTTGTATCCAAGTATAATTCAGACTAGATTCAGACAGCTTGGCTGAAGAAATTGTACATATAAAGACCGCCCACAGTACAGTATTACAATCGGAGAATGACCCAATGAAGCTTCTCAACTCCATCTACGAGAAAAATCTTCAAACGATTTTTGTAAATGTGTGTACTTACTGCAATAAGAATCTTTTGTACAATTTAGTAACTGTGCATTACCAAAGGTTATCTGTTAATCTACTGAAAGGTCTTTTAGTAGATTGGCCAACTCCTTAAAAACCTGTCAGAGAAGTACAATCATTTAGCACATCTGTCGGTTGAGGACGAGTTGGCCAAGATGATCGACTTTTCTAACGTGATTGACCATTTTAGTCGGAAGAAAGCAACATTATTTAATTGAGTTACTGTAATTTAACATGTGTTTACTAGCACATGAACAGCAGTGACATATTGCAATGAACTAAATATTTGTTTTAGTCTACTAGCGAGTTATATAAACAATAAAAACATGTCGTTATTGTCATTATCATTTAAACTAGTGGGTCTCGTTGCTCAAAATCATGCAATTAAATTATCTCTTAGTTCCAACTATGGAACCAAAGATGGTTCAAGTACACAGACATGGTTAACGCTGTTGGATCATGAATAGACATTTCTCTCTCCTGGAAGGCCCCACCGTCAGATCGAAAAATTGTTGCAACATCGGTTTGCACTACACCATTGTAACGGCGTCTTGCAAGTGATTTATCTGAAAATATATGTATACGTACTTCAAAATCATATTTGTCTGTGTTTTGGTAAATCTCTTCCATAGTTTTAAGTGAACAGATAAAATGAGTGACCGATTGAAGATACTCACTTAAGTCATGCATGATCTGTGGGTCACATTTCACACTGCACCTTTGATCCAGTCTAAGATGATTTGCTGTGTTTACATCGTATAAGTAAAGTTGGGTACTTTGGAACATTACCTTCGGAAGGCATTAAAGATCCAATACGATTGTAAAAAACATCATGTATCTTGAAGTGATAAACACCACCTGTCACTGATTCATCTAAATGTGCTTACCATTGCAAATGCAGAGTTGCAAGATCTTATGTTGTCTAAATAGTTAAGAGAGCGTTTTTTTTCTGTTCAATCTATTAAAGTTGATTCCATAATTAGTTTTTCAATAAGCGGAGATCTCTTAAAATCTGTCATTTGCACCTTACCTTTGTGACAGCAAATAGTAAACGCATTTCTGTTTCGGTTTGTCTCTTCTAAACAAAGTGAAATGCACTACAAAAAACACAACTGGTGTTCATGTAACCTAAGTCAAATGATTCTACATAAGAATGTGTTTCTAAAGCACATTTGGGTCCATCAGTAAAATTTAGTTTGTGGATTTTGGACCTATGCTGTAAATTTGTTTGTCTTTGTTCTTTCTGCCCAGTTAAGACTTACCGCTCCTTTTCCTTTTTCTAGACTTGTAGGTCTTTGTCTCATGATGGGGAAAGCTCCAGTACACTAACGATGTTGCTTATCTAATCTTCCTGTTAGAAGTAAAGGACTTACTTCACTACCTTTAGCAAAGTCATATATAATTACTTGCTCACCATCAATATGGACTCTAAACAAATAATTTGGGTAAAGTCTGCTGATAGCATTTCCAGGATACTCACAATCTGATTACATGAGCTGTTTGTCATTAATGATCAGCACAATTTATTCTAATGTATGACTGATCAACAACAATAAAACCTTCATAGTGTTGCCATTCATTACAAATAAGTTCAACAACTTGCAGCCTAATATCTCTGTGGCTATCTTGACCATTAAAAAAAAAGAAACACAATGAAACAGGCAATTGCCATCACCGACTATCTCTATAAAATTTGACATAACTGAAATAAAAACAATAAAAAATTAAATAATAACTGAATAGCTAAAAAACTTAGATAAAAATAGCAAAACAATAAAGTAAAAAGGTTAAAACGTAATACAATAGTGTCCATGTGTATAACATCAATGAGGACTCCAAATTGTTTTAAGGTTAAAATGTTCGCAAGTTTTCAGTTGTAGTTTGTTTACAAACAAAACATTTGTCACCTGAAAATACTCTCAATAAATAACATATGGTCTACTGAAAGTTTATAGGACGATTCCCCTAATTTTAGGGCTATTTCTTGCCCTCTTCTTTGAAATATATTCATCAAAAATGATATTCGTCGAACCTAGAGATCGAGACCTTTTCATAGACACCTCAATCATGAAAATCGGTCAAGTAGATCCTGAGATCTCAGTGTGATACAAAATCTGCTTGCGTATTAAATATATAGATAAAAACGACGTGTAATAAACTTATGATTGAACTTGTAAAATATTTATCATTATACCTTATATTTTCAGTTTGAATTACATTGTAATAATTTTATTGGTAAAAAATACTAAGCAATTATGCTTTAACATGTAAAAAATGGGAGGGGTCGTCACTGATATTGGAACCAGGGCCCGTAATCATATGTGGGGGTTATGGGTCATTGCTGACTTTAGCTGATATCCCTGTTACATTGCTTGGCAAGTAAGATGATCGGTTCTGGCTAGCCGTGACTGTAGGATAAGGTCTCTGCAGCTTGGTGAGATGAATATCTTGCATGATCTACTGTATCTTTGTTGTGATTTTGTTTTTTACATCATAATATTTTGAGTATATGGTAAATGTCTTTTTTAGAAAATGTTAAATTAAAATCCACTCGTGCTCTGCCACAATCCATCTTCATGGAACCCTGAAGCTCAGCATGAATTGGTGAAACGTTCACTTAGCTTGTGCATTAGACATACATCTCAAGCTCTCCAATCCAAAATCAGTTTTCAAGGATTACACCTGATTTAAACATGAATTTATAGCAAATTTACCATAGCTAATTTTTAGTCAAAACATAAATTAATTAGCTATATTTCGTTTTATGAAAATGTAGAGCAGTTACTCCAGTAATTCAAATGTTGAAAGTCCCCAGCTGTGGGACTCTGATATTTCTCACAGGGTATTGATGGTGGAGCTATGAAAATTCTCTATTTTTTGTATAAAAATAACTTGAATAATTTCACTAATAATCTTTTCTGTCAATTTTAGTTTGATGCTTTCATATTTTGTTCTTTGTGTTTTATATTTGTCATAGGTAGTTGTGTATGTACAGGATGTTCATAAATAACCCTTCAAGACTTTGGGATATAGTTATATACCCAAAAACTAAGAAAAATGTTGCTATAAACATATGTCCTAAAACGCTTAGTTCCGTCTGTCTGAATGTGTTTTTTAGATAATTTATCATATCATAATAGCCCCTGAAGATATTATCTTCAAACCCAGTACATACATGAGTAATAATAAAACCTAATTTAATGTAGAGTATGAAGTTCCTAATTTGTATCATTACAAAATGGGGACTATTTTTAGTTTTCCAAGGTTAATATCTTAGAAACGGTATACGGTTCTTCCCAAATAAACTAACAAAGATTATCAGCTGAAAATGATATTATTAAAAACTATTTCGGAATCAAAATTAACCTGTTCATTCATCAGTCTATCACGATCCTAACATTTTTCTTTAAAAATAAATACCTCTTCCCAAGCATTCATAAGCCAACCTTTCTTACAAACTTTTAGAATATCTACATTTTCATCTATTTTATTCAAACTGTGGGTACAGTTCAGGAGGTTTTTAGCTACATTAGGTGTTTCAGGTTTCTTATTTTTAAAAGCAGATACATGGTTTTTACATCTTTTTCTAAAATTTATTGTTAATATCGGATCATTAATAACTGATAAGTTATAATTTTTTTTAGTGATGGATCGGTTCTATTTTTTTTCCGGTTCAGTTCTTTACTGAAATTAGTTCTTGATCCTGTTTCTCGGTTCTGAGTACTTTTTGAGAATGTCTCAGAAAATTTTACTAATACCTTTAAGCTAGTGAATCAACAAATTATGTGGAATCAGTCAATAAAAACGGTACGTAGTATTTGGCAATTTCTCCAATATGAAGTATAATACATCCTAAAAATCTATAAAATGACATACATTATTCCAGTAACTAGAGAATTGATAACATTTTATTTATTCTCAGGGTATGATTGTTTACATTTTTTGCACAATGAAAGTATTT
This sequence comes from Stictocephala bisonia, assembly GCA_035578905.1. Classification (NCBI taxonomy): domain Eukaryota; kingdom Metazoa; phylum Arthropoda; class Insecta; order Hemiptera; family Membracidae; genus Stictocephala; species Stictocephala bisonia. The sequence continues at coordinate 1,652,397 of JAQJVL010000031.1, read as the reverse complement.
ACTTAAAATTTAAAAAAATATACAATTTAGCTAAATGAAATATAATGCTCAAATTAGTATTTAATTGAAATTTACCTTGAGGAAATTACAAAACTTATAAGCCTAGTGAAAATTTAAAAAAATAACCTGTCATTTTAGGTCTGTTTTAATAATAAAACTTATTAGAAAACAAATCACAAACAGTGATTGAAATTACCACAGCTAAATGTAAGAAGTTGATGTAATTGTAGTACGTCAAAAATAATAAACAAAAACAATAATAATAATATAATTAATTAAAAAAAAAATTTGTATTAACTATTGAGTTAATTGAAAAAAAACTTTTTATTAACTATTGGTTTTTTCTCAATTAATAATACTGAATTAAGAAAATATAAATGCTACTCACATTCATAAAAACTATATAGCCAATAATACCATAAATGTTTTTAGAAATTACAGTATACATTTTGTTTTAAATTTAAGAAATAATAAATTATTTTGGGTCAGTAAATCTTAAGTTAATGCAATTTAAAACATTAATCCTTCAAGACTTTATAAAAAGAAAAAAAATAGTATAAATTTAACTATTTTAAAATAAAATGCTAAAGACTCATTTTCTTTAGTTTTAATACAATATTAATCTTTAAAATATATATTGTGTCTATGAGAAATTATGTAAAAATATCATTTAGATAGACAGATGGAAAACTAAGCAATTAGGATATATGTTTACGGGAACTTTTTTCTTAGTTTTCATATAAGTAATAAAATTCTGGTCTTGAAGGGTTTTTTATGAACACTTGTGTATATGTGTGATAGTTTATAAGAAGACATGACTTCCTGAATAATCAATAATTATGTAGATGTTTAAGAGTTTTGTTACATTGATATCGATTAACTATTAATAAAGAAAAAAAGGTTTCAAATGTAGGCCAAGGTATTAAGTAACACCTTAAGATACATACCTGTGGAAACGTTGTGTTTTTGTTTCATAAACACTTGAATCGTTGCAATCTTGAACAAATTTACCATTAATGAACAATCCAACGCCAAAAAATAACTCTCAAACTACAATTGTTATTTTATCTATTTAAGTTATAACTAAGTGAGAATGGTAAAAATGTTACCTTTATTTTATACTTATATTCACTATGAATGCTCTCTCTGGTCTGGACAGCCAACTCTAATTTTCTCTGGGCTTCATGAGGTGTTATAAACTTGTGTATCCCTATTATACTTTCAATATTAAGAATGTGTTTCTTTTTTTCTGCAAGATCTTTTCGAAGAAAATTAATCTCTTCTATCAAAATTACATTGTCCTGAAAAATGTTCATGCTAATAATTTTTTATCATTTAAATTCAATTTCCAGTTTATACAGTCTTCTAATTTCAAACAATAATAATGATATTACTTTCTAGATAGAACTTGCACAACAATATAACTAAACACATACCACACAAGCACACACACGCGTGAGTGCGCACTCACATACACACACAATTTAAAGATGTTTAAAATATTGTTGACACTTTCTAGTCTGGCTGCAGAGAGTTTAAATGTCTTACTGAAATAAATCATTAGTTTGTTGTATAATTTCCATAGCAGGAATTAAAAGTTAGTTTCCATTCCAATGTTCATTTTACTGTTTTAAGTACAGTAAATATGATTATAATAATTGTTAATAAATATAAAATACCCTTGTCCATTACAAATCAACACTAAACAATAATATTAAGGTGAGATCAAGTAACCTGACTGCGATGTGAATATAGTAAAGCTCAAGAGTCAGTCACTGAGCCACCTGTTCTCTCACTACCAGATCATCGATCGGTAGTTAGATTTCTGCAAAAATCACCTGCCTTCACTTACTTCACAGCCTCTAAAACGCAAAAATTAAATAATAAAATACTCAAGATGATATTTCAAGACAACTGGCCTTATCTTGAGTCTATCACAGAAGAGGGTTTAATATAAAACTGTAGCAGAGCTGAGGTGGGGTTAAAGTGTTGAAGAGTAAAACTCAACTCAAGCAACTGTTGTCTGGGGGAGGGGGTGAGAATGTTAAGCTAATGCCCACTGCAACTCAAAGCTCAACTCTACTCTACTACAGTCTTATATTAACCCTCTTATATGATAGACTAAAGATAAGGCTATTAAAATATATCCATGAGTGTTTTATTATTTTGTTATGATTGTTTTCTACCTTCTATCCAAATAAAACCTGAACAATTTAGGCATACTGTGAAAAACTATAACAGCATAAATTTTAAGCTATATGATTAATTAATTGAAATAACCGTGATAATATATATTTTGTATTTGGATTAATAACGGTTTAAAGTTTGGAAAAACAAAATGTAAAATTTGATAGCGTCGATGCTATATAATCTTAATATAATGTTTATTAACATTATATTAAGATTTATACATTAATAAATTTATATAATAATAATCTTTATTCCTTTTCTTTTTGTACATGTGAACATGAAATGACACTCAATATATGCCCATCTGACCTGTACATTCAATATGCTTATTTCAACGACAAATATAGGCAAAAACATAAACAAAAGAACTGAATGGATTTCAGACATATCCTAAAATGCAAAAAGAAGGAATCTCCCAGGCCTAGCCTGATTGGAGAGCAAATTTTAATCTTGTAGCAAAGCACAGCTAAAGAGCAAGTTATATTTATATATATTCTTATATTCATATTTTACATTGTAAAACTTGCTTCTATTATTGTACTAAACATACATGTTATTTTTAATTTCACTTTGATACAATTCACTGTATATGAAAAAGGAGATTTTAAACAAAATCTAATTCACCTTCATCATTTTATCTGCATTATTATCCTTAGCCATAGATTTTTTACACATCTGTCTGAGTCGAGTTACTGTGTTTTCCAGATGATTTCGCTGCCTCATAAACTCTGACATAGCTTCTCGGTCCTCTAGGCGTCTGTGTTCAAACTCTTTCTCTTTGCCGTATTTGTGATACATATTCTAAACAGCAACAACCATAAATAAACATTATGACCCTAATATCATCACAATTAAAAGTAAAAGCCCTTTCACACACAACGATGAATACTAGAAATTCATCGTAATGATCTAATCATCTTAAATGTATCTAATCATCATACGTGTAAAAGTGTCATCGTAGCAATTTATTGGAATTGGATTGGATTATTGGAGCCGGCCAGCATAAATTTCTGGGAATCGTAGCAACAAATTGGAACATGTACACCAAGAAATTGGAACATGCAACAAAATGGAACAAACCAGTACACCAATTCATTGCTATGATTTGACTCGTTTCAGTTTACTCTAACTAACTATTAAACGTATCTAGTTATTTTATTTTTGGTGGTTGAATTTTTTGTTTCTTGCGTTGTTTTGATTACATTTTTCAAATAATAAATGGCAGTTCAACGTCCTCAAGAGTTCTTAAATGAATTTATATAACTTTTTCGGAGTTTCCCCTGCTTGTGGCTCATTAAGAGCAAAGATAATCCGACAGAAATAAAAAGGATCTTGCGTACATAGCACTCATAAATAAATACAAGGTTCATACTTGTATTAATTTGGTATGAGAACAATTTTTTTTCTTCAGCATCCACTGGTGGCTACACTTTCATCTAGGTCTTTGCGACTTTTTCAATTTCATCGCTAAACTAACAACATAAACTGAACACAATATTACTTCCTCCAGGGCAGGAACTGCGACCTACAATGAATATATTGTACTATAAATCGTTGCATGTAAACAGTACTCATTCTTTCGATTTATTGGAGTAATAAATTGTTACAATTAAACTGCTACGATTTATCATAGCGTGTAAACGGGCCTTAATAAAAACTACATTAATTTTTACTCATTCTGCCTCTGGTGATGGAAAATGCCATTCTCCATGATCATGTAAGAGTAGTGCTTTGAGACTGATAAATCGGGGTTATTTATTTTACACTCATTAATGGATATTCAACAATACAAATCTAGTTACTGCTTAGTTCATGTGACTGTATTCTTCTTAAAATTCTTAAATTCCCCACTATTTTTCTTCATTTACTAAGTGGCACCAAACTTTAATATTTAATTTAATTTAATATTTAATTTAATCTCTTAGACAATTTAATCTAAAACTACAAATTATTAAAATGATTTCACCCACAAGGAGAACAGTTGGTGCCAGACTTTTTAGGAATGAGCTTTCTTTTAGCAGCGAACATTGCAGTGAAAAAAATTATTATTAAAATGTTCGCTACGACCCACCGCAAATATACGTGCATCAAAGAAGATAGCCTACTTACAGACCAAGCCTAACGAACGTGGCCATCGTTATAGCCCAAGAGTAAAAGTTTGATAATATGGGTCAAAATAATTCAATATAAATCCAATAGTGAAGTTGAGATTGGTTACTTAAAAATATTCAAATTTTGAGAGAATGCAAATTTTGTATATTGGAGATGCACTACGAGAGGATTTCCCAAAATTTAAATAGAAATATCATTTAAAAGAACTCTTTATCATATAAGAACAACATTAGCAGTAGATCAACATAAAAAAATCAAATTAATAACAGCAATACTAAATATTTGTTCAGTTGCTTTTAATAATCCTACAGTACAGTTGACCTAATAATATTAACATTTTCACAAAGTGAGGCCAAAGGCTGATGTGTCATGAGAGTAGCAAGAGAGACTACCAAGCGGCATTACTGAGGGCGAGGTGACACGTGCTTGGCGACTTACGGTGTTGACACATGTGACATGAAGTGTGCAGAGGTGTCCCCTAGTAACATATCATTTATATATTATATTGCACCATCATGCACTAATTGCCAAGTGGTTTAGATAAAATGTTCAAATGCATTATTGAGCAAACAAATTTAACTATGGTGAAAAAAATTGAACTATGGCAAGGCAGGAAAAAATATAAGGGATGATAGAGACTATCCTCCTTTTGGTTTTGCTATATTTTCTGTATTCACTAGTCGATTTATACATAATGGAAATAATAATCATAATAAGTAAATAAAACACTTTAAGCATATATATATATATTCAGTTTGGACGGATTGATTATTTTTTAAGTTCAAGTTAAAAAAAATCAATATTTCCTAATTAACCAAAATGGTGCACAAACATGATTTCCTACATTCTTACAAACTTAGGCTGAATGCTTTCATAGACCCTTCTCCGCTACGGAAGATTTCCACGCACTCATTTCTCAGTCTCAACAGAAATACAATCCATTATTTTTAAAATATTTTCTAAACTGAACAAAAAATGTATTTGGTAGCCATAAACCCAAAGTAAATGTTGCGTAGAGGAGAGAGAATGTTTACTCCTCCCACCACAATTCACCTCCAGCAGTAGTGTGACCTGCAAGTCACATTTGCAACATGTAAAAAACATATTAAATCAGTGATGGTAAAATATTTTAACTATGGTTAGAAAAAATGTAATAATGTTGGTGAAACTAGCAATTACTCTGTCATTTAAATCACTAAGAATACTTTAATACAACTCAAATTATCAAACAAACTTTAGAAGATCCATGTAAACACTGTGTCAAGTTGGATCATTGTTGTAATGACAGATCCACGCTGTTGTATATGACAGTGTATGGTGGGGGACAAAATATGTTGCACATACATAAGCTGTTTGCAGGCCGTTAACCATGGGTCGGTTTCTATATGAATGGACATTGTTACAGTAGACTCCCTCTTAATCAACCACACTTAAACCAACGAACACAAATCTCTATAAGACGAAAACATACCTTATGGCGAAAAGTCAGTCTTTTTTCTCTAAGTTTAATAAATCACCAAGACAGTGCTCTGCTTGGAGTAAAAGCAGATGGTGCGACAAAGGCAGATATAGTCAATGCGCTCACATATATACACGCATGCACACACATACACAGGGCATGGTATCGATATGCAGATGATATATGGACTGTATGGCCTCATGGTAGAGAGAGATTGGATGATTTTCTGCACCCAAATATATCAATTAAATTCACCGAAATATCAAGTCACAATGGCAATTGAGAATAACGGAAGTCTGCCTTTTCTTGACGTTTGAACTGTGAGAGGAACAGATGGACGAGGTAGGCCAATCGGTATAATGGAAGCCTACACTTACTAATGGATATCTAAATGCTGCTTCCCATCACTACCCAGCACAGAAGAATGCAGTTTTAAACTCTTTAGAAAATCGAACCATTCACATTTCTGACCCAAGTAGTTGGAAGAAAGAAAGACAAATATTACATTCAAAACTAAAATTAATTTCATTCATCCATTTAGATATGGATATCTATAAAAAGGCATATCTACCTTATATAAAGGGATCAAACAAAAATATTGGTAGAATATTAAATATAAAAACCATTACTAAATAAGCCACCGAACAAATTGAAGAAGACGAGTCAAAGAATAAATTCCATTATCTATGCCAGGAGTACATGAAATACCTTGTAGTTGCGGGTCGGTCTACATATGAGAAACCAAGAGGTTAATTTCATAAGAATTAAAGAACATGTAAGGCACACTAAGAATGAAGATACGGAAAAGTCTGCAGTGGTGGAACATAGCACAAAAACTAATAATGGAATTTTATTTGACCAAACTAAAGACCCTCATTACAACCCAAGAATGGTAAGGGAAGCTATAGAAATATATAAAAGAAGAAATAATTTTAATAATGATGAAAGTATACGGCTTCCAAAGACATGGGAACCCATTATAAGCTGAAATAAAATGGAAGAGTTAGCCATATTGATTTTCTTCTACCAATGACCGTAGGTCTCGTGGATCATGCCCCCAGCCCTCTCCAGCGTATTTGCCAAACCAGTCTCCACCCCACCACCTGTTATGAAAGGTGGAAGTTCATTTGCTGGTCTCAGTCTCAGCGATACCACTGAGGATGCCACATCACAGCATGGGCGAAACATCAGTCTATCTTGTAAATAGTGTAGATAGCACCTTCACGCGGAAATATAGATTTTAATTATGAATTCTGTAAAATGTAAGGAAATGTGCTAAAGGAGTAAAAATTAAAAGTGATAGAGCCATTGGAGAAAGGTGAATCTGTCATTCGTAGTGAGCTCAGAGTTGGTTTCACTATGATAACAGACTGGTAAAACAAATTAAAAACCAACTAAGGACATATTTTGAGACCTAAAATTCAGCTAAAGTTTTTCATTACATTGAACATTAAAAGTTAAAGCATTATGCAATGCTTAAAAACAATGACACAAGACATGTGTTTAAAAAAAACAAAGGGTCTACTGAGGCTTGTGAACACTACTAAATAACGAATTAACCCCATTAGTCGGAACTTTTACCATTCTAAGCTGCTCCCGGTCCCAACTAGTTTGGGGTTCCACCATTTATTAATAATATTACGTTCATTTTAGTATAATAAAGCACGTAATTGTTTTAACCCACCTTTTCCTTATCTGCCCTTGGTTCAGTCCTATCTGGGCCAGTTAGAAGGAAGTCTACTTGTATGTGCTTGAAGCACTGATAGTGTATCAAAAATGTTCCACACATTGGTCTTCACTTTTGATCCCAAAAAAGACCAATAACCTTTGGGGTAACATTACATAATGAACATTTTAGTTTTATGCTTGTATTAATACTTGAGATAAAAAGTGTAATTTTTAAAAAAAAGTGATTTTTAATCTAATTTTGAACAAAACTTATCATGCTGGATTTGGCTGAGGTAGAGGCCAAGACAGAGGTATAAAAAGAGCAGCTGTGTTTTGCAAATCAGAGCAAAACAGCGAAGAATGGCCTGAAATTCCTTATTCATTCCTCTTTTCCTTTCAAACTTCAGTCAGAGGTATTTTGTAAGGACCTGTAATATGATATGGCGCTCAATAAAGGTTCCATTTGAAACTTACCCCTGCTACCCCCTATTTTTTTTACAGAGTAAAATCCTTAAAACATTCCAAAACTTACAATTTCCAGTAATCTAATGATCCCCCAAAGGATATTTGACAATTTGTTTATGTTAAAAATTTGAAAGAAGGATGAGGGACTTTTGGAACACTCTGTATACTGTACGAATAGACAAAACCAATGGGTCAATAATGATACTCAAATAATTGCTTTCTAATTTAAAGGAATAAAAACAAAAGATAAAAGGTAGTTTCATGAAACTTACAACAACAGCTTTCTTCAGGTTATCTGGCTCCTGAACAAGAGCAGCTGCATTGTGCAAATCGGAGCGCAAACGGCGAAGGATGGCCTGCAATTCCTTATTCATCCCTCTTTCCCTTGTAAACTCTTTCTCCTTGAGTAACACACTCTCCTTCAACTCTGTAATCTGCAGTATCAGTCTTGAAATTGTCTGCAGATGTTCATCAAACTCTTCTTCCATCTAAAGATTTATAACAAACTTACATAACACAGGTGGAATAACTGTATTGCGATTAATTTAAAATTGCCTTTGCTTTTATTTATTTAAAGCACAAAACACACTGTGATGGAAAAAAGGTGAATATCAGCATTATTTTCTGTGAACAAAAATTAGTTTACAAGTGTCATATTTAGCATAACAATTATTTACCGGTGTTTGTTTTCTAACCAGACTGACAGATTAGATAGTCCCAAAACAGCCATCATGACAGCAATAAAGAGAAATACAGATATTAATTACCATAAATAAAATGCATGAACAAAACAACAATCACAGAATATTGTGACACCTCAAAAACCAAATCCCACCCACTCATACAGCGCTTGTTATCATCTCAGTTCAGAGCTATTTTGTGCTGCTCCACACTGTACAGGTGGTGTTTTTTGCTGCAAATCAGGATCATCGTTGTGTGTATATTTTTGCAATTGAACGAACACTTCTTGTAATCGTCAAAAGTAATTTCCTATTCAATAACCAACTTTTGCACACCTTTCGATTTCTCGTAGGTTTTTTACACTTGATGTTATTCGCATACATCTTGGCTAACAAACTAATAAATTCACACATTATTCGTCCATAAAGTTTGTCTTTCATTTCCCAAAGGACTTTTCTGTTTATACAGGGCGTATGGTATGGAATGTCTTCTGGATACTCAATTATGTCAAAAGGATCGATCATTCCCTCCATACCTTCATAAATATCTTTTGTTTTTACAGAATAAGTAAGACTGTTCGTATACTGCAAGTAGGCTATGTTACCATATTTGAATTTGATCATGTTATTGTGAAAGTTGAAAACAAACAATTTCGCAACGACCACTATGCACATTCCAATGAGGATGGATTGGTTTAACCAGTGACCTTGGTCTTCCTCATATAACCAAGGTAAGATTCTATGTAAATATTGTTTGAATCTTGAAGTTTGGCTTAGCCAACCATTGAACGATTTGCATATCTTCTTTTGCCAGATGTATATCGATGCGGTTGCAAATATTTTCCATCGTTTTCCCCTAAACTGTTGTTCCTTAGTTTGAGAAAAGCCTTTCCTAGCTTAATTGTCATTATGGAACGTAGGTACATATTCAATTCGATATACGGTTCTATCCGGTGTTTCTGTGTGAATTTAATTATGCTGTGCACTTTGAACTGTGCCTGTTACTGTGCACCTTGTTTGTGCCTGTGTCTTGTGACCTTGCTATGCACCTTGACTTGTGACCTTGCTGTGCACCTTGACCCGTGACCTTGCTGTGCACTTTGAACTGTGCCTGTTACTGTGCACCTTGTTTGTACCTTTGTCTTGTGACCTTGCTATGCACCTTGACTTGTGACCTTGCTGTGCACCTTGACCCGTGACCTTGCTGTGCACTTTGAACTGTGCCTGTTACTGTGCACCTTGTTTGTACCTGTATCTTGTTACCTTGCTGTGCACCTTGTTTCTGTGACCTTGACCAGTTTCAAACTGTGTATTAGGAGCCATCAGCTTTTTATGTAAAAGATATTGTACTTCTATAAATAAGTTATTTGTCCAAAAATCCAATATGAAATGTATGAAATGAATTCTGTTTTCTTTGTTGGTAGGTGAAAATGAAAAACAAGCTCCAAAACCCTGTGAGTACTGGCATTATTATGAACTAGCAGTACCCGCCCGCTCCTCCAGTCATAGTAATGAGTTTGATTATATAATTACTTAAAACGCCCAAACTGACAGCTTGTTTTAACATTGTTTACTGCCTCTTTCTCTACCAAATAATTTTTACTGTTTTTTCACTCTACTATATAATGTCACAAAATGTTCTTTAATTGTGAAAATTATAAGATTAAAATAAAAATGATAACTATAAAAAATTTATTCAGACTGACTGAAAATTGAAATAACACAATTTTTATGAAAGATAAGTTCTGTATGTTAACTGACCAACTCATTTTATGAGAATAAAATATTTTATAAGTTAAAGTACTTCTTCAACGAATAAAACAAACAGCCGCTAAATCCTGAACAGACAAACATATTCTTTGGGCTTGAGTTATACATATTATTTACAAGATTTTCTACTACAAAAAGTATAAATTAGTAATAGCCTTTTAAGCTGTGTATGTCAAATATCAAACATATAATTTATAAAGCAAGATTATAAAGTTTTATTTAACCTTTCTTTTTAATACTCACATCCTGAATTTGTTCTTTCTTCTGTTGAATTTCTTCCTCTTTTGGTTGGATCTGTTTCTGAAGTTCCATTATTTTATGATTTAGCACAAATTTAAATTTTTCCAGTTCTTGATTACTGTTTTTCACTTCTGAAAACCTCCGCTCATTCTCCTGTATTGTATAATCTCGCTCTTCAATCTCTTTTTTCAAATTATTAATGTCTTGCTCCCGATTTCCTATCTCTGACTTTAATTGATGGTGCTCATTTAGCAGTGTATTGACTTGGTGTTTCAGCTCATCAATTTCTTTTTGTGCTCTGTAAAACACAACAGTTAGAGAGTTAGGCACTGAGTATGTAATAGAAAAAAATACTGCTACTAATACTGTCAATTATATAGTATGACTCATTTATAATAATTTTCAAATGGGCCTACACGGAACTTGCAAGTTGGACGGTGTTTTTGGTTGGGGATACATGGTTAATTCCAGCATTTATTACCAGGAACAACTGTATTGGATCTATTGATCTTTATGTAAGATGTTTGTTATGTTTTAGATTTTTTAGTAACCTAAACATTTGCTTGCACTGGGACATTCAGCCCATATCAATTTATTCTTTTATTGAAAATAAATCAGTGTGTAATATTACAAGATTATGTCTACTAGTCAGTTGCAGGCCCCTGTTTACACAACTTAAAAGACCATCATAAGTACTAGGAGAAGATTTGGTAACCTCCACATAGACTTAATAAAACTGGTAATTCCTATAAATTAATTAAATTGTACTTATTTTTTCAATAAACTGCCTAATTGCTGTTGCAATAATTAATGGATTTAACAACTTCAAAAATAAATTATATGATTGGATCACTGAAAATCCTTTTTACAAAATTGAGGATTTAAATTATTAACCCTCGATCTGGCACTTGTTTTTTCCCAATATTTTTTTGGACCAATTTGCTAACTTTGGTTTAAAAATCTATAGAAATTAGTAAATTATGCTAAACATGAATGTGTTTGGTATCCAAATCTTCTAAATATACCAGGCTATCATATGATTATAGAAAAATTAATTTATTTTTATGTTATTATATATTTGTGAAAAAAGGGATGGAGTGTACCTTGGGAAATGTAAAATATATGGATATTTAGATTTCCGAGATAGCCATTTTGTTTCAAATGTATTCTAGTTTCATAAAATGTAATATTATATTATTATATAGGGATATTATTATTATAAATACATATTCTAATAGTATATAATTTCATACATTATGAAATTCTAAAAATCTGTTGCTATAGTAACCTACAATAATAAAATTCACTAAAATGTAATATACGTGTGACAGGGTTCCAACATATACTAAAAATTACATGAAAATGTGCTCTAAAGCATAAATAAAATTATAAATGGTTACTATGGTGTTCATTGGGTCTGAGCCTAGGAGTTCATAGAAGACCAACAGAATTTTTCTTCTTGAAGTGAAAATGTTCATTTATTTATGCTCAGATACTATATTATTTTTTTATTGTATGATAATTTATATTATATTTATAATTTACATGCAATTAGGAGGCTGCACAGTGATTTGAATTTAATTTCAAGAAAAAATAAAGTGAAAAATAACAAAAAAAATTAATTTGGTGTAAAATCGGGATAAGTAGTTTTTAGCTAATCTGATTCATCTGACATCCCAAATGTCTGAAGACTTATTGAGTAAATTGTTCGACATTTCAAAGTTACTAAAATATAAATAGGGTAATTATAAATTTATAACAATTTTTATATGACTATAAATGCATAGCAACTAACCAAGCTTGCAAATTGCAAGCTTTTGTGTTATATAATATAACTTTTATTTCATAGTTTATGATTTCATAAAACACTACAATAAACTCTAAACATATATCACTGAATATAATAATAACACAGTAATATAATATAACGTTAAAATAGAACGATAATTACTTTATAAATGGAGGCAGTAATACCACTGGCTCGTCAACAAGAATAAGAAACTTGTCTGCTAACTCAGAGCAGCATTCCTCAGTTCAACGATTTGTTTGTTGTATGGAACAGGGCTTTCGAACTGTTCCATAAAACACTCCAACAAGCAATGAATATAACTTGTCCTATTACTACAGTGAAGTCAAGAACAAACAACACCAATAAACTGTGGGACGCTGAATGCAATGAGCTTAAAGACAACTATCTAAATGCCCTAAACCGATCAGTCATAACAAATAGAACTGTAGATAAAAGAGATGCTGCAGAGAAAAAGAAAGCCTACGACTTGAAACTTAAAACTCTTCGAAAGCAGCACATTGCTAACAGAATAGGGGAAACAAACAACAAGATGCAAGTGATATGGAATATAATTAATGAAGAAAGGAAAGCTCACGTCTCTAACCCCCAGCCCTGCACACTGACAGTAGACAAAGAAACCATCACTGCACCAACTGAAATAGCAAATGAACTAAACAGATTTTTTACTACAATAGCTGAAAGGACACTCTCTAACAATCAAGATGACCCCCCACAAACAGCAATTCAGAACCCACTAATAACCAAACTACATTTCCCCAAGTCAAACTGCGATGAAATCAGTAAAATAATTGATGGACTAAAACCAAAATCATCAGCAGGAGAAGATGAATTCTCGTCAAAAATAGTTAAATACTGCAAAAAGGAGATCCTAATGCCACTGACCTGCCTAATAAATAAGTCAATTGCACAAGGAATATTTCCAAATTGTCTAAAAATAGCAAAAGTGTATCCGAAATTCAAACAAGGCAACACAAATGAACCGAGCAGCTATCGCCCCATCTCACTAATCTCAACATTTTCCAAGATACTTGAGCGTGTTGTTTTGAGACGACTATTAAATCACCTAGAACAAAACAATCTACTCACCACAAAACAACATGGCTTTATGAGGGGAAGATCAACTGTAACTGCTCTAGTGCAGCTGACTGAACACATACTAGACACACTAGATAAGGGCTCCCTAGCTACAACCATCTTTCTTGATTTCAGCAAAGCATTTGACTGCCTTGGACATAAAGTAATAACACAGAAACTTAGACTCTTGGGAATTGACGATAAAGAAGCAGACTGGTTCAAAAGTTACCTAAACAATAGAAAACAGCTGGTTGAGTTCTCATACATGAATAATGGAACAATAATTAAAGTAAAATCTGAAGAACTACCAGTGACCAGAGGAGTGCCTCAAGGATCGGTGCTAGGCCCGGTCCTGTACATACTTTTAACTAACGACTTCCCACAACATCTAAATGGACTCTGTAAAGTTGTTATGTATGCAGATGATACAGCTCTTACCATCACTAACAAAAGTAAAGACCAATTAGACACCAACTCTTCCACAGCTTTCAAACTAACAAAGCAATACTGCAGCATGAATGACCTGGTTTTAAACGAAAAGAAGACACAGCAGCTAATTTTCACATCTAATCATAATCAGCTTGAAGGCCTTCCAGGACTAACTACATCTGACACAACAAAATATTTAGGTCTCATCCTGGACAATAGGCTTTCTTGGAAGCCTCATGTGGACAAACTTTGTAATAAGCTTAACTCTTGTGTCTACGTGGTAAGAAGAATTAAACAAATCTGTAATGCAGACATGGCAAAAACAGCATATCACTCATTATTCGAGTCACACCTGAGATATGGGCTAATAGTCTGGGGAGGGACAACTCTAACTAATATACAAAGAGTACTAATAATTCAAAAGAGAGCCATAAGAGCCATTACCGGACTGGAACCTCGACACAGCTGCAGAGAAGCGTTCAGGGAGCTAAAAGTACTAACAGTGGTAGCTCTCTACATTCTCGAAACGATCCTACACTCGGTAAAATCTGGACAAACTAGAAACGGAGACTTCCATTCATACAACACGAGAAATGGTCATAATTTTGCAATAGCTACACATCATCGGAGCTTATTTGAGAGGAAGCCATCATACAGAGGAACAGTCTACTACAACAACCTCCCAGGATTCCTGAAGACAATTCCGACACAACGTCTGAAAATTTCACTATCAGATTGGCTTCTGCAGAGACCATTCTACACCACCCAAGAATTCATGGACTGGAGAGAACACTCACCATAATTAAATATTATTGTTTTCTACCTGTGCCATGTAACCATTATTGTATGACGAAAATTCTAAACTCAATGTTTATGAATAAAGAATATTGTCTATTGTCTATTGTCTATTGTTTCTTATATTCCTAAACTATCGAAATATTTCAAAAAAAAAATTTGCCCATCAATCAGGCAACTAATGAAGTTTTCATTGCTACCACAATTGTGGGTGTTTATCCAACAGTACTTAAAACAATTAAAGTCGTTCCAGTTCCAAAAAAAAACTAAAGATAGTGATGAAAGTTTAAGATCAATATCAATCGTACCAATAATATCAAAATTACTTGAAATACTAATATACAACCAAATATATGAATATTTAGATAGTAATAGAATATTTACTTATAAGACAGTTTGGATGTCGCTTTGGTAGGAGTACAGATGATACGGTTGTTAGTTTGGCTGTGGATGTAACTAAAAATATAGAGAGCAAAAGGCTAGTCTGCTTTCGCTCTTTCGATATGTCAAAAGCTTTTGACACTCGTTATCATAACTTAATAATACAAAAATTAAGTTTTACGGTTTTCAAGAGAGTTTGATCAATCTTATTAATTCATATTTAAAAAAACAGAGAACAGTTTGTTAGTTTTCAAAATGACTTGTCTCATGGAAAAAATATAGAGGTTGGTGTTCCTCAAGGATCATATTTAGGACCTCTACTTTTTAATATTTATATTAATGATCTGCCTTATGATCTATTTGGTGAGAACTTTAATAGTTTTCTTTATGATGACGACTTGGGCTTAACTTTTGTTCTCAATCTAGAGCGCACATTAATCAGATTTTGCAAAAATCTACTATACTGATTTCCCAATGGTCTTCAACCACAACTTCTAGGGTACCATCAGACTCTGAAGCCATCAAACAAACTAAAAGGTAGAGCCAACCTTAAATCAATATCTAGAATTTTACTCATTTATTCCTCAATTCTTCATACTTGTACTATCGTTCAAATACATATTGTTGCACTATATATAATAACCTGATCCTCCTTTCTTTATCAACTAATAATCTCTAAATTTATTCTTGAATTGGTTTTTAAAATGGTACCAGGGTTCCAGGCTAGAGGTATCAGGAAATAAATATCTACATCAAGGGTATTTAATATATTTTTTAGCGGTTTCAACTAAAAAAGGGAAAGTAATAATACCAAGATTGTGTGAATAAAGTTTAACGAAGGTATAGGGTTTTGGCTGCAGTTGAGAAGATAACACCAGAAATGCTCAAAAACACAAGGTGGGAGATTAATTAGCAATTGGACCGTGTGAGAGCGGCTTATGGTGATCACATTGAACTTTACTAAATAAAATATCAATCTTAGTTGTATCTATAACATTTTAGCATAGTTATTTTAAAATAAAAATTACATTGCTATATCTCATGATTTCGTTATTTCTTGATACCTCTATTCTAAACACCCGTTATGTAAATAACTAAAATTAAAAATTAGTGACTTACTTTCCCAAAACTGATAATATTTGAAACTTACGTTTAATCCAGTTTTAACTCATAATAAGTAAAATTTATCTAAATCATCACTGGTCACTGAAAGTGAAGCTGAGATAAGTACAGTGCATACACTTCAGTTTGTATAAAGAACACAATGCATAGTTCAGAAATACTGATTGTTATCTTAAAATATAATTATTTCATTTTGAAGAGTTAGATTACTTACGAAAGGAACTTCTTCTTCATAACTCCTATTTCCCCACGGAGTCTCAAGTTGTTGTCCTTCTCAATTCTCAAGGCCTGTTCAAACTGAGTCCTCAAATCTATTATCTCTTGATCTGCATCCTCTTCGATCTGCCTCTTAATTTCCTCATGCTCTGCACTATGTAACTTCATAGTGTCATTTAGCTGGAAAAATTGAGGTCCATTGACATGAGTTAAATTTAGTGTAAAGTCAAAGTGTAGTGCGATATTAGCTGTGCAAGGCTTACACGGAGGATGAAAGAGTGGCAATACTTGTGCCTCCCTTTTTAAATGTGTTTCCTCGTAATGTTTTTAATGGAAATGCTTTGAAATAATAAAACCTCACACAAGTTTTTGCATGAACCTCAGAATCATTAAGGACAGTTTTGTAAGCTTTTATACATAGTATAAAAAATTAGGAATGCATGCAATGTAGGCCTACGAGGACTGACATCAGTATCATTTTACAGACTGATTTACTCACTTAGAGTTAGTCTACTTACTTTTCTATGGCTTATTTAGTTTAAATTAAAATGTGCCTTCCCATGTGGTTCCTGATATAGTCTAACCACAAAGTAAAGCATAAAACGTTTTTTTGTAATGACAGTGCACAATATTTATTGTGGCATGACAAATACTGTAATATATACAACATGTCTATGAAATAAATCATATAAACTACATTGGTAATTCTGAGCAATTATCCGGTCAACTCCGATATTTCTCAAACTTAACGATGATATATGTAGAGTAGTAAATATCAATATTCAGACCGAAATAAGAGTCGGAAAAGGAAAATATATTGTGAAACTTACCTTAGTAGTCATCTGACTCGCTATCTGTATCAGCTTCACGAGTGATGTTAGGGTGTTCGTTTTCACCGTTATACAGATGGCCAATTGCTCTGAATAGATGATGCACTCTTGTTTTGTAATCAGAGTGCTTTCTTTTAAACATAAACTCTGCTAAATGGCCGATAAAATGTTGTTTTCGGTTTCCGTATCGAGGCACGCTTCCCCGCACCTCCCTCCACAAACGTTCAATGTGTTGCGTATGCGCACCAGTCTCGGGGTCGACAAAGTTGTAGCTGTGATTAACTGTCAAATGGGTATATCCTTCAAACTGAAGACAGTTGTATGTTTTCCAGCAATCACTAATGACGGTCGTGCCCGGGAGAATGTGCTCTTTTATTATCGGTAGCAACTCAGCGTGACCTCGTGTTGCTACGGGAATCAAAAAACATTTTTTAGATTCTCTTTCAAAACCTCCAAAAACCCATTCACCCTTTATGATTCTACCCCGATTGTATTTACGTTTTCCTATTTTCGCTTCGTCGATTTCGACAGTCTTGCCTGGTCCACCGATCACCTGAGATTCGTCACTACAAACCACTACGCACACTTCTCTTAAGTAGTTACTCCAGTCTACAACTGCATGGTCAGACAGCTCAAGTTCGTGTTTCAACACATCATGACGGGGAGGCTTTAGTAACGCCCAGCAAACGACAAAGCGGCAAATAGTTTGCTTTGATAAATTATAATTTTCAAACCACGTGTTCTTAAACTGAGACACTGATTTCTTGCACTGTTTTTTTATTTTTTTCTTATGCTTATCTACTGTTGTAATGTAGTTGTAGCAATTAAAATTGTGTTTATTAATGTTTAATGACATAACACTACTACATGATGGGCATATTTTATCTCGTGGCAAAACACCATGATTATACAAAAATGTATCTAAACGATCGGAATCATCTGACAACACAGCAAAACTCAAAATAGTATTTTCACATTCAACACATAGAAACGGGTTCGCACTACTAGCACTAGCCGACATCACGCACAGAACTGACCTGCAGCAACAGCGTTCAGAGTCACTAGGCTCGGCTTGGACTTCGACCCCGTTATCGCTTGTCGTTATCGCTTCCTGCCTTATCGCATTACGTTTGCGACATCTAATTTTGCATTCTATTATTGTCTTTCCTTGTCTATAACATTATACGAAAGTTTGAGAAATATCGGAGTTGACCGGATAATTGCTCAGAATTACCGTCATTTATTTGTAATTTTATAAGAAGGTAACTTTGAAGCAAATATTTTTCGTAAACGGTAACAAGGACAGAAATAACTTGGTATAAGGGATGTGGCATATCAGTGGTTATCGACTTATCTTATCGGCTGAAGCCAGGTTGTTAAGATTCCTTTTCTGGACGATTTGGGATGTCTGTGTAGTAGGGTATACTCTACGACAAGTGTGAGAACAGGTGTCCCCTAAGGTTCAGTATTGGGACCTATTTTGTTCTAATTATATATAAATGATATATCCCATAGCATAAGAGGCAGAAATATTTTTCTATTTGCTGATGAAACCTCATTCAATCTTTCCCATAAAAACCTAGAACATCTTGAAGTCGAAACATTTATTCAATGCAGTGCCTTTTTGCAATGGTTGGATGATAATTGTGTCTCTGTTAACAGTGCCACAACAAAATTTATTGACTTTCACCTAAAACGACGCAAAAATAATGACAATAACGTAAATTCTCATATATTTATAGGTGATTCTGAAATACAATGTTCTGAATTTACTAACTTTTTGGGTCTGTTGATTGACTACAACCTAAAGTATCACCATCACATTGATAAGGTATGTTGGAAAATAAGCAGTGGTTTTTTTGTTCTTCGTAGACTCTCTTATTATGCTAACAGAGATATACAATTAGCTGCTTACTATGGTTGCATTTATCCTCATATGGTATACAGCCTTCCAATATGGGGTGCTGAATCCACTGGTACTAAGCGGGTCTTTCGTTTGCAGAAGAGGGCCTTAAGGGTTATTCTGGGTTTTAAAAAATCCCAATCTTGCAGAGGCATGTTTACTTTAGCTAACCCGTTAACTTTCCCTAGTCTGTACATCCTAGAAGTGTCGTACTTTTTAAAACAAAACATCCAACTTCACACGTATAAAATAGATTCTAATTATACATTGAGAAATTTCAACAAAATACCAACTCCAAAACACTGTACTACATTTTTTGAAAAACAAATTTCTGCATCCGTGGTAAAAATATTTAATAACCTTCCATCACGTCTTAGGGCTCAGTCCTCACTAAAAATGTTTAGAAAATGTTAAAGGACTTTCTGTTAACTAAGGAGTATTACTCTATAAGTGCCTTCCTAGCTGATAAGGAAAAATTGTAGATTATATGACTGTTTGCAATTATTGAAACATTACATTATTTTTTACTGTTGTAATGCAATGTTACATTGTTAATCGACAATAACTATTTTTATTTGATTTGATTTGATTTGACTACCCAAGTTGACCACGGGTGCTACTCAAGGTAATCACAGGTACTATCCAAGTTAATTAGGTGTGGCTACTCAAATTAATTACGGGTTCTCCTCTAGTGGCTACTCAAGTTGACAGCCAGTGCTACCCAATGTAATAAGAGGTGGCTACTCAAGTTGACCATGGGTCCTACCCAAAGTATTCACAGGTACTATCCAAATTGATAACCTGTGCTACTTAAAGTAATCATAGGTACTACTCATGTTGACCACGGGTACTACCCGAGGTTATCACGAGTGGCTACTCAAGTTTATCATGGATGCTACCCAAGGTAATCACAGGTGCTATCGAAGTTGACCATGGAAGCTACCCAAGGTAATGACAGATATTACCCAAAATGATCACTGGTGATACACAAGGTAATTACAGTTACTACCCGAGTTAACCAAGGGTGCTGCCCCAGGTTAATCACAGATAGTAACCAAGTTGACCACAGGTTATACTGAAGGTAATCACAGATTCTATCCAAGTTGACAATGGTAGCTACCCAAATACATATAATACGCAAAATGATCAATGGTGGTGCTACCCAAGGTAATCAGAGATATTACCATAGAGGACCAAGAGTACTACCCATGTTGATCATGGAAGCTACCCAAGTCAATCACAGGTACTACTCATGTTGATCATGGGAGCTACTCAAGTCAATCAAAGATACTACTCAAAATGATTACTGATATTGCGGGTGGTTGCCTAAATTGACCACGAGTGCTAACCAAAATAATCACAGGTACTATCTAAGTTGACAACAGGTGTTACCCAAGGTAATCATGAGTGGCTACTAAAGTTGGCCACGTGTCCTACCAAAGATAATCACAGGTATTACTCACGTTGACCACCGAGGCTACCCAAGGTAATCACAGGCACTACCAAAGTTCACCACCGGTCCTACCTTAAGTAATCACAGGTACTACCCATATTGACCACGTGTTACCGAAGATAATTACAGGTTCTAAGTTAACCACAGAGTCTACTCAAGGTAATCACAGGTGACTTCCCAAGTCCTGTCCACCATAGATCCTATCCTATCATATGATTGTAACAAGAATTATTATTTTGGAAAATGTTTCAAGTAGAAATTCAATATTTTAGTAGATCCCCAATTTTATCAGTGAATAATTTTATTTTGCTGTAAAAAGTCTACTTTTTCAAACAAATATTACTATTTTTGACAAAAACAAAATAAAATAAAATACAGCAGCAATAACGGTACTGACTAGTTGACAATTAATTGTTGAAAAGAATCGGCCTTTCTGCTCAACATACATTCAGACAGAGCAGGTCTGCCATAGCCAACTGAGGAGGCGGCAGGTGGGAGGGAGGAGTAATTGGGGTTTCCGGTTGAAAATACTACTATACAGGAAATGATTCAAGGAACTATATTGTACTCTGTCCGGCGAATTAAACTTCCTTCACCTAAAAAACTGGACGTAGTTCCAACTTCTCTCGCCAGTGTCGCATGAATTCTATATTTTCTTTCCCTTTAGAGCCCTCTTAAAACTAAGATATATATTAAAACTAAATAATGAGATCTATACACATAATATTTTTAAAATTATATGTACATTTTTATTGTAAAAAAGAGTATCATGGTCTCCTTTCACTACACTTTACAGATTAGTGTAAAACAATTTTATATATTTGATGACTTTTATCAATTGTAATACAGAACCAATTTGTAGTTTCACCAGATTAAGACAGGCAGAAGAATTTCTACTAAGTGTTAGCAGCCCAGTTTGGAATTACAATAAAAAAGCAAGGAAGTGCTATATCGAAGTTACTACATGCTGATACTAGGGATGTGCGAGTATTCGAAACTGAGTATTTTACTACTCGAACTCGGCTCAAAGCTTCCAAAACTGCTCGAAGTTTGATCGAGTAGTTGTATTTCACAAAATATCAGATTTACATCTTAGTTTAGTTTTAAGAGTAAACAGTTTTATAAGTTATGAATAAAAAATGTGTTCTTCCTTGTGTATTATTTTACTCTTAATCACACGTTACCAGTTTGGTACACGTAATTATGAACTAAACAATACGCCTAAGAGTAGGTAGTACACGACGACAGTCAAATGAACTAGTCGACATAGTGAACGAGTTCCTTCATTATGATTTGGACTAGTTCAATTCAAAGTGAACATCAGAACTGGGAAGGTAGCGATCTCTGTAAATAGTTACCGTAGTAACGATCACACATGTTGGTTGTCCAAGTCTACTAGTCACTTGTAACCTA
This sequence comes from Stictocephala bisonia, assembly GCA_035578905.1. Classification (NCBI taxonomy): domain Eukaryota; kingdom Metazoa; phylum Arthropoda; class Insecta; order Hemiptera; family Membracidae; genus Stictocephala; species Stictocephala bisonia. The sequence goes on along the minus strand of JAQJVL010000031.1, from coordinate 1,630,387 downwards.
ACCTAAAATAGCGTGAACAAAACAGAAGTGCTGATTAGTGTCTTTATGACCCAAGAAAAGGGGATGAGAAATCCAGTTCAAGATGCTCAAAAATATCTGTTACCTATACAAATCTAATGGTCTATACGCCGTGGAAATTATGCATATTTTCGTTCATATCAATAATACCACGCAATCAAAATGGTTCCGAGAACGGATCACTTTACATCCCAAGAATCAAACTTCCCATCTTTTCTAGGCGAAAGTTCATCTCGGTTGTAGTATACGTACATGCAAGGAACCGTTCAGCTCCTTTTCGGAATTGAATCCTTATCCTATATTTCTCGTGAATCGATTGAGGTCTATTTGTTTTTTAATCTGAGCAGGGAATCGTCCAATGACGTCAGAAAATATTGTACCATATCATACAAAATATGGTAATGGCGTTCTAGCAGCGTGTGACACAACATTATTGTTTTATTTTCCGTGAAATTAAAAAAAAAAATATATATATATATATATCCGAGGCGAACGTCTATTAATTATTATTCCGAAAACACCTGAGATCACCAAAACTGTGTGTAACATTTGCGCATACGATATTTTTTCCTGTCAAATTGTTGAACGGTTTTCTGACTAGGTTAGACAATAACACTGTTGGAGTGTAAAAGGTGGAAAAGTAGGATAATTTTTATTCGTAAACTCACTTCCCCCTGTTCCCTGTTCATATTGACGTTGATGTAAATTGTAAAACAATCACAAATCAACCCTAGTGAGGGAGAAACATGTTGAAAGACCTTTTCTTAACAAAATACGACGAATTTAGAGATTCGGAAAATAATTTTTATTGTACCGAAGCCTTATCACACGTATCGTTTTTTATTCATAAGTTTATAATTCAGCTGCCCACAATCTTCACTGTATAACTAGTTGGCACTTAGCTGATATTTCAGACTGCATCTCGTCGCCAATATCGGATAGACCTATGTTATTAGCCGACTACATCTATGGTTTTCATTCGATTACACCAGGTTTTCATGAATTTCTTGTTATGAAATACTTATTTATCTGTTGTTCAGTGTAGCCTCATGTATCGAAGTAGTTTCAATTCCACACATTTCATTACCGATCATAATTTAAAAACTAATTCATCCTAAGCGACTTTAAAATTTATTTTTAGTAATCGTGCTTAGTTATTATTATCAATCGATTGAACTAAAGTCTTTGTCATCCAGATTTTCAGATTTGATCATATAATTCACAGCTTATTTCCAATTAGTTGTAACCTTGTTATTACTGAATTAAACACACACACACACAGAATACAGTACAATACAATACAGCCAAGAAGAGTAAACACTCTTCTTGGCGTGTACACAATTAATTTTTTGTTCAGAGGAGGCAATTCTGAAAGAAAATGACTGCATTTGGCGATGACACCTGAATTTTAGCATCAGTTTGGTTGGATGCAGCTTTTGCCAACAAACTTCGCTACGTTTTCGCAGTACACTTTGAACTGAACCACCAGATAAACATATCGGCCGGCTGTGAAAAAGTTTAATTGGCTTGCATAGAAAATCTGATCTGTGATATGAGTGAGTGGGTTAAATCCTAATAATCCACGTTTTTTCAATTAATAATTTACTTTCTTAGTTTCTTACATCATATTAGTTATGAAAAAAGGAAAAAGGTTAAACAAAACAATGCCATATAAAAATGTAGGAAGGCATGAAGTAAAACGTTTTATTTATCAAATGTTACAGTTACAAACAACAAATCAAAATTATTGTGTTCAGTTTAGATGTATATATTTACGAATATGGCAAAACTTAACATTATAAGCTTAGGATGATGTCTGCCTTTTACAGTTGTCTTGGGTGAACAGGAAATCCTTCTGTAAATACTTGCTCGAAAATACTCGATACTCAAAAAAAATGCCAACTACTCGACTCGACTCGGCTCGAACTCAAAAATCACTACTCGCACACCCCTAGCTGATACTGACCTATGTAGCACATCATAACTGATGTAGCATGGGTGATGAAGAAAAGATATGTAAGCAAAATACAGGTGAGGGAAATGAAATTTCTGCGAAGCAGAATAGGAGTGACAAGAAGAGAAGACGAAGAATTACAAGGTTAGGGAAATTTTAAAAGATGAGCCCTTGCATTGGAGGATAGAGACATCAAGACTGAGATAGTTTGGTCACTTACAGAGAATGGAAGAGAACAGGATTCCCAGGAAGATGCATGAAATAGAGGTGGGAGGGAAGTGAATAAGAGAAAGACCAAGAAATAGGTGGGTGAAAGGAATGGAAGAGGGTGTAAAGAGGAGAGGAGTGAACTGGACCAGAGTGAAAACTGAAAGATGGTGGGAAGACAGAACTAGATGGTGAGGCTTATGTTCCAAACAGAACCAGCCTGCAGCTGGAAACTGTGCAAAATAGTGATGATGATGATGATGATGTAGATCCGCCAATGAAATGTTACATTAGAGATAATGCATTAAATTTCACCCTTATGAAGACCTACCTTACCAAGACTATATACCTTCACGAGGTATGTAGTCTTGGTAATTGAAATCAAGAACCAGGAATTAATTATCTGGAATCACTAAAATTTGGTATTTACCCATCCCCAGCACAAAAGAGTGTCAAGAGAAATAAACCTAATACTTACCTCTTGTATGACAACATCTTTTAGTTTCAATTTATCCTCATACATCTCAGACATTTCTTTTAAAGCATCGTCTTTGGACTTCATCAAGTCTTCTAGTTGGCTGAAAAGTAAATTGAAATATTTTAATTAATAAAATAATCAGGTTATGGAATTAGCTTACTAATGTGAGTTCTCAGAAAAAAAAAGATTAACAATGATTTATATTTTCAAACTGCCTTGAATTTAAAACTTTTGAAGGGGCAGCAATGGAGAAGAATGGGATACAAATTAGAGGACCTCAGTCTGATTGACAAGACTTCATTGATTTCCACTTGAATTTATTTGGTATTGTACATAAAAAACCTGCAAAGTATGGACACAACATTATGTTATATGTCTAAGCAGTTACATATTCAGAAGCATGCTCCTTAGTAAAATAACACTCTTCATTTAGTTCCTTTTCTAGGTCAAGAAAAGAGAGGCAATTTCTTGATATTTTACTTGAGACTTTTTTAATGGTTTCATGGCTATGGAATAGTTCTGTAGTTTTCGTAATCTTCTCAGATTTTAATCACTTCTTCATGCAGTCATTTCTCTTTTAGAAATTGTTCCCGTTCATCTTTTATGAGATTAGAGTTTTTGGTAGACATGATTTTATTTTTAGTTTTAAGTTGTTAAATAGAACGTTTTAAGTTAGGTTAAAGAGTACTAGGCTAGGAATCAGTGTATTAGGAGAGATATAACATACCTAAGAAAACAAGTACACTAACATAGTAGTAAAGTACAGGAATAACACATTTTTTCACAAATTTTCAGTGCCACTGGCATTTCTTCAGATGAATTATGACAGACTTTTGTCACTGAAAATTGGCATTGAAAATTTGTACAAAAATGTGTTATTTCTGTATTTTTTTACTCCTGTAAGGTGATAGAGGACTTGTCTTCTTTTAACAGGAGTTAGGTAAAATTACTTATGTCCTATATCTCATAATATATAGAAGGTTTGTGATTATTTTCATTTAAGTTTTTCAGATAATGTATTTTTTTGACTACCTTGGAATTCTCATAAGTTATGTTTTACAATTCATGTTTCAGATTTCCACTTTTTATCAAGAGAGTACTCCACACTTCGGCAGGTAGAGTAAGAGAGAACTCAAGGTGTGAGGTACATTCCTTACTTTATCTTCCACATCTTTCATGCTCTGGATTTGTAAAGTGACAGTAAATCATACTTAAATGGTTCAAAAAGTATAGGATTGATTTAAGATTGCTTATGAGTGTTTAAAATGCCTCCGATCTGATTGAAAATGCCTCAGACTGTGAAATATGGGCTGTATTAGTTTTCTTTACGTTTAGGGCATGAAGCAGCTGACATTCATAGTGAGATCTGTCACAGTGACAATTTAGCTTAAAAAACCGTCACCATCATGATTATAATGCTCTAGGAATGTGAGAGAACTGGCTAAACTTTTGCTTTTGTGACTCTCAATAAACATTTGTTTTTGTAATTCTCCATCAGCATTTTGGGAACCCAGCTTAAGCATAGTTCTCATTCTCAATACTTCAAACGTTCTATCAAAATTTCATAAATCACACTTATTGACATTTGAGGGCACTCCTATATAACGATGCAGTTGTAAAAGTGACTTTTTCATTAATGTTTGCGCTGTCATCAGTAATGAGTGAAGGTTGTCCACTTCTTTTCTCATAATGCACCATAGTACAGACATATTTAAAAGCTCTCACCCAATTCTTACCATCCCATCACTCATTCTGTTTTATCCATAAACATTACAGATCTGACAATGAATGACAGCTGCTTTCACGCCCTAAGCATTAAGAAAACTTGTTACAACACATACTTTAGAGTAGGTGGCATTTTCAAATGGAGGAGGCATTTTAAACACTCATAAGCAATCTTAAATATAGTCGAACGTATTTGTAACTGCGGCCCTGGCTTGACAACAGATAGTGGTACACGGTGTGTATGCACTGAATGCCTATCTCACCGCTACAACAGCAGGATTACAAAATGGTACTTACTTTTAAAACACTCCTCGTACATGGTTCTTTAACATGGCCCAAATAAGATTTTAACCTCAATTTTTCAAAAGTTTAAATTTAGCTTTATTCAGTTAACTAATATTAACTTTCTCTAGATTATATTATAAGTATGGTTTTCACAATGATCACTGAAACAAGATTGATGGGTCTTATCATGAACAATACATCTAGAAAATAAAGATTATTCAGCGTTAAAATCTTAGTTCAGTGAAATTATTTTTAACTGACAATTTATCCATGGCTTGGTGAAATAAATTAGGTTGACAGAAAAATAGGACTCCATTCTTATCTTATTTAAATTTATCTCCAATTGAAATGAAAAAAAAGTATATGCTTCTCATTATCAAGATAACTCTGTTAACAATACGTAGTTAATTAAATTTCTGTTACCGTACTAATTATGTTATCTTGTAGCATTCCAAAAAAAATGAAGCTTCGAATTTGAAAGATATATATTTCAACAAGGAGTATACGAGGTATGGTACAAAAAAACTAGATTTTTTCATATAACTCCTTTTAATTTTTCCCTTACAACTTTACCCTATAATACAATATACACTATCCATACTTTCAATATCTTCACTATCCATAAACCTTTTTATTTGAATTTTCCACTGTTCAAAATAATGTTAAAAGTCATTTTCTGAAAGCATGTTTCATCATCTCTGTCTCTATTTCCTTCACAGCTTCCACAGTATTGAACAGTTTCTTTCAGTGCTTCTTTCACTTTTGGGAACATATATATTAAAAAACTAGTAAGAAGTGTTCCCATTACAGAGATCCCATGTGCTTGACCAAAAATGACTTAACAAGTTAGTGCAGTGTGGACTGGAATATTGTACCGATGAAGAATTAACACTTTGTTTTTCTACAACTCTGGTCGCTTTATCTTAATTCGCTCACAGAGAGTGGCTAGAATCTCACGATAATATTCTTTATTAACTGTTCATTTCTCAGAACCCAATTTAAATACAGAATTCTTTGGAAGTAAACAAAAAAAAAAGAAAAAAAATCATGAGCTTGAATGTTTATTTGGAAGAGCTTTTTTCTGTTGTAGTGTATGGCAATTCTTCGAGAACATTGATTGGCACACAGTTACTGGATAAAAAGAAAAAACCCCATGATTCATCACACTTTATAACTCTTTCAAACAGTTTAGGATCCTTCTTAATGATATAAGAGATGTCAGAACAAATTTATATCCATGAGTCTTTCTGTTCAGGCGTGAGGATTTTGGGCACCATTTTGGAACACATTTTTATCGTGTTAAAATGTTCATATAATATTTTTTATCTCATTATTTGTCAATTCACTCATTCATTATTCTAAACAACTGCACGAATACTCAAACATTGATCTTGATGGATGAGATTGCCAATGTTCTATATGTTTCCATCCCTTTTCGGAGTTAAAGGTCGTCCTGGGCTTGGATCATCTTCAATATCTGCTTGCCTGTCTTTGGAACGTTTAAACTACTCAAAGACTTGTGCATGTGACATACAATCATCACCATAAACTTACTGTAAGAGTTAATAGGCCACTGTTGCAGACTTATTGAGTTTCACTAAAAATGTAATGTTGACATGCCAACTACAACGCCTAGCATTTTTCTGACGAGCGGTTAATACAAGGTCTGTCACAAACAAAGGCTGTGACCTGACTGACCGAGCTGGTGTTGTATGAACTGTTGGAATGTGGAAGCCAACAAGCAATAGAGCATTTAAACTTGAGGCTTATGCAGGCAGCCATACGTCTCCATGAATACATGATAAGACTATAGGCTGGAATTCACACATTGTAATATTGTACAATGCCTTATGTTGTATACCTCTCATTTATTACCTGTAGAGTTCGTCCCTTTCCCGTTGATCTACATCTTTTAGCTCTGCATATTTATTGTACTCAATTATCAGCTTTGCATTATAACTGGACTCCAGCTTCTCCGTGGCTGCCATATCTTCTCGTTTCATCTCCAGGATGGAATTGTTCATCTTGTTGATTTCAATTGTGTGTTCAGCGATTAATTCCTGTCAGTCAATATAATGAAATTAGTTTTATTTGTTAAAGTGAATACTAGCTAAAAAAGAGGAAATTTCATTAAAACATTATATGTGATTGTATCATGAAGATTAAACATTTTTAAATTTAACAAAATATCAAATTTATTCACATACAATTTTTTTTTATACTTTGTATACAACCAGCTTATAAAATATCTGTTCTCTAAATTGTAATGTATTAATATACATTAATATAATATATTTAAATATTTAGTTGTATCAATTAACAATGTTCTATTTCTCAAATGTAATTATAATTTGATGTCGTTATGTTGATAATATTAAGACTATATTCACGTCTGTATTTATATGTAGTGGTGTGATGTGGTGGCGTGATATGACGTCAGTTAAAAGCAATAAAGCTATTGGCTGCCTACCCATCACCTGATTCGTTCTGTGTCAACAGCCCTCACCTCACCTCGATACCTTCGCAGTCTCTTCCTGAAATCCGTAATGTAAACACCGTTCCTCCAGGCAGTCAATGTTACCAGTAACATGTGTGCTTATTTTAATTATAAGCTACCCTTATTTACTATCCAATGGTCTTGGACTGGAAGACAGTACACAAATGTGTTTTATTAATATATTTTTATAACATTGATTTAACAGTAACAACTGGTTGTGGTCTTACGAGATCGAAATCGATTTTCTTATTAAATGCTTTAAGATTGCTAAGCGCTGTCTTTTCAAATAATATAAAAAAAGAGGAGGTATTACAATAATTCCTAGTACAACATATATTAAAAATAATTTCATAGTGCAAATTGTACCATAATTTTTGAAGAACAGTGCTTCTAGTACAAGGAGATAGGAGTAGTTTAGGTAATCTATTTTTTTTTTTTTAAGTTAATGTAGTCTGGTTGATTGAGATTTAAACATTCATGTGATGGGTTAGGTTCAGACCAGTGGATCAGTGTTCAAATGGGCTAATGAACATCTGCAATAAATGTAACATGTATGATTGTTACATATGAACATGGATATAAAATACTTAAAGGAGATATGTTATCATCAAAACTGCAACATTCTAGATGTCGATATAAATACAAAAAGACTAACTATAACTAGTTAACCTATAACTAGTTAACTGTGATAGGTTAATTAGTTATAGTTTGTAAACGAGAATTGACATTACTCTTAAAACATCTATTAAATACTGCTGTAAAACCTGATTTTTGTCCTTGAGATCTTGAATAGCTGTGCAGTACCCAGAATGCAGCTCGTTTATCTTATCAGTGTGTTCTGTTTCCATTTCTTTGATCTGGTAGGCATGGTCGGTTTCAAGAGATTTAACCAGATTTTCCAAGTACTTGATCATAGCTAGTTTCTCACCCAAGTCATCTTTATTTATAAGTATCTAAAAAATATAAATAGCATACACGTAAGTATACTTTTAACATTTGTAAACTTCATCATGGCTCTATCAGCTGCTGTGCTTTGGGATGGTATAATTTTTGATTAGTTAATTTTATTTTAGGCATTTTAATTTTATTTAATTTAATTTTTTTTTTAATTTAATTTTATGGAAAAGGCACAAAAATACATTCAGATACTACTTTACAATTTTGGTGGTACAATACAGTAGTACAATAGCCACAGGATATCTTGAGCTGTGGCTTATGTCACAATCAGTGTCATCGGGAGGGGTATCTCTACCAATAAACTGCGTTTAGCATGCTACCAACATTGCTGTAAACATCACTCACCACGCCCACAAGTTACCTTTTTTATAATGTTATAAAGGTAACTTTTATAACATTATTTATAAGCTTTTTCTGGCCAGTTAATATTTTTGTCATGTTTTGATTAGATGTTCCTCCATATACACAGATCCCACAGGAGGCATAAGATGAAATCAAATCATCTTTATTGTTGCAAATATAAGGTACACTTCATGTAATAGCAGAGCTAGAAGAAACAGGTGATATTGTCAGACTTACAAAACATACATAAAATAAAAAATAGACAAAATGTAGACTAAAAATCAAGTTATAGCATGATTCATAAACTAAATTCTTAAACTACATTAAAATTATCATTGAGATAGTAATTAACTAAATAATTGGCTTTATCTACTTAACATTCTCTAAGTATAATTTTAAACTTTCCCTCATTGTCAACATTTTTTATGGCATTAGGTGATTTATTGAAAAATATTTTCTCTATATACAAAGGTGAATTCTCTAAAAGCGTTAAGCGGTGTTGTATATAAGATAAGTCACTTTTATATCTAGTGTTGTAACAATGATGATGTTGGTTACGTAATAAACTGTTGTAGTTTTTCTTTATAAGTAGTACACACTTGAAAATATACAAACTAGGAACAGTCATTATTTTGAGTTCTTTTAATAAAAGTTTATAGGAAGTTTTCTTTTTTTTTTAATAGCATTGTTTTTACAATCCATTTTTGAAGATCGGATATTAGCGTTAAAAAGATTTTTTTTAAAAGTCTTTCAATTGCAAATATTCTCAAATTTACTTGACATAAAACATGAATGAAAGGTCACACAACAAAATTTCTATTTGAGTTCTAGATAGTAAAAAACTCCCTTCACACTGGGCCACTCTGGTCATGCCACCGCGTTAGAACATTGTTTCAAATGGGGTCCTTTACACTAGACAGTGGTCACACGTTTGGACACGCAGCCAGAAATACAGTGGCCGAGGAATGCAATTTTGTGTGCAACCAGACTGGCAGCATCGCAGTGTGATACTATGGTTACACACTAGACGTTTTTAGAAGCGCGACCATTGTCATAGTCGATTGTAGACCATACTGTTCATTACATTCAATTTTTAAGTAAATATGGAGAATTATTTTGACATAGAAGTAAAAAGTATTAAAATCATTCTTTTGTATTAAAAGTACAATCAAGACCAGCACCGTAATTAACGCTTTTCTAGAAAAGAACCTATACTCTTAAAATATTTGTTATTTGAAATTGATAATTGACTAACTTGGATAGCCCCAGTGTTTATTATTTATCAAACTGTATTCGTAATGTTGTAGATGTCTTTGTAAAGTGTTTTGAACATTTATGGAGACTACATTCAATTGACAAATTTTAATATCAGTGCACAAATATATATGCAATTGTTTATTTTATAGTAAATTACCGTGTAAAAAGACATTTTTCTGGAAATGTTATATTACAGTTTAAACATTTTTATTGTATTTGTAGATTATTTTACTACCCTTAAAGTCATAAGCAATTTCTCTTCTGGTTGTGTGCTCATCCTCATCCTTATCAATGCCTGTTATTTAGTTTTTATGTAACTCAACAATTCGTGTCAAATAAAGCAACACTCATTCGTAACATATTGGTCTGGGCTGTCCTAGATCATTATATAATATATAAAATACGCCTTTCTTCGTTTGATCATACAAGATAGGATGTGGTAGGATGACATGCAAGAACAGTACTTTCTTTTACAGCATTTTTGTGAACATACAAGAACATAAGCTATGGCACATGCTCCTTCAATGTCCATGACTACTGAATATACAATAAAAAATGTGTGGTACCACCCTGGTGGTTGATGAGAAAAACATGAGGAACCATAGTCGCGCCACCAAAATCATGTGGTGGCACGAACAGAGTGGCCCAGTGTGAAGGGAGTTTAAGTTTTATGGTGATTGGTTTTTGTAAACTCTGTTTACTGTTTTCAGCCCGCAAATGCCTACAAAATAATGAGACTGGCTATCGACTAACAATACTGATAACATTCAAGTATCAATAAAAATATTGGTTTAACCATTGACTATAGAAATAAACAGAATAGAGCAATGCATTTGATGTAGATGCTTACCTGTGATGCTATCTAAAAGCCTGTGGACACTTGCGTTCATATATATTCACTAGAATGCTTTCAGAAGAAACTTAATTTACTGTCAACACTAAGCAAACAAATTCGTTTGAATCCTTTCACTGTGATTTGTTGTGATCGGCATTCAATTTGGTTTGTAGTTCACTTTTTGTTTACCATTTATTTCCTACAGTGTTTAATGCTTACAAAATATGGAATTAGAAGAAGAATTAATAATTATTACTAATACATCATACGCTATCATCAGTGAAGAAACAAAAAAGTCTCTGAGGAATAAAATAAAACGTCACTAAAACAGATTAAAAAGAACAATTCAGACCTAATATCTAAAATAAAATATGACTTTTAAAAAAAGACTTTAAAAAAAAAAAAAAATTATATTCAGAATTCTATTAGTTTAAAATACGTTATAATTTCTACATTCATTTATTAACCGTAATTATAATGAATCCCTAAATGCCGTTCGCTACAGTTCTCAACAAATAACCGAACAGGATCGCTGTAGTGTGATTTTAAGCTTTAGGACATAATATGTAACATAACTAAAATACATTACAACAAAACATACCTCTTTTGAGTAAGAAAACTCTGAATCCATTTTGACACACTTGCGTTCTGTATTCACCAGTTTCCAAATGCACATGGAACCATCGTTGGAGCAGGTGATCAAATTTTGATCGTCATATGTGAGTGACATCTGAAAAGAAAAAAATAAATGTATATCACAAGAAAGCTCTGAAATGCTGTCAAACATCTACAGATTGGTTGCTTCAGTTTAGAGGTTTTTCGTTTTTACTGGTATTCTATCTCACATTAACTGAATGTTAGATTTGCCTTAAAATAAAATGGTATTGTTAATATTTATGAAGTGTAACAATGTACTTTGACTGTGTTTTTAGTATTTATTTATCTTTTATCTGAAGACGTATCGCAAGATGAACAAAAATCAACTCCCCCTGAGGATGCTACAATAGTAGCGAAACCAGTCGGTTAAATGACCAATGAAGGATCACTGACGAAGGTATTTAATAAATAAAATAGTCAAAACACGATCCTTGGGCTAAGATGAATTTATTTAATAATATTTATTAATCTTTAAATAAAACATCAGAACAAAACCTGCCTACAACCAAACTCCATAACATTTAGCTCTCAGGTAGTTGGATTACAGCACTTTGCCACAGTGGGGGCTAGAAGTATAATTTAATATAACTATAGTAGTAGCTAATTTGAACTTCGGTAATTCGAAAATCCGCTTAATCTGAAACAGAAATTAGAAAAAGATTTTGGAAAAATAAAAATGCAGTTAGTGTAAAGGCTGCTTTACACGCTCAGATTTTTACACAGATTTGCAAACAGATTTTTAAATGTGTTTGTACAGACAAATCTTGAAGTATGTTGTTAAGTGTAAATGCCACACAAATGCAACAAGTCGGGTTTGTGTCCGGTCTGAATGAAGTCTGGATGGTTTGATTTTACACATTGCATACTCAACTGGACACAGACAAGCAGATAAGTGTGAGTTTGTAAATGAAGGTCCGACCAGCTGTACAAACTTGAGTTATTTTTGTTGTTGTTTTATTATTTTGTAGTAACATTGAAGTGTATTATAGGCCTAATCAAAGGTACTGCTTATTTACAAATATCTTGACAGTGTTTTTATAGTTGTTTTATTGTGTAGTATTTTGAAATGGCTGAAAATATTCATGACTCACGTTATTAGATCTTCGTAGCTTCTACCAGTTAGTAAAAATCTTAATGTTGCTGTTATTCTTTCCAGTGCATTTAATTATTTCCTCATTACAGTATTTTCTCTTGCAATTTAAGGACCTACTAGTTTCAGCAATTAAATATATGGATGATGTGTTTTCATCCATCTTTAAGTAGATGAACTAAACAGATTTTTAAAACTTGTTGAGATAATTGGTTTTGTTTTAACAGCCAATCATTCACCCACCTGGTGTGTCTTTTCTTCACCTTCATTAGTTCAAATAATAAGACACTACTTAACAAAATTTGTTTAAGTATTGGTTGATCACTCTTAAAGAATTTACTTGGCTTTACCATTTTAAAATGAAAACACCAGCTCAACAAAGTCTGTGCGTGTAAATGGTCAGGTGATTGAGTAGGCAAGTTGGGTAGATGTCTGCACAGATTCTTTATGCACAGACAAGTCTACTTAAAAGTCTGAGCGTGTAAAGCAGCCTTAAGGACCACTACTTTATATATCTAAATATGATAAGAAAATATCATTTCATGTACAACTGTTAATATACATATCAAATGTTACTTTGGTTTATAAAAAATCAGTTAAACTTCTTTGCATTAAAGAAGAATTCCTCTCCCTCTAAACTAAATTACGTGTGCGTCTCAAAAACATGGTATCCACTGGGGTTGTGTCGCAGTGTTGCTCTACATATCGTAATGCTAGAGCAACGAAGACGTACAACTGTGTGGGTTACAACAAAACTGAGATATGTAAACACACAAGTTGAACTGTTGATAAGAGATTGATGGTGGGAATAAAGAACAGTGCTCTCTGAGGTAGCGTGAGAACACCAGAAATATGAACACGACTTTTGTCAGCTGATTACATGGCCTAGACTCCAACTTTTTGTCTTGAAAAATGGAATTTGATCGTACATCTCATTTTAATACAGTATTCTATTAAATAGTTCATTATCTACTTATTATTATCATAGGCTACTGTAATAATACTAATAATTAATAATAATAATAATAATTAAATAAATAATAATAATACTGTTGTCAAAACTAATGTACTGTACTTAATGTTAGGCGTATTATTTATGTTATTTTTTATTACAAGGATATTTTATGAAAATCCGTTTAATCGAAAAAATTTAGTTATACGAAATAATTGGGACCAAACCCATTTTGGACACCATTTTAAATGTAGTTTAGCATTTACATAATGAAATAATTAATAGAACACATAACATAACTACAGTACAGTACAAAGTGAATATAACTGATAAAAACTTTGAGTCAAGACCTAATTGCGCTATTTCTAACAAATACTCAAATTCTTGATGCCTTAGACTGCTCTCAGCCACCAGCTCTCCCAATTCACTTGAGTTAACTGTATGAAAAATTAAACTTATTATTTACATACTATAAAAATGTTCACCCTATAATTTGACTTAGATTATGAAATGAGATACTGTTAATATTCGCATCAACAATTGTTTAAAGAAACGTATCCAGGATTGCATTGAGAATCTCATTTAGTTACCTTGGTCACAGGATCATTGTGGAGGTAGAACTCTGAGTATTCCGGTGGTCTGGGCATTGGATATCTTATTGACAAAATAGCTCCCTTGGTTCCAGTTACAAACATCATCAGATCTGAGCGTGACAGTGTAACACCAAACAAACATGAGTGATGGAAGCTTTCTTCCCGCAGCACCTGGTTATAACATTACAAATACACTTCACCTACTAAAGTTAAATAACTTTCAATTCAGTTCTATAAAAGAAGTAAGTAAGTGTTAAAACTAAAACATTTGTGACTATACAAAAATGAATACTGGACAGTTGAAGAAAGTCACATCTTCAAACTATATGCACTATTTATGTATAATGATCTGAAAAAAAAAACCTGTAACAAAATGGTTGCGTTTCAAAGATTTTAAACTGCCACCATTTTGTAACGGATAAAGCTTTTGAAAAGCGGTTTGCGGCATTCTTCTTTAAAGTAAGTGTTTGTATACAGTAATAATGTATGAAGTTTTGTGGCTTCATTTGATATGTTACAATAAAATTAAGCCATTCTTGAACTTGCACGTAAGATCAGTATTGAACCTTTTGAGTGCCGCCACTTTGTTTAGGATTAACCTTATGAGGTATAATTTATGTCATGATGTACTACTAATTAAGACCTTTAAAACGGTATGCACATCAACCTATGCTTACAATTAAGATTTTCCACTGACCCTTTATGGGTAAAAAGCTACTCATTGCATTACAAGGTTCAATTTTATGCCCTATGTCACAATAAAAAGTTTTATGTTTGTATTTTTATGAGTGCAGAAGATATTAGACCATTCTAAGACTTTTCTGCACCCTTGTATAATCAAACTCAATATTATGACTGGTGAAGCAGGCCAGTAAAGCTAGTATGTTATAAACTTTTTGGGGAAATCACAAGAATTGTATATCTTCAAGATAATTTTCATAAGCTGATAATAATAATTGTTTGATAAACAAGCAAATTTATAGCTGCAACAAAATATGACTAAACTCATATCAAACAAATCCCATCTTCAAAGCATTTACAGTCTAACATGTTATTGACAAATAGTTCACTAAGTGCACTCAAAGAACAAATATTGACCAAAAATATTAAACTTCAATTAATTAATTAATTAAATTAGTTGGAAAATCTAATAAAAAGGGAAGTTTGGGAAAACATATTTTTTTCTGAATTTACTCATCAGTGGCCTTGACCTGGGGGGGCCCAAAACGAGCCTCAGCTACTGGGCGGGTCGCAGGTGGCGGATAGCGAATGTTCCATCTTGTCTTTGACGGGGTGGACAACTGCGAATATGGGGCAACCCCAATAAGCAGTCCCCGAGGTCAGCAGGGGCAGCTGAGGTGTGCAGCTGACGGGAGTAGTGACCCCGCAGACCCTGAACTCAACACCACACTCAACTCACACAAGTACATGACACTGTCCCAGGGGCTAGAAGTAGGAATGGAGCCATCAAACTGTGGGTACCATGACCCCAGGGCTCTTGAGGGTACAGTTGTTAAAACTGGATGGCACACCAAGCTGCCAGATATTACAGGGGCCCGACCTGGCCTCACCAGCATGTGGTGGCTGCCCTATCAGCTGGCGAAAAGCACGATCCTGTTTACATTGCCAGTTGGTGACTGGATGGGACAGTGTAGACGGGCTAGGGGGGCACTTCTGAGGCCACAGGGGCCCTTGGGGACGTGGATGTGCTCGGGGGAGGAGGCCAAAGAAATATGGATGGCCCTTGGGACATTGACACTGATACACACACACACACAAACATATATAAACTCTTTAAAGAACAAATGAGAGGAACTAAAGAATTAAAAGTCTCAAATGTGCCAGAGGTGATTGAGTAGCCCAGCTCAGTGGTGGAGACAGACAAGGGCAGCGAGTCTTTGGACCCTGCCCAGTCTAGCAGCATTAGGACCACTCACTAACGTTAACGTGCAGGAGGTCTTTGAGACCTTCGCACGTGAGTATCAGGCTTACATGGATGAGGATGAAGAGTCTCACTCATCCTTTCCACACCCTCCCTCCCTAGAGGTGCAAGACATGCAGGAATGCGTGGACTCGCTGAACCTGGGGGAAAGGGGGGAGGGGACGTCAGTGGCCCAGGATCCGGGGAAACCTGGATCTGGAACACTGGTAGATCCTCCGGGCAAGAAGAAAAGACCCAGTGGGGCAGAGAAAAGGAGAAGGAGGAGGGGGAAAGCCGGAGATCTGGTGCTGGAGTGAACGGGGAACCAGACGGGCGCTGGGGGTAACCTACAGTGCACGTCAGGGAACCCAGCTGAGGCCGGAAACTAAGCGTGGTAGGGACGATTCGTCGGACCAACCAGGCTTAAAAGCCTCCCCTACGGGAGGGGACCCAGAGTCAACCTAGGAAAAAGCCTAGGCCCCAGGGAACCACTCCTAAATCTGTAAAAGAAGAGAAGCGCCTGAAGGCTTTCTATGCCAGAGTAATAGAGGTTGGTCTGAGGGTGGCTATTGTAAGAGAGGGTTTCCCCTGAAAATTGATCAGGAGGCACAGCTCCGGAACATACAGGTTGCCGTGGGCTCGAAGGTGGACAGGCTCTTTGGTGGGGACTGGCTACCGAGAATCCGAGACACGTACCTGTCGAAAGGTGCTGTCGTGGTGGTCTGTGGAGATTTGTCCACTGTGGACTGGGTGAAGACTCCTGAGATCAAGCCATGGGAGAGATCCGTACTGAAGGTAGTAGGTATGTAGGTATGGATGCATTTCCTAGCTTCTAGAAGATACTTGTCTAGGTCCCGGGTCCCCCGGCAAGTACAGAGACTTATCTGAAAAGACTCTCTCACCTGAACCCAGACCTCCAGACTGAGTTGTGGAGGACACTGGACTGCAAGGAGACACCTAAGGGTGTCAGACTTGTGGCCACAGTGGACTCTGCCTCATTGAGGGTCATGGAAGCCCAGCAGAGGAAGCTATACTGCGGAGTCGGCATGGCCACAGTCATGCTGCTTGCAGGAAACTCCTCTCAATAAGATGATAAGTACTCAGATAGTTGTAAGGTTAAGGCTTGACTTTTTACGCACTAACTCTCTCTCTGTTTGAGTTTCAGGGAAAGCTACCGTCTCGATGGTAGAGACAAGAAGAGGCTTGGGCTACCCAGAGGAAGAGGGGGACCGATCGAAGTGCTGGATTGGAGGAAATGGTGAGTTTTTTACAAGTCAACCTGAATCACAGTATTGAGGCCTCTACTATACTAGCTAGAACTATAAGATATAGAGGGGTTAATGTTGATCTCATTCAGGAACTGTGGATTTGGGATAACTGTATCAAGGGTCTTAACATTCATACAAATAGCCTCTATGGGGGATCAGGTGGGCTGAAACCGCGGGCGGCCATTTTGGTGGCAGGCGTAGATAATTGGCTCATACCGGAATTCTGTGGAGGAGATGTGGTTGCAGTGGCAATTAAACTGCAGGAGGGCAATGGCGTGGGGAGGAAACTGGTGGTTGCATCGGTATACCTCCCATACAATAGGACGATCCTCCCACCATCAAGAGAGATGGTGGCGTTGCTGGATTACTGCCGGAGTGGGAACCTTGAGCTAGTGATTGACTGCGACTCAACTCTCACAATGAGGTTTGGGGAAGTAGTGATACGAACGAGAGGGGCCTTGCTCTTGCAGAATACCTGGTAGGGACCGACCTTTTGGTAATCAATCTCCCAACCTTTTTTTCTAACATTATTAGGAGGGAGGTTATAGACATAACTATGGCCTCAGCCTCAACGTTCTACGACATTAGGGACTGGGAAGTTATGCAGAAAACCTCGTTGTCGGACCACAGACACATCTGTTTTGTGCTTGAGGGCCAGACAACACAAAGGGTGTACAGGAATCCCAGACGGACAGACTGGGCCTCCTACTCGGTGGAACTGTCTGACAGACTGGATCTAATCCTTAAAGGCCAGATTCGATCTGGACTGGATCTTGAAGAGAGAGTAGCATTCCTAACGGAGGCCGTAATCACCTCTTATGAGAACAACTGCCCTTTGATGACACAAAGGGATGCTCGAAGCCGGAGATGGTCTCTCGAATTGGAGGACCATTGAAGGAGAACCAGAAGGCTCCTTGGCAAGGCCAATAGATCCGGTAGTGATGATGACTGGCTGGCCTACCGGGAGTCGCAAAGAAAGGTTCGTAGATTCTCCAGGAAATCCTGGAGAGACTTTTGTACCTCTATAGAGATGACCTCAGTGATGTCTAGGCTCCTCAAAGTGCTGGCTAAGGACTCTGGGGGAGGACTGGGACCCCTCATTAAAGATGATGGGGAGTGAACCAGATCTGAAGAAGAGACTTTGCAACTTTTATTTGAGACTCACTTTCCAGGATCCGTTGAGGAACCAGAGGAGAGCCCCCACTTCGGTGAGGCGGGCTTGCACTGGGGCCTCGCACGTGCACTGGAGTGTAGCAAAGAAGGTTGTCACAGAGCAAAAGATTAAGTGGGCAGTTGAGTGCTTCGCCCCCTTCTAGAGTACTGGGCCTGATGGCATCCTGCCTGTGCTCTTGCAGAGGGGCCTGGAGTCGCTCCTACCCCACCTGATCATAATATGTAGAGCTTCCCTGGCCTTGGGTTTCATTCCAAGGCTGTAGAGGACCGCAAAAGTGGTCTATATTCCCAAATCTGGAAAGGGCACACATTCTAGACCTAAAGATTTCAACTGATCAGCCTCATGCATTTTCTACTAAAGACACTAGAGAGGTTGGTCGATAGGCATATGAGGGATAGGGTATTGAGAGATAACCCACTCCATACAAATCAACACACATACATGGCTGGGAGATCTGCTGAATCGGCTCTCCATAGACTCGTCACAAGAGTCCAGGAGACGATTCGGCAGAAGGAGCTAACCATGGGTGTCTTCACGGACATAGAGGGGGCGTTCAACAATGTCTCCCTGCAGTCTATGATCGCTGCTGTTGCTAGGACGGGTCCCATGGGTACCATTACCAGATGGATTGTAGCCTACCTACGCAGCAGAATGATTAAGGCAACACTAAACGAAGCGACGGTTCAGGTTGTAGTCGGAAGCGGTGTCCCCAAGGGGTGTCCTTTCCCCTCTCCTGAGTCCTTGGTGGTTGATGACCTACTAAGGGTGCTGAACGGGATGGGGGTATATGCTCAGGTATACGCGGACGATGTGTGCATACTGGGCATTGGTAAGTTTGCCAGCACAGTGTCGGGACATTGTCCAGGCTACGTTGAGATTCCTAGAAAGGTGGTGTAGGGACAAGGGGCTCTCTGTTAATCCTAACAAGACAGTACTTGTACTCTTCACTAGGAAGAAGAGGCTGGATGGCCTATACATGCCCACTATGGGAAACATGGTGCTAAGAGCTACAGGGTCGGTTAAGTATCTGGGGGTTATCGTGGACGCTAAACTGATCTGGCTCAAGCACCTACAGGAGAAAGCCAGGAAGTTCAGAATGGCTTTTTGGGCTAGTCGGAGGGCCACTGGGATAACGTGGGGTCTTAAACCAAAGATGGTTTACTGGCTATACACGAGTGTACTTTGGCCTTTCTTATGTTATACTGCAGCTGTCTGGTGGTCGGCTGTCAGTTTTATACACAAACCAAACTAAGGGATGGATGACCAAAACATTTTTTAGTGAATGGTTTCATACAAACTTTGTTCCTTTCGTCAAGCATAAAAAAAAAAAAAAAAACAGAACTTACACCTGAAAGCTTTATTGACTCTTGACAACTGTCCTGGAAATCCTGATTATGAAGAATTAAAAGACGGTCAAATACAAATACTATTTTCACCACCAAATATAACTCATTTGCATCAACTGATGGACCAGAAAATTATCAAAACTATTAAAACAAGTTACAAAAAGAGCTTGTTATAAAGTGTTTTGTCTAAAGAACGTAGTGTTATTGAAGCATTAGAAAACACTAACCTAAAAGGTGTTGTCTTTAATCTAACATACGCTTGGGAGAATCTTTCTTCTAAAACAATTGTTCTTGGAAAAAACTATGGCCCTCTCTTAGTTTATTAGAGGCTTATGAAGAAAATAGATGATATAAGTCTAATCAATACAACAATACTGAGATAAATGACTTAAGAGAAGCATTGATGGAAGGAGGTTGTTGAGGGTCCAAATTATAGGTCAGCAGCTGATGTAGCTAGGATGTGCTCAACAGTGATGAAGAGATTGTAGTGGAGGGAGAAATCGGTTTTACAGTTGCATCTGCACATACACAGACAGTGATAATTGATAAGTCTTTGGATGCTTTCGCCACTGCCATCACTTAGGTGGAGCAAAACAGCGCTTCTGTGTCTGAAATCCTTATTTTAACCCTTTCCACTCATAAGTCGGACACTGTCCGACATCGTAATTTAGCCATTCCACTTGTATGTCGGACAGCTTCCAATACGGCAATGACGCAAGTTTCGTTTGGTTATCGTTGTTCCCAATTTGTGCTGCTATCATGCGGAAACTAAATCACGTGATGTTATTGTTATTCTTTCTTGTTTATTCTAACCTTCAGTTCGATGTATCGTTAATTGACACTTGACAGTAGTGAATAAATATCGGCTCATAGTAGTCCAAATCTTACGGATGCTGAAGTAATAAAACAATTACAATGTGATTGATCAGACGGTGAATCAAGTGAAGATGAAGGTGTTAGTAATGATGAAATAATTCTTCCAACATTGGAAAATATCTAAGAAAGTGACAGTGTTGTACAGGTAGGCCAAACTGTAAATAGTGGTGATAGTGATATATAATATTTGAAGGATATCATACTATATTACAAAAAACTTTTTAGTTAACTTTTGTTTTCTTTCCATTCTATCACATAAAATATTCAGTTAAGTGTTTAAATTCATTTTATTATTTTTTTTTATTTTTTATCATTTTAATTATTGCATAAACCTCACAAACCGCTTCTTACTACCGAAAATATGTCATAATATTACGAGCTGAGGGGACAAAGAGGTAAAAAAATAATCGAGTGGAAAGGTTTAAAAGAACTACAGGGAAAAGTTTCAAAGTCGTCTCTTAGTGATAAAAAGTAAAAAAAAATTTTCATGTTGCCATTTGATTGCCATTTGATTTAACTAAACAAACATAGGATAAAGAAATGCAGTACAGCAATATGACATTACTGTACTGTATTTCTTTATCCTATGTTCGTTTAATTAAAACTAGTGTACTTATGAATAAGAATATATTTATTTTCTCGAAATATATACATAAAATACATATAATTACATTCAAACATAAAAAGGTTTCTTCTTAATTCTCTGTTAACAAAATAAAACTTATACTACTAGAACAAAACCTTTCATAAATTACATATTTCAAGAAAATACTAGGACCTCCTAAGGCAATGCCTGTTTTAGAGGTTCATTCTTTTCAAATAAATCTTAATATGCACATGAGCAAATAATATTAATTTAAAATAAAAAATCCCAATTCTTCAAAATATAAACACTAATATAAAAACATAAATAGCTTAAACCTTAACTCTAAATTTAATGTTATCCTAACCCTAACAGTATAGCTATATAATACAATAATAGGAAACAAAATAAAAACGAAACAATTTATGACTAACCAAATATCAGGCTTGGGACTAATGATTAAAAATAATTAACGATTAAGTTCAATCGTTAGTTTTTCTGTTAACTTTTCAACTTATTCGTTAGTTTTGGGGATGTTTAACTTTTAACTTTAACTAGTTAACAAATTCACTAACAATTAAACTAACTCAGTTAGTTTTACAAACGAAGTACGGTTTGTCCTGTGGAATGTAGACAATGGCGGAGAAAGCGTCCAAAACTTTGGTCAAAGACCGGGCGTTTTCCTCAATCCCAAGTATTCGCCGACAAACAATGTCATGAGTCACATCCCATCCCTTTCCGCCATCTTCCTTCCCTGCCCATAATTAGTAGACACACCCAACGTGTCCCATTGTTGTTTGTCCAAGAATTTATTTAGTTAAAAATAATTGTTAACTTTTCCAAGTCTGCCAAATATGTATACTTTACTATATTATCTGAAATAAATATATGATACAGTGAATAAGTATTTATAGGGTATTAAAATTTATACGATTATAAATGAATAATAAAAATATGTTTGAAAGTGAATTGCTTTAAACTTGAATATTTACAAGGTAATCTATACTTTCTTGCTTTAATAACCAATTTTTTACTTTGTTGGAAAATAATTTTATATTTTTCAAATTTTGCAGAACAATTGGTATTGAGTTAAACATTTTTGGTCCCAGAAATAAATAACTTTTTGTATAGAAAGTGAGATTTGGTTTGGGAACCATAAATACATCCTTTTTTCTTTGCTTAACTTTATGTATTTCGACAATTTCAGGCAAATTTCTCTTCATTACATAGTACATTTTTAAAACTTTATGAACAAACATATATTTTAATGGTAATATCTGTTGTTTTAAAAATAAATGATATGATGCTTCCATTGTTGCTTTCTTACAAATTATTCGAATAAACTTTTTTTCTTGTATAAATATGTGCCTAATATTTGATTCATAAGTCCCACCCCAGCAAAAGAGCCCGTAATCTATTCTACTATGTACAAGGGAAAAATATATTACTCTCAATGTTTGTTCACTACAGATATTTTTAAGAAATAAAAATATCTTAACGTTTTATTAAGTTTATTTTTTAAATCTTGAACATGCACTTTCCAATTAAGCTCTTCATCAAGAAAAATTCCCAAATATTTAATATTGTCTGCCTGCCCAATAACAGCACACTCCGTACAGCATGTCTTACTACATATGCATTTTGTACAATTGTATATAATTTCATTTGTAAAGAAGACTCTTTGTCTTAAACTGAAATTGATAAATTTTGTTTTTTCCGGACTTAACAAAATATGGTTGTCAGAGAACCACCACTGTAGTGCTTGAAAGTCGAAATTCATAGCTTCCTCAATGTCATTCCAATTATCTTTCACATAGCATAAAGCAGTGTCATCCGCAAAGGATGTTAGTTCACCATAAAATTTTGCATTACACAGATCATTTATGTAGATTAAAAATAATAATGCACCTAAAACTGACCCCTGTGGTACGCCATATTTTACTATACCCAAACAACTAAATGAATTTTTAATTTTGACACACTGCTTTCTATTTTCTAAATAACTTTTAAACCAATCAAAAACCACCCCTCTTATACCACATTTATATAGTTTTTTCAAAAGTATACCATGATCAACACAATCAAAAGCTTTTTTTATATCCAAGAAACTTGCACTTACTTTTTTGTTCATATTTATCCCATTATAAACATTACTTATAAAATTGTGAAGGGCAAGTTCAGTGTTTAACCCCTCTCTAAAACCAAACTGTGAAGAACTAAAAAACCTGATTTTTTCAAGATACTTGACTAGTTTTTTTTCATCAATTTCTCATAGATCTTGGAGAAAGAAGAAAGCAGAGAAATTGGCCGGAAATTGTTGCAATCCTGCTTTGAACCATTTTTGTGTAGTGGAATTACTACTGCTACTTTAAGTTTTTCTGGAAAAATACCCTTTTCAAAGCTCTTATTTACTAAAAATAACAATATGTCAATAATTTTAGGGTAGACTTTTTTAATTAGTGATGAGCTAATATTGTCAATACCTGGTGATATTTTATTTTTAAGTAAATTTATAACTTTTATCAAATCTTCTTTACATACATGATCTACAAACATGGATTCTGGATATTGTTTACTTATAAAAGATTTCTTAAAATTTAATGAATAAAAATTATCTGGCTGTACTCTTTTTATATTTAATCTATCAACTACAGTAAGAAAAAAATCATTAAATTCATTAGCTACAGCAATTGGATCATTAATCAAGTCTCCATTAATATTTTAACTTATTTCAGATCGATTCTTTGCCTTTTGACCAGTTACTTCATTTACTATCCTCCATGTAGCTCTAGAATCACCATTACAATTTTCAAAACACCTTTTATAATAAGATTCTTTTAGTTCTCTTATTTGTGTTTGCAGTTTATTTCTATATTTTTTAAAATATGCTTTTAACTTTGCATTAAAAGGATGTATTTTTAACTTTTGATAAATTTTATTCTTAATTTTTATTTTCATGCAAATAAAATTATTCATCCAAGGCTTGATTTTTTTTTAGTTTATTTTTATTTTCCAATATATTTACTTTACTTTGATTTATTATATTTTGAAAAGTGTCAAAAAATATGTCAAAAGCAATTGAAGGATCCTGCTGAGCATAAACATCCAACCAGTGCGTTTTATCAAGAAGAGAGCCCAGTTTGATGTAGTCTATGCGATAAGCAGAAGGTTCAGAATGATCCGGTTGAAGTCTTCTTTGCTCAAGGTCACGCATACACACTGTGACAACTGT
Organism: Stictocephala bisonia; assembly: GCA_035578905.1. Classification (NCBI taxonomy): domain Eukaryota; kingdom Metazoa; phylum Arthropoda; class Insecta; order Hemiptera; family Membracidae; genus Stictocephala; species Stictocephala bisonia. Next base: position 1,606,140 of record JAQJVL010000031.1, on the reverse strand, counting down.
CAGCACATGGTCGGTTACGTTTGCCTCAACAGTCAAAACCTCCACATCTATCTTATCTCTGTTTACAATTCTTGCAAAGACATGATCAATACAAGATAACGTGTTCTCTGTAATTCTTGTTGGCTCTTTAGAAAGACATTCTAAACCATTCCTTGATAACAATGTATTGTATTCGTCTGTAATTATATTGGAATCCAAAATATTAATATTCATATCCCCTATTAAAAACAAGTTCTTTTTAATATTAAAAATGTTTCTATCTTCAAGACAATTTTCTAATTCAGTTAAAAACATACTTTTGCTTATACTATGCAATCTATAAATAGCAATAAAAGTAAAATAATGCTTATTTATTTTAATTTCTAATTTGAGTACGTCAGCTGATTGAAAATTCAACGGACAACAATCAATTACTTCCATTGTTGATTTTACATAGATCTTTATCCCCCCTGATCTAAAATTCTCATTTGCCTTTATAAAACTTACATAGTTAGGAATTTCATAGCTAAATGTTTCATGTTGCGATATCCATATTTCAGAAAGAATTATTATATCCGGGAACAAATTTCTAGTAGTTAGTTTCTAGTGTACTTATGAATATATTGTACATTTTTAAGTCCTATTTCCAGCAATCCAGTAATTTTGGTAATCCGACGCTACCTGTTATAGAGTCGGATTTAAGAGATCGTACTGTACTATATTGAATTTTGGAGTAATGCCAAAGAAATAAACAACATATTACTCTAGACAACCTATTTGTAACTATAAATAAAGACAGGCATTTTTAAATTATCCCATTCACAAACTATCTTTTTGCTAATAATGTTTACTACAAGGGAAATAAATTATACAATAAATTTCCCCTTTAAATAAAACTAGCAAAAACTAAAAGTATGTATAAAATTAGGCTACTATACTTAATAAATACCAAATTGTAATACTCTGTTTATGAGTCTCTATCATGATTTCCTGGATATTTTCCTTTGTCAAGTCTATTTTCAAAACTTTATATGTTTCAGTGCATATCTTTTATTTTATTTTCAGTTTTAAGGCTTCAGTGTTTAGTGAAATTGACATGTCATCTAGTATTAGAGTGAAACTCTGAATTTTATGCTGTAATATGGCTTTGACTCAATAAATGAATACATAAATCAGTAGAAATTACTTTAAGCATTTCACAATGAAAACCAAATTAATCAAACTTTTGTGTCTGTTTATTTGTTTATTAGCTGTTTGAAATGAATTATTAAATTGATATCAATGTTACTCTTATGGAAAAAAAGCAAAATTTGAGAGAATTCAAGAAACCCTTTCTTAGTGGGTATCTATGATACAAAAGCTAACTTCCCTCAAAATTAGTATTATGATTAATAATATATTAACAAAACTTAAATTATTTCAGATATGACCTACCTCTCCATTGGTCATCTCTTTTAACAGCCCGTCTGAGCCAACGCCATACACTACTTTGCCGTCCTGCGTCGTGGTAATACCTAAGTACATGCACTCTTTTGTGATGACATCGTTGATTCTGCTCCCATCAAACATGTTCCATTCATATATGGCTCCATCACTGCCACATGAGAATAAACTCTTGTCATTTGCGACCCATATGAGTGAATTAATCTTTAAATAAAAAAAATGTTTCAATATTTCTGTCAGAATTACAAACTATCAATTATTACAACCAGGACTATCTAAAAACTGAAGCTTCCGGTAACGGCTGTGTCAAGATATTATTTACCCTACCAAACATTTCACCCGCTCTGTGATGAGGCATCCTCAGTAGTATCTCTGAGACTGAGTGATGACCTTGACACAGTCATTACTGTAAGCTTTAATTTTAATAATGACACTGGCCACTTAAGCATACGAGTTAAGACAGGACTATCTAATTTAGTTTTTGCTGAAAAAACGTGTAGTTTGTACAGAATGCAGATGAGAATTGAAGGCTCTATGGAGTCTATATACAAAATTATTCATCTAAGCAGCATATATGTAACTGACATATAAAAATCATATGAAGATAAATAAATATTAGAGAAAAACGAGGTAAATAAAAACAAAATTGTATAAAATTAAACTACCTAATATGAGCTGAGTAATATTTGTGGCAACAAACCTTAAATATTTGCTTTTAAAATTAAAATCAATTTGCTCCAGTATTGCTACTCACAAACACGAAGGCTCTAAATAAAAATGTTACTGATTGGAAATACCACTCAAATCAAGAAATATACACATAAATAAAGCAGACTTCTGGAGTATATTTCATTGTTTTTCAAGATTCACTTACAAGCAACTTTGTAGTTTTTATATTTTTAATTTAGAAAACTATGATGGAATATAAGAGTTGGATTCAGCTTTTTGGCAAGAGATCACATTATATTTCTATAGATAAACTAGGGGACACCTCTGTATGCTTTGTGTGCCAACCCAACTCTCACTGCACTCGATAAACCTCGACCTTCGGCCTCAGCATGTGACTTTTAACTACAAATAATCAACTATATAACATAAAATCACAGTATTAAAATTATATACAGTATCTCACTCACACTACTTGCGTTGCTACCTACTTATTAGTATAAATATCCAAATGGTATTACTTAGCCTATTTCAAATGTGTTCGTTTCATTTGTTTTTGTTTAACAACTGAAGATTAAACTCTTAATGCATCAATAGGATAATGTCAAACATACCAAATAAACATGTTTATTTATTTACAGAACAGCTGTTACTAATTTACTAAAATCAACCCAATGTTATTCTTATGGAAAAAATTAAATATTTAGGAGCTGTTTGTGGTCTTTAGGAATGGAATTTCGAAATACCCTTTCTTAGTGGGTCCCTTCAATACTAAAGCTAACTTCCTTTAAAATTTCGTGAAAATCCGTTGGGTGGTTTTTGAGATTTCGTGATGAGTGAGTGAGTTAGTCAATGGTATTTGGCTTTTATATATATATTTAGATAACATGACTTTTGGATCTTGTTCCAAATATATACTGTAATGAATGGAAAAGTTACAAGAGAAGCCACTTTAAATTTTCAAAAAAAAACTTTTACAATATTTTTGATTAAATAAAACACATTGAATTTATATTTTTGGTTTATTATTTTTATTAAAATACAAATAGAAAATAAAAATTTTAAAAAGAGGATTCCCTAATAATGTTTTGCTGTTTCAAATGGTTTAAAAATTATAATTTCCTGACAAATTGTCAAGTCACAACAGTGCTGTTCCTCATTTAACATCACTCTATAGAAATAAATAAAATATAGCAAATACCTCTGCAGAATCTTAACTCACATTCATTTCATTGATTTGAAAATACATATTTTATCCATTAGATTTATAAAATGGATAAAAATAATAAAAAAGATAAATTACAAACTTACGGTGGCATTGTGACCTTTAAGATAGTAAACACAATGGAATGTGATGGAGCAAAACACTTGTATGGTAGTTGAGTTAACAGCGGCAAACATGTGGCCAGAATTGCTAAAAGCTGCCTTTCGACAAGTACGAATAGAAAATTCTCTGACCATGTTCAGATCATCTAGAAGCACTAGCATGTACCTAAGCTTGTCAGAAAACCCAACTACAGCGTACAAGCCTGTAAAGAAATTGAAATAAGTCTTTGGTGAGTTTACATGTATGTTTTATATTTAAATTTGCAAAACAGTAAAATAACAAATTAGTAAATGTACAGTTTTGAGTACATAACAAAGCAATTCAATTTTGATCATATCCGCAGGAAAAAAGTACAATATAAGGGTTGGGAATTTGGTGGAGCTTGATTTAATTTTCTTTTAATCAGAATTGATACCATCTTGCGTATAAATTTTGTTGATAAAAAATATATTGATACATTGAGGGTAAAGACAAATTTTCTAATTATGCAGCCATAATTGGGACAACAAGTACTTTTACTCATTTTATGTGTATATAAATTCTTATAAATTCTGTATACTTCTGTATATAAATAACTATACTTTCTTTCAACATTTTACTAACTTATTTTTGGATTTATAACCTTCAGAAAACGCCATTTTTACGGTTTGGAATTTCAAAATGATTTCAGTGTAAAAAATATTGAACTTAAATATTGACAAAAAAAGTCAATCATTTAAAACATTTATCTATAAAAATTTGTGTTTCTGAAAATTTACTTGCATATAATTATTTATATTCATTGTATTCCATTGCTTCTGTAATCATTACTTTGTTACCATAGTTTAGCTTGCTGTTGTTCATATTTGTTACTGAAGTTCGGGTTAGGGTACATGGTTTATTGTTTGATATTTTAGTTAAAGAATTTGATTTAAATTTGTTATTTATATATATATATATACATACTAGCTGTACCCGCCCGCTTCGCCGGTCATAATATTGAGTTTGATTTAGAACCTAATAGCTGAAAGAATTCGAGCATTTTTGCTTCTTCTACCAATATTAGATTTTATAGGAGGCATGTCATAAAAATTAAACTGCAAAACAAATAATTATTTATTTTTCATTTTCACGTTTCACCACATGTTTTAATTACCGAGGAAAAAAGGTTAACACCAAATACAGATCACCTGATCAAGTAAAAGTAGTGTGTGCTACACTCTCAAGGTGAAATGTAGAACTACAATAAATCAAAACATATACAGTACTGTTGTTGTGAGAATTTCAATCTGCTTATGGCATGTGAAACTACATTAAACTACACAGTCATATGTTTTTTGTAAACAATTCAGATTCTCCATTTGAATAACATGGGATCTTTAGGAGCCCGTGGGGCAGGACCCTGTGGACGGATCTGCATCAAACTTCACAGAAACATCTCGGGAGTATACAGGACAACATCCTAAAGTTACATGGCGATCGGTTGGATGGTTTGGCAGCGCATAAACTTCAAACATATATATATATATATATATAAACATCCTCTTTTATAAATATATATATATATATAATTTTTATTTTTGTTAAGTTTTTCATATTTTAATTATTTGCTATATTGTTGTTAAGGTTCAAAAAAATATTTTTTGCATTGTTAGGAATAGATTATTGTTATTTATATACACATATAATATTTTCAGTTGTTATGTTATCAAATTTATATTTATTTTGTTGCCAAACAAATGTGTTTCACAGTGTTATATGATAAAGTAAAAAATTACCTCACGGTTGAATATTCTAAATTTAAATTTTGACCATGCTGTTATCTATCCATGCACATACTATCACTGTTCACTGCACTTATTAATTTTCACATACCTGTATAACAGAATCTCCTTTGTACTGCACAGCTTGTTTATGCAATACGAACACTGGTCAATCACTTATAAAAAGGGATTCCCTACACAACCTCTAGAAGCCAAGAAAACATTGTTTCAGGAAATTGATAAGAACTTTTATTTTTTTGAAAAGTTAACATTCTGAAATGTATAAAACTTATAGAAACAACATATAAAATATAAATGCGATTCATTAACAGAATTTTCAGTAATAAAAGTGTAAAGTTCATAAACAGTGAAAACTAGTTAAAATTCCTGTACTTTTTCTGTTCTAACAAAGATAACAATTTTTAAAACTTGTAATAAAATTTAAAATTTGTATGTCATAACTTACAATACTAGACGAGGCAAATAATTTTGGAATTGGATTTTTAATAGGCCTCTTAATTTCTTAGTAGACAACCTTCTAACTCATAATTTCTGGTGGCTTATGTCAATTTGTGTACAAGTGAAATTTTTATGATAACATTTCTATAAAGTTTACATTACACTATGTATTTTTGTTTCTTATGGTTTGTATATTGCCAAACGCAGTGTGCTCTTGACAACACCACGCATCAGAGCTTCACTGAAATGCCACTAAGCATGCTCATGTCAAGTCGGAAGATTCATTAAATCGAGTGTAATTAAAGTTATGAACACATTTTAAGGACATAAATAACCTGTAGGATGCAAGGCCACAGAGAAGATTTCTTCTTCATAGTGTTTGGTCAAAATTAATGATTCTGTGGTAAAATCCCAAACCCTGACAGTATGGTCTAGTTCCCCACACGTCATGAATATTGTCTTCCAAGCGCACAGAGCAAGCCCTGAGATAGGCCCATGATGTAGGGACTCCCCCAAACACATCATCTTGACAGCTGTTTCTGCCTGAAACCCATGTCTTTCTTAATATGTACTCTGCTGATGGAAAAAGTTTGGTCAATGTAGCTAAACATTTTTATTTGTTTGTATATAAGTGGTAAAATATAATAATAGTGTATTAATTACACCTGTTTAAAGTCCATGTATTGAATCTCCTGACTTCAATTCAGAGCGCTTCTAAACAGCAAGTGCTAGAACAGAGGATGTTGGGAATACTACTACCAATGACCTGACAATATTAGCCAGCTGTAACTATAGTAACACCTTGCATGATTGTTACATTTCAGTTCTTTAACTGCACCTTTATGATGGCCTACTTGTTTGAATGTAACATTGTGTGCAAATAAATATATTATAATCGCATATCCTAGAGCTCCATTAGTTCATGCACTGGAATACTTAGCTACCAACATTGAAGACCTACCCAACATGGAATTATGAATCTTTGGAGATCAGAATGTTAATAGATTGGTAACTTCAAATGAGAACAATAAATTGAATTAACTCCTTTCTAAGTATGGTCTAACCAGGAGTCCTCTACCTGCTACTAGAATAACCCCTATTAGTACAACTTCCATAGATCTTATTTGCACAAATCTAACTCCAGACTGAGTTGCTTATGAGATAGTCAATAGTGGCCTATCAGACCACCAGGGTCAATTTTGTTGGCTTGATTTCCCCATTACTCATAAGATACCAATAATATCTTTAAAATTTATAAGTCGTAGAAACTTCTCACAGAAATCTTCTTGACGCTCAATCTTGGACTATAGTTTACCCAATATAAGATCTAGAAGAAGCGTATTCAAATTTCATTGAAACAATAATTACAGCCCTTAATATGACATGTACCATGTACACATAAAAAAATCATGAAGCAGAATCAAACAAACAAAATTTAGAAATCCTTCCAATCTAGAGGCAAAAGGGTTACTATTTTCTTTTTTACAAGCTTGGGAGAAGTACTTGACTAATGACAATATTGAAGACAAAATTGATGCCTCTGAGAAGAAAATATCCTATGATCTACAACTTAAAGTAATAAGGAGAGAAACCAACCATAATTATATAACAAAAGATAAAAATAAGAATAAAGCTGTATGGGAAATCATCAATAATGAAAGGGCGTCAAAGAGGAATGCACCAGAATCAGTTTGGTAGTTAAACACTCCCAATTGTTGAACAACTAATTGGGGTAGTAAAACTCTTCAATACATATTTTACTACAACCGCAGAAGACACCCTCAAACTGAACAATCAACAAGTGGTTCAACTTCCAAAAATATTCGGTGATTTTTCAAGAGAAGTACTCACAGACAGCTAGAGAAGTTTTAAACATTATCAACTTTATGAAAACCTACTCCTCTGACGTAGATGAAATTTCTTCAAAAATCTAAAAAGCTGCAAGGAAGTTGTGTGCCAGCCTCTATCAGATAAAATAAATAAGTCTATAGTCAATGGAATAGTTAATGATCTAAAACAGTTAAAATGATCTAAAAATGTATCCTCTTCACAAACAAAAGGCCAATTAAATCTTAAGAACTAAAGGCCTATGTCCTTAGTACCAACAGTTTCCAAAATTGAAAAAGTTATTCTTTCTAGAATTTTAGATCATCTGCAACTAAATAACATCTTCCCAAAAGGGCAGCATAGATTTATCCCAGGAAAATCAACCATCACCACTCTAACTGATCTGGTTGAATATATAATTTATCAGCTTAAAGTGGAAACTGTTTTTCTACACCTCCTCAGTAAAGCATTTGACTCTTTGGCACTTGACTTAGTTATCTCCAAGATCAGCAATCTGAGGGTGAGAGGTACAGCCCTTAAATGGTTAAAAAGCTACCTCGAAGAATGCAAACAAATTGTTGAGCTAAATCAAACCTCCAATGGTCTACTTCAAGTAAAGAAATCCAGCCTGAAGACTATTACATGAGGAGTCCCTTAAGGATCAGTGCTAGGTCTTGTGTTATTCTTTCTTTTTACTGAAGATTTTCATAAACATCTAGAGGAACTCAGCTTCACAGTTTTATATGCTGATGACACAGCCTTAGCAACTAGTGATAACAACAAATTACTTGAAATAAATACCTTTATATCTGTAAGTGTAGCTCAACAATATTGTCTGGTTAATGATCTTGTCTTCAACACCATGAAGCCAAAGCCACTTTTGGCAAGCTTAAATATGACATACCAGGACTACCAGGCATAGAAGCGTGGAGGAGACCAAACACTTGGGCATCACTCGATTAACATATATCTTGAAATAACTATGTTGACAACCTCTGCTCCAAACTTAGTTCTAATGTTTATTCCTTAAAAAGAGTCAAAGCTACTGCAACATCAACTTTAAAAACTGCGTACCATGCTCTATTTGAGTCTCATATTCAATATGCTACCATACCGTGGGGAGGTTTTTCTGTTGGCAATCTCAAGCACGTAATGACTCTACAAAAGAGAACAGTGAGGCTTCTAGCAAATCTCCAACCCCGTGAAAGCTGCAGGGATCCGCAAGAACTTAGGAATCCTCACAGTGGCATCAATATACATAGTTGAAGCAATAGCCTATGTCATAAATCACACCTCTTGAAAAATGAAGCTGTACACAATTACCAAACAAAGCAAATAAGAAACTACCACCTGCCAGTACACAGAACTATGCTGATTACAAGAAAGCCAGCTTTTGCTCGAGCCATCCTCTACAACAAACTTCCTGGGGAATTAACAGCTGAAATCCAAAAATACTGAATAGAAGACTTCAAGACTTGTTGCTGGCTAATATACAGTATTGAAGAATTTAACAAAATAGTCTCCGATAAACAAACTTTTAAGAACCATTTGACGTTATTGTACTTATACTTATGGATCTTCTTACACCACAATGCGACCCATTTACTGTTCTCAATGATCATGTAAATAAACATATTTTCTATTGTCTATTTTTATATTGTTTGTACTGTTCTTTACATTTTTGTTTTTTATTGTTTGGATATTGTTATAAATTTCCAGATCCAGTTTGCTCTTGAAAACACTTTAAGCTTCCCACAAGTGACACTAAGCGTGCTCATGTCCAGTCAGGAGATTCATTAAATCGAGAACATTTTTAGTGAGAAAAGTAAACATTTTTCAATTAATGTAACTTAGTCTATTCCTCATTTGCACAGATTTGTTACTCACTTAATTTAAGACGAGTAAAAGCTGTTAGTATTCCAAGTTTTCTTTCCATGAACTCTAAATATAAAAAAATAAACAATATTTAAGAAAAAGATTATCAAAAATTTTACTTGAAAAAATTTACATTTTGCTTTAAAAATATACATTAATGAAATTACAAATAACTTAGCTTCTTACCAAAGAAGGCAAGTCCTTTGTGAGGAGATGAGCGTAATAGATTTGACTCTGCAAAGTTGTGGCGAGAATTCTGTCTTGAGCAGGACTCACGGCCAAATTATGGATAATATTCATGCTCTTTGCCAAATCTTGCCTCATGTCAGGTGTTTCAATTACAAATACATTTTTCCTCCTGTATCTGTAATTGTTATTCTTAGTTAGAATATTTTCTCAACTTATGCCATAGCTTGCCACAATTATCTACGTAGTGCATTATGTGTAATTTTTACTGTGAATGAAAATATGAATAAACAAATAAAAAACAAAATTTAAATTCTAGTGAAAACGATTTTCAACTATGGACTTTAAAGTAACGACAGTAAGTCAGTTCGAGCATATAATAAAAAGTAAAGGGGATAAGTCTTATAAAAATTGGTAAACTATGTGATTTTGACATGTAAAATGGCAGGATTTTATTCTACATATCACAGATATTTCCATTTTTTCATTAAAGTAATACATATAATAAGCATTTACATTTTTAACAAAAACTAAATCTGTTGACCTCTGATTTTGCCTCCGAGTGTCATCACACTATCCTGAAAGAAGTCAACAATGTGGACAACAAGGTTTCCAGTTTTTTGAAGACGATCCATTGTACTGCTTGCTGCATAGTTGGTATGATGATGCTGCCTGACAAAAATTAACATATAGGATTGATAACTATGTGTTAATGTATACAGTAGTCCCTCATTAATCCGACACAATTCAGACCAGGTATGTGTTGGATTAGTGAAAAAGCCGGATAGTTTTAAAACATGCTTAATTTACATAATAAAATCTATATTGTAATTAAGAAAGTTAATTTTTACAATAAAGATGTACAATAGTTTCAAAGTAAGTAAAGTATGGTACACCAGTTGAAACTGTGTTATATAACACTGTTGCATATGCATAAAAACAAGTTATTAAGCCTACAATAATTGAAAACATTTATCCTTTAAAACTTTGAAAAAAAGAAAAAAATAATTAAAATAAAATGTAACTATTGAGCAAAATAAAAAAATAATGGTAAAAATTATTAAGAGTTGTCTTGTGCTGACAGATAAATATTATCTTCAAAATGTATTTTTCAATATTTCCTATCATTTTTTAATGCAATGTTTTGCATTATTACATGTTTAAACAAAGACACTCCAATATATTTAACTCACTATAAAAACCTTTTAATTATTATAAACTATAAAACTAGAAGCATAATCATATTCATAATGTGATATGTATTGTAAACAGAATGGAATGTTGCCATCAGGTGTTTTTATCAGGCAAGAAGTGATAAGAAAGGGTCAGGATAAACAAGGCTGGGGCTCAGGCTGCAAGGATGATCTTCCTCTTTACTGCCTTAAGAATTCTAATGTTATCTGTTCTTTCAAGTGCTGATAGAACTGATAAATCTTTTGGTTAGAAATTGTCCTCTGTTTATCAGCACTTTTCACACCTGAAACATTCCTGATATGAAAGCTATCTCCCCCTTTGGCTTTCTGGAACCATAACCGCTTCTTTTTTATCAATAACGATAGAACTGACCGGATTACTGGGGGGCCGGACTGGCGCAGGGCCGGATTATAGAGGGACTACTTTATATGTTTTGTTTAGAACAGGAAAGCAGGCTTACATTTTAAAATATTCTTTGTTAAGTGCTTTGAAAGTTACACACACAGAAAAAGGTAAAACAATCATGAAGATATTTTTATTTATTATGATATATAATGTTTTAGTTAGACTCCCCGCAATCACATGACTGATCTACTGTCAAAACCCATTTGTATTTCCAGTAGTTACATCTGCCCACTACAGTTCGGAACCAATTCAACAGTGTCCATTCCCTACGAGGGAGGTTCATACCACTATCGTTAGTAAGGAACTTATTTAGTCCATAAAGACTGGTAAAATTTTCTTATATGTAGGGGTACCGTATGGTACTATTGGCGCACCCACTCACCCATACATGTACGGTAGTATTGGCCCTCCCACCCACCTATACGGTATTAATGCCCATGCCACCCACTAATACAAGTACAATGTTGATGTATACACATCAACTTTTAATAATTCAGTAATACTACCTACTGTACGTGTATGGATGGGCGGGTGGGTCAATACTACATGATCAGGAGGAAATGGTGATGTTTATAGTACAGTATCTGTGATTCATACTAACGTGTCATTATTATGTTATTGTTACCTGCTGCATTCCTCTAAAGAAATATAATTATTTTTACTAGTCTGTCTAGAGTTTCCGTGGTATGTTGACCTTTACCGTACTGTAATGTTTAGTTTATGGCTTAGGTTTTAAATAAATAAAGCATTCAATAAACTATAAAGTAAAGAACCTCACGGTTAAACATGTTAAATCATTCCCCGGTCAGGCACCTGGTCCCAACCGTGGTATACGTTGGGTCAGTCCATCATAGAAGAGGGGTAATGGAAGACTCTCTTGGACTGATGAACAGACCGATTTGTCACTTTAATAAACCGTTTGATACATTTTATAATATTTTGAGAATACAGTGGACAAAAGATACTAACCAATCTAGAGTAAATTAAACTTTTTTTTTCTATAAAGTGTAACCATTTGTTTTTCTATAAATGAGAATTTTCAGTTGAAATTTGTATGGTTACCTTTGGCTGAAAGAGTAGATCAATAATATATAAAAACTCCATTGCTAGAGTTTACTGTAATGTAAGTTATGTTATGGAACACAGTAACTATCAGCAGTGCCACCTCGGTAATTTAAACACAAACTTGATTGTGATAAATGATATTAATTAGTAGAAATCATTTTAGTTTAACTTCAAGTGTTAGTGTCTATCTGGTAATTAAATCTATAAATATTTAGTAGTTTGTGATTTTGTTAATTAGTGAGTGAGAATCAAAGTACAGTTAGTAGCCACAAAATGGAATTGTCTTATTATTTCAGACCTAGTGGATGTAACAGTACTTTAGTACAATTTGCAGTGTGGGGAAAGTGGGGGAGAGGGGAGGGAAACATGTTGTACGTGTGTTAGTGAGGCAGGCTACTCCCAGGGCTACTAAATCAAGGTCCGGCTCACTCACGCTCAGAAACTGTCCTGGCGACCAGAGCTGTGTGACGTCACTGCGGTAACAACTGCAATGCTTCTGTGCTCTCGCCCACCGCTCTCGGTATGACAGCACTGCACTAATCGCTATTTGCTTTACATTTCTATGTTATAAATTAAATGTAAGCTAATAAGTAACATATCACTGATATACCAATTATGTACTTTAAAATAAAACATCAAACATTTATAATTAGGCCTACAACTATTTAATGTTAAATACACTAACATGATCGTGGTTACATTTTCTTTATTGACATCAATATATTCTTTTCACATCGTGAACATTTTATTTACACATTACAGTTTATATCCAATTATACGTTAGAATTTTGAATTTCACTATTATAATTAAAATAATGTTAACATTCTTGATTGGTTAAATTAGATTTTATCCACTTAGACTTTTTATGTTTACTCTTACGTTCATTAATTCTATTGATATTTAGGTGTTTGATTCTAATAAATGTCCTTAATCGTGCGTACAAGTGAATTGCTTCTGGACAAACTTTATTAAACTTCTTCAACAGTTTTTTTTTAATCAGCTAATAACAAATTTGTCTTTGTTAATTAAGAGTCCGTGCATTAACTTGAATTCTTTCTCAAACAATCTGATAGTTTTCTTCCATGAGTCAATACTGTTCATGATGTAAAAGAAAGAGTCCATGAGTTCAAAATATTTAGCAGCTTATTTAATTACCTATTAAAGTTAATATTACTTTAGAGACAGTTCTAGAGAAAATAGCTTTTGCTGGACCAACCTTCTGTCTGGCATTACCTTTAACTAATAAGAACTTAGATTTTAACTTATGACACATATTTAGTTCCTTTGAAGAATTAGTTGGTTAAATCCCAGCTTCATAAGCTAACGGTTCTCAGTTCGATCCCAATCAGAGCCGTAACACATTTTCAAAAGAATCAGCTGATAACCATCGGATGCTCATTTGTCATTGGGCTATTAATAAATAACACTCTCTAAGGAATAGTAAGCCTTAGTTTGTAACAATAACTACATTCGCTCATTTACACTCATCACACTCATTCAAAATCCACATTCGCCCATATCATGACGATCGGTGTCTTTAGAATAAATAAATAAAAATAATACTGCTACAATTATTACAATATCTAGCACCATTGTTAGTTTCAACAATCAACTCGATGTCATTAATAATTTTAAAACTACTTTCAAAATTTTCATAGTTTGTGGTGCTTGAAACATCTAATAAGCCATCATGAGTTACAAGTGTTTGATTTTTAGGACTTAGTAAATTAATATGTTGTAGAGCTGTTTTCCTTATTGTTTGTTTCTTATATCGAATATTTCTTTTTAATGTAGTAGATGTATCAGTCAACTGACAAGTGTCGAGAGTTGGGATATTCACACTCCGTATAGCACCATCCTTCAAAATCTTCTTTTGTGGAAGTCCCAGTAGTCTCTTTTGCATGTCATGTTTATAATCTTCAGGATTGAAATGATCTCTACACACACGACCATTTTTAGTGTTCATCACGTTTACACCTATGTAATCACTCCTGAGCTAAAGAAGCATCTTTTGGAAAACAGCAGTAAACAACTGCATTAGTTTTTTTAGAATACTTTTTACATGTTGCAACTGCACAGTTTACCATTACGAAAAAAAAATCACACACAGTTTCTATTAGTTGGTAACATACCCTACATATACAATATAAATCACAAATTTAATGAAAAATAACAAAGCAATTAGAGCAAAAGCATACAAGCGAGCACGCGGTCACGGTCTGTGGAAGTCGGGAGGTAGATGTTTCCGCGGTGACGTCACACAGAGGGGAGGAGTGAGCACGAGACGGAGCGTTCAGCAGTATATGATTTAGTAGCCCTGGACTACTCTTAGCTAGAATTGTATGAAATCTAGAACTTAATTCTTTAGAGCACTCAACTGGGCACCTGGATGAACACCCTTAACTCTTTGACATGTATTGACGTCACATAGACGTCCAGTATCTTGAATCTTGTACGGATAAGGTTTTCAAACTTAAATGTGCCCCAAAAAGTGAGTTTTTAAAGTTTTTGTTTAGTTGTCTAATGAAGTTATTTTGTTTAATAACTTTATTTTTAGTACAAAATAAATAAATATAAACTTTAAATAAAAACTAAACATGTTTAGTTAAAAAAATTAACTTGTTTATTTTATTTCTTTATTTATTCTTAAGACGCCGATCATCAAGCGAATAGGTATTTCGAATGAGTGTGATGAGAGTAGATGAGCAAATGTATTCCTTGTTACAAACTAAGGCCAACTACACCCCTTACATACAAAAGAAGCGTTTCTGCTCTTCTTCTTTCTTTTTTTCTCTCCTCTAAATAAAAATGTGCTAAGCATACGTTTTACACTCAAACTTAAACTCTACCATTCCAATGAAAGACGCAAACAATCAGAGTCATCCTAAACTTATATTTATACAATAGATTAGCACCCACCCACCCATACACTTACGGTGGTATTGAAAAAAACAAAATGGCGGATCTGGTAAACGAGACGTTTTTGAAAAAAAAAAAACGTATTCTAGATTTTCTCTTTAATTTGACCTATATAACCATTAACCTCAGTTTAGCTCTTTACTTTTGAGGAAACATTTATTAGGTCTAGTTCTATGAATTAATAAAATAAGTAGCCAAGACTCATACTAAGGAATGGTACACAGTTGAGCTGGCTAGTCTTAAGGAAGACATTATTCTATTGAATAATCTGTCCAAATTTAGACGTGATGTAATTCCTGCTCTACGAGTACGTAGGAAGATGTATAGATGTAAGTTAAAAAGTGCTATTGACCCACTTGCTCACCCATACATGTATAGGGGTATTGACCCACCCCCCACCCATACAAGTACAGTGCTATTGATGTAAACCTGTACGTCAATACCACTGTACGTGTATGGGTGGGCGAATGGATCAATACCACTGTACGGGTATGGGTGGGTCAATACCACTTGATTCCCTTATGTGCCTTAAGATCCTGAAATATTGTCTCCTTCTCCTATACGTATTTCGGTGCACCTGAAGATGGTGCACAACACAACGAAATACCTATAGGAAAAGAGGACAACATCTAAGGATCTTGAGGCACATAAGGTAATCAAGATTTTATTTTGCCTTGTCAGTCATTGTTATGTTCTTTACCATTGTGCGAGTATAGGTGGGTGGGTGGGTCTTCACCATTGTGCGGGTATGGGTGGGTGGGTTTTCATCATTGTGCGGGTATGGGTGGGTGGGTGGGTTTTCATCATTGTGCGGGTATGGGTGGGTGTGTATGTCTTGCAATGTTAACATATAACGGTGGAATCACTATAGTCCTTTCTCCTGTTTATAAGTTTAGTATCGTTGAAAATACACAAATATGCTAAACCCAGTAACTGTCTGCTTCTTTATACGTAGTAAATTAGTATTTTCCCATTATAACCTTCTGTCACATACTAATATAATGAGAGAGCTTACAACCAAACCAGATGACTGGCGTAACTATATGAGAATGGATGAAACGTTATATACAACACTGTTAGATATGATAACACCAATAATTAAAAACAAAACACGCATGGGTGTACGTTTCTGTACGTGTATGGGTGAGCAGGTGGGTCAATATCACTGTACATGTATGGGTGGGTGGGGCAGTACCACTGTACGTATATGGGTGGGAGGGTGAGTCAATACCACTACGTGTATGGACGGGCAGGTGGGTCAGTACCACTGAACATGTCTGTGGGGGTGGGTGGGTCATTAGCAATGTACGTGTATGTGTGGGCGGGTGAGTGCCACCAGACCATGTCTTTATCGAGTTGCTTTTACAGTGTATTACTCAATATCTTCTATGTACACATAATCCTTCAGTACCACTCTATGTGTATTGGAGGGAGGGTGGGTCAATACCACTGTACGTATCTGTGGGGGCGGGTAAGTGCCACCAGACCATGTCTTTATCGAGTTGCTCAATATCTTCTATGTACACATAATCCCTCAGTACCACTCTATTGCCCTTTCTGAGAACAGTTGAACTCAGTTAGTAACCAGACTACACTCATCCACACTCATCCTACACTCATATAACCATTCATATTCACCTTAAAATACCAACAACGTTGTGTCGGCGTCTCATATGTAAGAATATAATTATTAGAGGGAGGCCTATACGTACGCTACTGTACGTGTATGGGAGGGTGGGTGAGTCAACGCTACTATACATGTATGGGAGGGTGGGTGGGTCAACGCTACTGTACCCCGCGTGGGTAAATACCACTGCACGTGTATGGGTGGGCAGTTGGGTCAATACCACTGCACGTGTATGGGTGAGTAGGTGCGTCAATACCACTGTGCGTGTATGGGTGGGCGGATGGGTCAGTACCACTGTGCATGTATACGTACCCATCCATACCCATCCATATACGTACAATGGTATTGAAAATACACGTACATCGATACTGACCCACCCGTCCACCCATACACGTACATTGGTATTGAAAATACATGTACATCGATACTAACCCACCCGCCCAGCCATATACATACATTGGTATTGAAAATACACGTACGTCGATACTGAACCACCCGCCTACCCATACACGTACAATAGTATTGAAAATACACGTACATCAATACTGACCCACCCGCTCACCCATACAAGTACATTGGTATTGACTCACCCACCCACCTTTACAGTACAATTGTATTAGCTACACCCACCCACCCACCCATACACTTCTTATGGCACTGACCCACCCACCCACCGATATACGAACTGTGGTACTGTACTGTGGAACTGAACTGGGGCGGGTGGGTCAGTACCACTGTACGTGTATGGGTGGGCAGTTGGGTCAATACCACTGCACATGTATGAGTGGGCGGGTGGGTCAGTACCACTGTAAGTGGTCGGGTGGTTGGGTCAACAGTATGGTTGGGCGGGTGGGTCAGCACCACAGTGCGTGTATGGGTAGGTGGCTGGGACTGTACCACTGTGCGTGTATTTCTTAGAAAGTGTCCTTAATTAATAGCCCAATGACAAATGAACAGCCGGTGGATATCAGCTGATTCCTTTCAAAATTATTATTATTAGAAATTTACAATTTAAAAAAAAGAAACTATTCAACCCTAGATAGCGAATCCTGGTGCTTTGCGTGCTATTTTCAAACGTATACGTGATCGCAAAAGTAGGCACGTCACATGCTCTTTTGTAAAACTCAATAAAACATAAGTTTATCATAAAGTAAGCGTGACAAACTTGGTACCGATGGACGCAGAATGTTCTGTTCTGTACATTTCATATTTTTAATAATTGTTTTGTACAATTTTATAAACGTAGGAATAAAATTAAAAAGTGCAAATTTAAATTCCTCCTTAATTCCCGCCCGGGGGGGGAGGGGGGTTCGGGAGTGGGAAAAATGGCCGATGTTTGTCACATAACTGTACAATAACCAATAGTAGGAATCAGGTGAACAAACTGTCAGTCTGCAGTGAATGAAATACTCTAGCCAACGAAACAAATTGCAATGTTGTACGTGCTTTGGTTGTTTTACAAAATATGTGTTTGTATACACTTGTTTTGGTGTACTTTAAAAATTTAGTATTGGTGGGTTACAAGCTGTTGTAAAAAGTTGTAATAAATAAATAATTTATTGCCATATACACAAATAAAAAATTGGGTAGAAAGCCAGAAAGTTCTTGCGTTGGTTGGTACCGTCTCGAGGAAATTTCGGGCTGTACATTGGCAATGGTCACGTGACAACGATGATGTAGAAGAACAGCCATCAGTTTACTTTTAGCCATTTTTGTTTATACACAACGCTCTCTTGACCACTCGTTACTAAATAATACTCACTCATAAAAATATTAGGTATAAAACAACAAAGCAGACGCTAGTGCAAGGTCAGAGTGTCTGCCGCCCTAGGCGTTCTTGCCAATAACTCATCTGAGTGCCACAAAATGCATAATGGAGCAGCTCATGGTACCTATCGAACAGCGCAAGAACCATCACAGATAATTCTCATTGTACCTCATAGGTGGCAGGACACGCCTATAAAAATTAAAATACAGATGTGACATAAGCGACGATACTGGTGAGAGTATAACTGAGCGACGTCGTTCCCTGTATCAGTACTCAAGATGGGCGGACCTGTACAATGTAACATCGATATTTGGTAAATTGTGATTTCTATTCGGAAACCTACTCGTTAAAGGGTTAAAGTGAGAGGCAAATTTATTTTACACTTACTGTAACCTCAATACACATTATATTATGTACTTCTAGTAGTTATATTATTTGTAATTAAAAGTCTATTTGGTTGCGTCTAATTGCCCGATAATTCAAAAATTATTTCACTAGGACATTTAAGGATTATATTGGGTTATTGTTTTTAAGTATGAAAATATTCATGTTTCAGGAATTGGTTTTGATACATAGGTCATCTAAAGCTGGATATTTTGTTATGTCCTCTTGAGAAAACTTTATGACGTTATCAGAGAAGAGTAGTATTCTACAGCATTCAATTCTAATGTTAATAGGTGATAATGTGACTAAAATACGATACAAGAGGGTGAGATGAGATAAACATTCTAGTATCAATAGCTCACTAATTATATGTAGTCTGTAAACACACTTATAAATTGTTGATGATCGTTCTCATCCCTGTCAGATGGAGCCATTATTATTATTATTCATTACTAAGACGGTGATCGTGCAGGGGTGCACCCTAGTAATTTGCTATTACTGCAAATCTTCGGATGGAAAGGTGCAAATAGCAATAATATTAATGGAGGGTGTTTTAAAATGGGTGGCATGACTATAACACAAAGTTTTGATACACAGGTTCATAAAGCTGGAAATTTTGTTATGTCCTCTTAAGCAATTGTTATGGTTTTATCAATCAATTGAGTGGTATTCTACAGGATTCAATTCTAATCTTAATGGGCGAGAATTGCCTCGAGTTCAACAGTTTCCTGGGTAAAAAAACTGTCACTCTTAAACACACCTCAAGTATCAGTAAGTGTGTAAAATGTATAAAGGTGATTGTAAAAATAAACCCAAGGCACAACAGTTAAATTTGGTCAGATAATTATAAAAGCTTTATTTTGAAGCCATCTACATACAAATGACATGTATGTTGTTAGATGCATGGTTTTAAATTCTTAACTACTAAACACTTTAACATGAAGAAAGTATATTTGATCTAAAGAAAATGCAATTAATATTAATCAATTACTTTTTTCAAGTGATTATTTTGCATTAATGTTTGTGAAACAGTGAAAGCATATAACCTCCCTTTCATTATGCTTCTCCCTGTAAACCGCCATTACATTTTCAAGGAGGAACCCACTAGATTGGTCGGTAGCGTAGTTGGTTCAATCCCAGCTAAAGGTTCTCAGTTCGATCCCAATCAGAGTCAATACATTTTGAGAAGGATCAGCTGATTATCACCGGCTGTTCATTTGTCATTGGGCTATTAATTAATGACACTTTCTAAGGCATAGTCGGCCTTAGTTTGTAACAATGACTACATTCGCTCATCTACGCTCATTAGAAATCCATATTCGCCCATATCTTGACGATCGGCGTCTTATGAATAAATAAATAAATGCAATGCTCATGAACCTGATAAGATAACCACTGTAATAATAGTGCTTTTTAGAATAAATCTTTTACACATTTTATCAAGCAAATCATGTAATATTAAATAGTGTGTCTCTAATACATAAGCCTTAAATTGTGAATTAATAACTTAAGCAGAGAACTTCAAACATTAGAAGAATGTATAGAAAGAAAAAAACAAACAAAGCCGGTTTAACTGTCTAAAGACATTCCCTTTTTCTATATACAACAAAAGGTTTTGTTTAGTTTCTTCAATCAAATATAAACATAATATTAACTATTGACTAAGTGTGTTTTCAAAAATGTTTTCTGAATTACCTGAACTTAGTTTCTTTTTCAAATACAATTATATAATTGGCTATGGAATATGCAAAACCATTAGAGAAAGCTAGAACACAATTGACAGAAGGATCTGTGTCTGCATGCAGGACCCCGGATGAACTAACAGATGTATTAACAGCTCCTGATTGACTGAAAAATGAAACAAATTTGTTATCATACATGAGATAATGATAAGAAATGTAAATATTTGATTCTGTAAGCACATTGGCCCCCACACAATTTTTTGGGCTAGATAGAAGATACCTTGACTAGATCCATTTTAAAGCATAGAGGCCAAGAAAATAATTAGGTAGGAAAATTATCAGGAATATAAAAAATACCTAGGCTCTATCCGATTGGCTCTAAAATATTCAATATTTTTCAATCACTACTGTATTTTGATTAATCCACATAACAGCTGCTTATGTTTATCCTTATGTAAAAATTGCATATTTTTAGTATGGTTTTAAAATTATCTTATTTTTATACATCATAGAAACAGCTGTTAAAGATAAACAATACTAAATATTAGTTTCATTGTTGTTAATTGGCTAGAAATATTGAGGGAATGCATGTATTATAATATACTTATGCACTAAGTAAGGACTTTCAGACATTCTATTACATATATCCTTTAAAAACCCCTTTCTCATAAGAAAAATGTTAAATTGTGTGCCTTCATTAATTATGGCATTTTCTCTCTTGAATTGTTTCTTTCTCTCTTTCTTGGCTATACATAGTATGTGAGTCTTCGTTTTGTTGTTGTCTTCGTCTATGTGTTCGTTGATTTCTGTCTTCATATTCCTTATCCCAGGCCCACTTTTGCTTTTTGGCTTGATCGTCATCGTTTCCCACTATAATGGCTAGAAGTTCCCACTTACTAGCTCCAGGATCCAAGTGGGTAGGCAGACCATGCAGTAATCTGAAGAAGGTGAAGAGGGTTGGATCTTTGTGATGGCCTTCTATCATCTTGCCAGCCAAGTGGGGGGCAGTCACTTCATTCCCCCTTCTTGTTACGTACACAGCATCTTACCACATCTGTCCTTCTTTCTTCCATTATTTTCCAGCCGATATAGCTTGTATGCAGTGATTTGTAGAAATGTTTGAATTAGGGTGGGACTCTAGTTTGATAGAAGGAGGAGGAACTAGGAAAAGGTTATATTCTGGAAATTTAACTTAATTTATTTCTTTGTTTCCTTGAGAGTATATAAATTCACTGTTATGCTATCGCTATTATCATGTTAAATTGTATTTAAAAATAGATAGTTAACTGTTCCACCCCTTTCTTGTTCCACCACTAATCTTGAGTTGTTCCAACACTTTCGATTTTGAAGGATGTCCTTCATATTCAGGTGCACTTCCTTGGGCTTCACATAACAATCTAAAGTTCAAATTCCTTCTTGACAATTTGAACCACCAACGGTAGATTTAAAGGGGGTTGGTGATTCATGGAGAGGGTGGTGTTGCCAACCTTACTTTACTGAATTGCTTAATTTTCTATTGTTTTCTATGTTGTATGATTGTATCAAACATTTCATTAATTTGAAAATTGGTTTGTTCATTTAATATTTAGAGAGGATTTTGTTTTATTGATTTATAAATTTCAAACTGTTTAAAAACATTCATTTTTAAACCTTTTATATTTTGAAAGATCTGCCCATTTGGCCTGTATAATGTTTTGGACAGTCGTTACATTTAATTCTGTAAATTCCTGTTTTCATAAATTTATTGTTCTATTGTGGTTTAACTTTAACTGTTTGCTTCAGGTTCCATGTTGTTTTGACGGCTATTTTGTAACCTAATGACTTAAAAACGTTATTGTCGGTATGGTACATGTTTTCTTCAAATTTTGCTACAACATATTTGTTTGGCTCACTATTGTTTTGTTATTGACAGTTTGTTCTTTTTTTGTTTTCTTATGATTTTGTCGATTAGTGTTGGTTCATATCCGTTTTCTATTGCTATAGTATTTGGTATTGCTATATCATTGTTGTAATCTTGTTTGTCCATTGGTACACTTAATACACAAATACAGCCACATATGAGTTTTAAGCTGCTAATTTGTGGTTCATTGGGTGGTTATAAGACGTATGTATTGTATGGCTAGTAGCTGTGGGTTTTCTAAATATTTTGAATTTAAATTTCTGGTCACCTTTTGTGATAGTTAAATCCAAATAATTTAGACTATTTTCTTCTATTTCAGGTTTAAATCTTATGTTTGGATGAATAGTATTTAGATACGAGTTACAGGCTTTTGTTTATCTCTATTTAAAACTTGTTAACTTAATTAATTAATTTTCCCTGAAGTAAGTTTCTTTTTTTCTACAAATGTTACAAAGATATTGTGTCAGAAAAAATAAATGGCTTGATGATACCTACATTGATTCTTATTTCATATGAAGCTCTGAATGATAGACTCGAAGAAAATACATCTGTCTTAAAAATGCAAGGTGAAAAAATGGAGAAATATTTCAATCTGATTGAACAACTGACCACGGAAAATAAATAGCTTAAACAAAAGATCAAAGTTCTTGAAGAACGGCTGGAAGATAGTGAGCAGTACAGTAGGTCTAATGCTGTCGAGATACACGGCATTCCTCAGGAAGCTAATGAAAATGTTGTAGATATAGTGAAGTGTGTGGGTAAAGCGCTGGATATGAATATATCTGACTCTATGATAGATGCGTGCCACCGATTGGGGAAGAAACAAAATGGAATCAATCCACCTGGTATTATTGTAAAGTTCGTTAGACTCTGGACAAAGAAGAATTTCTCAGAAGACGTCGTGTGAAGCGCACACTGTCGACCAGACACATGGGGAGAACAGACGACCGACCCGTCTACGTCAATGAGTCGCTGTCACCGGCGAGGAGAAAGCTGTTAGCTATGACGAGGGTGGTCCAGAGGGAGAAGAACTACAAGTTCCTGTGGGTCCGCAACGGAAAAATATTCATGAGGCGTGAAGAAAATGCGGCTTACACCATTGTTACAACTCAGGACGATTTAAGTAAGCTGTAAAGTTTCAATATGTATATAGTACAACGTTTATTTCTTTCACTTGTTTAATAATAATTTTATATAGATTTGTTTTTATTTTAGTTCATAGTTACTATAATTTAGAGTTTATATTAACGTAATTGTTGTTTTTTCAGTAAAACATTTTTTTTCAAAACATTTTTCTTTAGAAAATAAAATTATTAATAATAGTCTGACATTACCAATACATTAAACAATAGTAACAATTTTAACTTTAATATAGTAAACCAAAATATTCGTATCCTGAGAAGCAATTTTGACCTGTTTCTTAGTGAATTAACTACTAGAAATTTGTTTCCGGATATAATAATTCTTTCTGAAATATGGATATCGCAACATGAAACATTTAGCTATGAAATTCCTAACTATGTAAGTTTTATAAAGGCAAATGAGAATTTTAGATCAGGGGGGATAAAGATCTATGTAAAATCAGCAATGGAAGTAATTGATTGTTGTCCGTTGAATTTTCAATCAGCTGACGTACTCAAATTAGAAATTAAAATAAATAAGCATTATTTTACTTTTATTGCTATTTATAGATTGCATAGTATAAGCAAAAGTATGTTTTTAACTGAATTAGAAAATTGTCTTGAAGATAGAAACATTTTTAATATTAAAAAGAACTTGTTTTTAATAGGGGATATGAATATTAATATTTTGGATTCCTATATAATTACAGACGAATACAATACATTGTTATCAAGGAATGGTTTAGAATGTCTTTCTAAAGAGCCAACAAGAATTACAGAGAACACGTTATCTTGTATTGATCATGTCTTTGCAAGAATTGTAAACAGAGATAAGATAGATGTGGAGGTTTTGACTGTTGAGGCAAACGTAACCGACCATGTGCTGACAGTTGTCACAGTGTGTATGCGTGACCTTGAGCAAAGAAGACTTCAACCGGATCATTCTGAACCTCCTGCTTATCGCATAGACTACATCAAAATGGGCTCTCTTCTTGATAAAACACACTGGTTGGATGATTATGCTCAGCAGGATCCTTCAATTGCTTTTGACATATTTTTTGACACTTTTCAAAATATAATAAATCAAAGTAAAGTAAATATATTGGAAAATAAAAATAAACTAAAAAAAATATCAAGCCTTGGATGAATAATTTTATATGCATGAAAATAAAAATTAAGAATAAAATTTATCAAAAGTTAAAAATACATCCTTTTAATGAAAAGTTAAAAGCATACTTTAAAAAATATAGAAATAAACTGCAAACACAAATAAGAGAACTAAAAGAATCTTATTATAAAAGGTGTTTTGAAAATTGTAATGGTGATTCTAGAGCTACATGGAGGATAGTAAATGAAGTAACTGGTCAAAAGGCAAAGAATCGATCTGAAATAAGTTTAAATATTAATGGAGACTTGATTAATGATCCAATTGCTGTAGCTAATGAATTTGATGATTTTTTTCTTACTGTAGTTGATAGATTAAATATAAAAAGAGTACAGCCAGATAATTTTTATTCATTAAATTTTAAGAAATATTTTATAAGTAAACAATATCCAGAATCCATGTTTGTAGATCATGTATGTAAAGAAGATTTGATAAAAGTTATAAATTCACTTAAAAATAAAATATCACCAGGTATTGACAATATTAGCTCATCACTAATTAAAAAAGTCTACCCTAAAATTATTGACATATTGTTATTTTTAGTAAATAGGAGCTTTGAAAAGGGTATTTTTCCAGAAAAACTTAAAGTAGCAGTAGTAATTCCACTACACAAAAATGGTTCAAGGCAGGATTGTAACAATTTCCGGCCAATTTCTCTGCTTTCTTCATTCTCCAAGATCTATGAGAAATTGATGAAAAAAAAAACTAGTCAAGTATCTTGAAAAAATCAGGTTTTTTAGTTCTTCACAGTTTGGTTTTAGAGAGGGGTTAAACACTGAACTTGCCCTTCACAATTTTATAAGTAATGTTTATAATGGGATAAATATGAACAAAAAAGTAAGTGCAAGTTTCTTGGATATAAAAAAGCTTTTGATTGTGTTGATCATGGTATACTTTTGAAAAAACTATATAAATGTGGTATAAGAGGGGTGGTTTTTGATTGGTTTAAAAGTTATTTAGAAAATAGAAAGCAGTGTGTCAAAATTAAAAATTCATTTAGTTGTTTGGGTATAGTAAAATATGGCGTACCACAGGGGTCAGTTTTAGGTGCATTATTATTTTTAATCTACATAAATGATCTGTGTAATGCAAAATTTTATGGTGAACTAACATCCTTTGCGGATGACACTGCTTTATGCTATGTGAAAGATAATTGGAATGACATTGAGGAAGCTATGAATTTCGACTTTCAAGCACTACAGTGGTGGTTCTCTGACAACCATATGTTGTCCGGAAAAAACAAAATTTATCAATTTCAGCTTAAGACAAAGAGTCTTCTTTACAAATTAAATTATATACAATTGTACAAAATGCTTATGTAGTAAGACATGCTGTACGGAGTGTGCTGTTATTGGGCAGGCAGACAATATTAAATATTTGGGAATTTTTCTTGATGAAGAGCTTAATTGGAAAATGCATGTTCAAGATTTAAAAAATAAACTTAATAAAAGGTTAAGATATTTTTATTTCTTAAAAAATATCTGTAGTGAACAAACATTGAGAGTAATATATTTTTCCCTTGTACATAGTAGAATAGATTACGGGCTCTTTTGTTGGGGTGGGACTTATTAATCAAATATTAGGCACATATTTATACAAGAAAAAAAGTTTATTCGAATAATTTGTAAGAAAGCAACAATGGAAGCATCATATCATTTATTTTTAAAACAACAGATTTTACCATTAAAATATATGTTTGTTCATAAAGTTTTAAAAATGTACAATGTAATGAAGAGAAATTTGCCTGAAATTGTCGAAATACATAAAGTTAAGCTAAGAAAAAAGGATGTATTTATGGTTCCCAAACCAAATCTCACTTTCTATACAAAAAGTTATTTATTTCTGGGACCAAAAATGTTTAACTCAATACCAATTGTTCTGCAAAATTTGAAAAATATAAAATTATTTTCCAACAAAGTAAAAAATTGGTTATTAAAGCAAGAAAGTATAGATTACCTTGTAAATATTCAAGTTTAAAGCAATACACTTTCAAACATATTTTTATTATTCATTTATAATCGTATAAATTTTAATACCCTATAAATACTTATTCACTGTATCATATATTTATTTCAGATAATATAGTAACGTATACATATTTGGCAGACTTGGAAAAGTTAACAATTATTTTTAACTAAATAAATTCTTGGACAAACAACAATGGGACACGTTGGGTGTGTCTACTAATTATGGGCAGGGCAGGAAGATGGCGGAAAGGGATGGGATGTGACTCATGACTTTGTTTGTCTGCGAATACTTGGGATTGAGGAAAACGCCCGGTCTTTGACCAAAGTTTTGGACGCTTTCTCCGCCATTGTCTACATTCCACAGGACAAACCGTACTTCGTTTGTAAAACTAACTGAGTTAGTTTAATCGTTAGTGAATTTGTTAACTAGTTAAAGTTAAAAGTTAAACATCCCCAAAACTAACGAATAAGTTGAAAAGTTAACAGAAAAACTAACGATTGAACTTAATCGTTAATTATTTTTAACCCTCGACCTGGCAAAGTGCGCTTTTAGCGCACTGTTTATGTGTGTCGAAATTGCAGAGTGTGCTTTTAGCGCACTGTTGACACGACCGCATATAACTGTCATTATAGTACGTATTTATCACGCTACGACAAAGTTTTACATGCCTATGGATTCTACGTTAGTGGCCGATTCCAATGATATGCATCGATAGTCAATACAGCGTTTATTTTGGTGACATCATGTGATTGAAAACAATTCTTCGCAGCACAAATTCATCTATTACATGAGGAACTCCTAGCCCTACACTAAAGGACACCAATGTAAGCATTCAACAAATATTTTCAATTTATAGCTCTTATTTTTACCTAAATTTTGGTATAAGTATGAACTCTGTAGTGTTTATAGTTTTTTTTAGGAAATTATTGAATATAACAGTATCCGCGGTAACGAAATTTCTGATTTTTGTACTGTTTACATTTATAAATTTCCAAAATTTATTTTTACCTATAAGATATATATAATGTTTATATTTTCTGAAACTAGATAAAATTTAGAAACTTTTGGCTATCTCACATTTCCTAATTTATTATCGCCACTATGTTTCCTAGGGGTACCCCCCCTTTTCATGTTTTATAAAATAAAACTTTTGAAATGTAACAAGTCACAAAAAAAAAGCTAAAACAAAATTTTTGTTTCTTTTTATACTATTTGATAGTCTACTTCATTGTGATCATTTTGATACCAAACATAAGTATATTTACAGTATATAACTATTTTTTATGAATTTATTAAAAAAGGCTTACACACAGGCCTAAAATCACCCGCCAGTACAGACAAAATCAACTGCCAGGTCGAGGGTTAATCATTAGTCCCAAGCCTGATATTTGGTTAGTCATAAATTGTTTCGTTTTTATTTTGTTTCCTATTATTGTATTATATAGCTATACTGTTAGGGTTAGGATAACATTAAACTTAGAGTTAAGGTTTAAGCTATTTATGTTTTTATATTAGTGTTTATTAAATTTTGAAGAATTGGGATTTTTTATTTTAAATTAATATTATTTGCTCATGCACATATTAAGATCTATTTGAAAAGAAGGAACCTCTAAAACAGGCATTGCCTTAGGAGGTCCTAGTATTTTCTTGAAATATGTAATTTATGAAAGGTTTTGTTCTAGTAGTATAAGTTTTATTTTGTTAACAGAGAATTAAGAAGAAACCTTTTTATGTTTGAATGTAATTATATGTATTTTATGTATATATTTCGAGAAAATAAATATATTCTTATTCTTATTCTATTCTTATTCTATTTAAAAAGTATTTCAGAAGAAATGTCACAGATAAGAAAAAACGTTTTATTTATAAATCCTTCAATATCACGCTTATTAAAAACAGAAGACATACAAATCATTTCGAAAACACGGGACTGAAATTTCATGCTGATGAATTCATCTTCTTTTGTGTTAATGACTTCATAGAAAATAATGGAAACTATATGAATATTGAAAACCGAGGTTCTCATTGGAGTTTGACAGTATATACCAAAAAAAACTAAACTGTTTACCACCTAGACAGTTATCATTCCCATAACCATAAACATATTGAACACTTAATCAACAACATAGGACTTCATGTAAATTTAATACAAGTACTAATAACTCATCAGATATCACATTTTGAATGTGGACTACATAAACTAGTTAATCGCACATAAATATTAACACATTTTTTAAATTTAAACAATACTAACCCCAATCTTTATGCTTTCCTATTTCCTGAAAATTAAAAAAATATGAATGGTAAAAAAATTTTCAGGTCTCAATGAAGATTTTTATATCAGATCTATAGTAAAAATAATCATTCAAATTTCTCCAATTCAATTCACATGAAAGTCTCAATTGACTTTGGGCATTACACAACATCCAAAGAAATACAACAAACTATTTCTTCACATCGTGATAATTTACAAAGAACATTTTTCAAATAAAATACTCATAAAAAAACTCCAATATCAGAAGATAATTACAGTGAATCCATTCTATCAACAAATAGATATCATTTACTGAAAAATTTTGTAGAAAATGAAGATATTCTTAATAATGATAAAGAAATATTCTCCTTCAACTCCCCTAAGGAAAGAAATGAACTATAAGAATAGAAAACCAGTTTCTGTAACCAATAAACTGGTGAAAGAAAACAATCCATTAAGATGTGAGCCTATTAAAAATCAAATTAACAAAAAAACTGATGCTATACAAAAAATTTAAATTATATAAGACAGCCATGGAAGAGGATTAGCATCATTACTAAGAAAAAAATGATCAAGACATAATGTCTCATCTTCTGTATTTCCTGGAGGTACGCTTGATTGTTTAATATCAAAAACAGAGGAAATTACAAGAAACTGTGGTAATAATGATATTTGTTTTATTATTGGAGGTACAAACGATTTAGATAGTAACATAAATTACAAAATCAAACCAAGAATTAATTATTTGATGGATAACATAACAAACACAAATATTGTAATTTCAGAAGTACTTTATAGATATGATAAATATGACATGAATACAATTGAAAATGTAAATAATGAATTGAAACTGATATTTAACAACAAGAGAAACTTAAATTTTAGTCAATTAACACTGCCAAAATTTGAGAATAGGGACTATACAAACCACACGTTCCATCTTAGTAAGAAAGGAAAACAAAAACTTTGTAAAATAATGGAAATCCACAAATTCTCTTCAAATTTCAGAAAAGAATTATTATAAATATTGTTCCAATGAATTTAAAAATCATAAATCTAATTTAGAATGACTAGCATTCAAAAAACGGACATGTAAACTTGATAAATTTGTCAGTGTAGCACACCTACATATGAACTCTCTTTCCACGGGTTTTGAAAGACGTGGTAGAGGATTTAAACCTGGAGGTTTTTGGGGTTTCGGAAACTTGGCTGAATGATAGTAAGTCTTCTGATGAGTTTGCTATTAAGGGATATTAATTGTTTAGGAACAATAGAAAGGGAAATGGAGTTGCCTTCAGAGGTGGTGGAGTGGCACTATTTGTGAAGAACTACTTACAATTCTCGGTGAAATCACTTAAGTTTGAAAATTGTCTTTTATTTATTTATTTCTTGGTATGTGTATCCAGCTTCAGGAGTTGCCGATCACATGGTGTCTCTCATACACAAGTCTAGCCAGTCTCCAATAGGTTGGATTAATGAGAACTTGTCTAATTATTGTACAATCTGGTTGGAGTCTCTTCTTCAGTTCATCTCTAATATCCAAATATTTGGTACAGTGTAAAAGGATGTGTTGCAGGCTTTCTTCCTCAGCTTGACATGCAAGACACAGGAGCGACTCAGTGAGTTGAAAACGAAAGAGATAGAACTGGGTAACTATGTATCCTGTTCTGGCTCTTGATGCGAATCATGGCATGGATCTAGGTAAGTTTTTATTTTTATTTTTTTTATTTTTTGGTCAATCCCGACCTGGATAGCTGACTTCAGTCATATTAATAACATTTCATTGCATACAAATAAATAAATAAATAAATAAAATTTTATTGTCATTAGGCCAATACATAGCAATAGACAAAGTCAATCCTTAATACTGATACTAAAATTAAGTACAAGTAATGTACAAGGTACAGCATCAATATACAACATAAAAGAAATATATGCAAATTAAGTAACAACACAATAACTACCCAACTGAACATGAAAGCAAAATATTAATGAAATAGATACAAAGTTGTAGTTTAAATATATTTATCATACTAATTTTAAGTACAAGATTACTGACATACTATGAACAAGATCAATTTAAACCTGACTAACCATATCACATTCATAAAATTCTCTTAAGTTGTAAAAGGGATTACAAGCGAGCCAATCATATAATTTTGTCTTAAAGGTATTCAGAGGTAAATTTTGTAATTCTGCTGGCAGCCTATTAAATAGTTTATGTCCAATAACTTCATAACTGTTTAGAGATTTAGACAACCGGTGATAAGGTATGTAGATATGGTTTTTGATTCTGGTATTGTGAGAGTGTATACTATTTCTAAATTTCATCTCTGGCATCTTAACTTTTATATGAACTAATACAGTATAAATATATAGATTAATTATAGTTAATATTCTAAGTTGTACAAACAAAGGTCTACAATGAGCCTTGTGTGGAGCACTAGCGACAGCTCTTAAAGCTTTTTTCTGTAAAATTAAAATGTTACTAACATGACTTGAATTACCCCACAGTATTAATCCATAAAGAATGATACTTTGAAAAAATGCAAAATAAGATGATCTAACAAATACATCAGGTACACAGCTTTTTAGACTTCTCAACAGATAGATAACCCTAGACAACTTACAACTAATAAATATTATATGCTGTTCCCACGTAAGCTTAGGGTCAATATGTACTCCTAGAAATTTTACACTACACGAAGAGAGAGAATTTTGCTCATTTACATTTTTCAGGCTAAAAGTTAGTTCTTGAGTCTTATTTTCATTGAGTAAAAACCCATTAGCTTTAAACCAATGGGATGCTTCGGTCATTGTATTAATTGTGAGAGTTTTAAGGGTGTTAACATCATTATGAACATTTAAAAAGGTGGTATCATCAGCATATAATACAACATGAGATCCCAAGTGTTTTGGAAGGTCATTAATCATTATCAAAAATAAAAAAGGTCCAAGGACAGACCCTTGCGGGACACCTATGGTCCAAGGACAGACCCTTGTGGGACACCTGTTTTAACTTGTACTTTTTTGGACTTCTCTTTTCTAACATAAACAATTTGTTGACGGTTAGACAGGTAGGAACTCATAAGTTCCAAGCTAGAATTTTGTATGCCATAATGAGCTAATTTGTTTAACAGGATTTCATGGTTAACACAGTCAAATGCCTTGCTCAGGTCACAGAATGATGCATGAGCAAGGCCTCTATCTTCAAATGCCCTATAAATAATGATAATCATGTTATCTATTGCATCAACTGTAGATCTATGCTTCCTGAAACCATATTGAGATTCACTTAATAATTTATTAAATTCAAAATAACTACATAACTGCAAATATATTACTACTTCAAATATTTTGGCAAAAACAGGTATAATAGAGATAGGTCTATATGAAGATGGTTTGTCTTTTTCTCCTTTTTTGTATACAGGGACTACCCTGGATATTTTAAGCTCTGCTGGAAAGGATCCTTCTAATAGACATTTATTAATACAAAAGGTCAGAGGTTCTGCAATGCTATAAATTACTTTCTTCACTAAGTTACTAGATAAGCCATACACATCTACACTATCAGAGGACTTGAAGTTTTTAACAATATCAATAACTGTTTCAGTAGTAACTTCTGTAAATTTGAATTTTGGTTCTGGGTAGATGACAGTAACGGGACAATTTTTAGTAAGTATGTTGATTGCTTCGACACTGGGCGTAGCGATGTAATTACAGATTTCATTAACAGAGTTTATGAAATAATCATTTAAGATATTAGGATCAATTGAAAGATTGTGGGTTTTCTGTGTGTTGGTAACATTACTAATTAATTTCCAGGCAGTTTTACATTTATTGTTTGCCCCTTCAATTAGTTTGGAATTATAGGTCTTTTTGGCTTCTATAAGAGCTGCTTTGTATCTATTTCTATACTTAATATAGGCTAACCCAGAAATGTTGGTCTTAAATCTATTGCTTATATCTAACATAGTCAACAGATTCATTTTCATGGAAGCCAGTTCAGGAGTGTACCACTGGTTTGATAAATCTTTCTTATTCTTTCCTAAATTACTATTATTGACTTTACAACTTTTTGATGGTATGCATAGCTCAAATGTGTACATAAAACTCTGAAAAAAGTTTTCAAAAACAATTGTTGAGTTAAGGTAATTTAAGTTATTTGGTCTGTTCAATGGAATAGACCAATCAAATGCAGCAAGTGAATTTATGAGATTATTAATCTTGTCTTTGTTCATTGGCCTAGTCACCACCAACTTTGAATTGCCAGGATTTGAATTGCCAGGATACATTCAATTCATTCATCATTTATCTGCCAGCTACCAGACCTGTCAATCGTTTTTCTTTCCAGGCCCTTTCTTGTGCTAGACTACGCCCACTCTTAATTTGTGATGGCTACTTTTAATGACTGGCAGGCAACCATTACATATTGTTTCTGATACTGTAGTTTAACTCCTTTTCAATCATCATTTTATTATTTGTATTATCTTGTTCATTTTCTCTCTCGTTCTTGCATAATTTATATGTATTAATAACGTATATGAAATAATAATTTCAATTGTGAATCTGTACATTTATTTAAACACTGTATGTATCATTGCTATTTAGGTTGTAAAGTACAAAGCTATTTTAAAAGCACATATCTCTCCTTATCCCATTTATAGGCCTAACCTTTGTTGTATTGTAATACTTTGTGCAATATTCTCATCATATTATTACTGTTTTGTGTCTTTATCATTCATCAACTCAATTTATTGTTTTTCATGCATTGTATGCAAGTATAATAACCGTCCTCTCTTAATTGTTATGTTAACTGTGCTCAACACTATTGTAATTATTTTCAATTGATGTTAATGTTTCTTTGCTCTGATTCAGTCATATTAATTCAACATCAAATCCAATACTATTGATTGTAAATGTTATTTAAATAATTGATTTAACTGTCTCTATCTATTTAAATAATAGGTCTCTGTCTCTCTCTAACTTGTTTCCTATGCACTTTTGTTAGGCCTACTTCATTTTTATCAATTATCAACATGATAGGTTACATTCATATTGTTATATAGTATTCTGTAAGCCAAAGTTCATATCATAATAGTTAAGTAGATTGTTGTTAGTTATATAAGAGAAAACTACGTATAACAATATGTCTCATTCACTAAAAGTAATTAATGCTAAAAAAGAGTGTTTGTTCTCACACATTTATGATTTAACACAGAAAATATCTGACAAGACAGTAGACAATAGACAATAGACAATAGACAATATTCTTTATTCATAAACATTGAGTTTAGAATTTTCGTCATACAATAATGGTTACATGGCACAGGTAGAAAACAATAATATTTAATTATGGTGAGTGTTCTCTCCAGTCCATGAATTCTTGGGTGGTGTAGAATGGTCTCTGCAGAAGCCAATCTGATAGTGAATTTTTCAGACGTTGTGTCGGAATTGTCTTCAGGAATCCTGGGAGGTTGTTGTAGTAGACTGTTCCTCTGTATGATGGCTTCCTCTCAAATAAGCTCCGATGATGTGTAGCTATTGCAAAATTATGACCATTTCTCGTGTTGTATGAATGGAAGTCTCCGTTTCTAGTTTGTCCAGATTTTACCGAGTGTAGGATCGTTTCGAGAATGTAGAGAGCTACCACTGTTAGTACTTTTAGCTCCCTGAACGCTTCTCTGCAGCTGTGTCGAGGTTCCAGTCCGGTAATGGCTCTCTTTTGAATTATTAGTACTCTTTGTATATTAGTTAGAGGTGTCCCTCCCCAGACTATTAGCCCATATCTCAGGTGTGACTCGAATAATGAGTGATATGCTGTTTTTGCCATGTCTGCATTACAGATTTGTTTAATTCTTCTTACCACGTAGACACAAGAGTTAAGCTTATTACAAAGTTTGTCCACATGAGGCTTCCAAGAAAGCCTATTGTCCAGGATGAGACCTAAATATTTTGTTGTGTCAGATGTAGTTAGTCCTGGAAGGCCTTCAAGCTGATTATGATTAGATGTGAAAATTAGCTGTTGTGTCTTCTTTTCGTTTAAAACCAGGTCATTCATGCTGCAGTATTGCTTTGTTAGTTTGAAAGTATTGCAAAAGCTTTTGATAAAGGCCTCTTCTGTTGATAGGTTGAGACAACAGTTTTCTGACGCCTTAGACCTATTAAATGAGTTATTTTTAGAAGCTGATGCTACTTTCACACCTAATTATAGTTCTCTTAGTGCTGTCGACTATCTTGTGGACCATATAAACTTTACTGTTGCCACTGTTCAGGCGAAAAAGCAAGCTCATGGTCAGAAAACTGAATCTAGTACTTCATCACTACAACAATGCCCTGTACGGCTTCCAAAATTGGAACTTAAGCAATTTAGTGGTGACCCTATTGGATGGGTTTCATTCATAAACCTCTTTGACTCTACTATACACAATACTGCATTTTTCAATTCTCAATTTTTTTCTCTCTCTCTAATCTCTCACCTCATTACAACCTCTTTCATATTTCTCTTATACATTTTAATTTTTCAACTCAAAATTGTATAAAATCTCTTTTATTAATTTAAATTAAATTTTGTAACAACCTCAATTCTATTTACCAACAGTTTATTCTGAATCAAAACAGTATTCAGTGTGTAGCCTGTAGAGCCTAGAAGCATTTGGTCTGGCCAGACAGAAGAAAGAAGCCTATTATAATTCTGTATGGTAAAAACAAAATTGTTATATTGTTATTTATTAATTGTATTATCATTATTAGAAATTGTATAACCATTTAACATTTGATTGCATTCTGTACATCTCTAATAAAACCACATTCATTTTCAACCTAGGCTTACTTTCTTGTCTCGTTCTTTTCTCATTCCTAATTTTGTCATGTGGTCCTCCATTTCACTCACTATATCTAAAATTTTTGTGTGTGAATATTGTCTTTTTCTGGAGCATATTTGAGGGATATTTAAGTGTAAAAGTGAATCTTTCTGTATATGCATTATTTACAGACCAGGGGATATGCCTTATACTTGTATAGAGCCCGCTCTCCACTTTGTATTTTATAAAATGGCCCAGTATGCAGATAATATTATTGTAATGGGTGATTTGAATATAAATCTGTTGGTTTATCATCACCAGAGACCCACTTTACACATAAACTCTTTAAGAGCCTTGAGGTGACTCAGTTGGTTAACGTTGCTACAAGAGTTACTTGTATCTGTGCAACTTTGATTGATCACATTATTGTGAATGGCAATGTTGATAGGGATGGGTCGGTCCCTAAAGTCGGTTCTTGGTTCTAGACAAAAGAACCAGAACCGAGAACTGATGGGATAATCTTGGTTCTGCTGTTCCGTTTCCAGAAAAACGTGAATGGGGATATAGCTTTGATATTAGAAATGGTTCGGGTGCAGAAAGTGCTGATAAACAGAACAATCAAACGACAATATCTTGTTTACCACAAGATACACAATATATCTTTGTCAGAAAATATCTGCCGTAGAAGGCCACTTCCTTATCAGTATGTGACTTGGTCACAAGATGAGTGAATTAAAGCCATTCAACTTTAGTTCAACAGTCTAAAGTCCAGTTGTCCTTCCCGCTTTAGCTCCACCCTTGTTTATCACCCTTTCTTATCACTTCCTGCCTGATATTAACACTTGTGGAAACATTCTATTCTGTTTACAACTCATCAAAATTCTGAAATTAATTATGCTTCTAGTTTTATTGTGTATTTTGAAAAATAAAAGGTTAATAATGAAAAAAACAATGCATAAAAACCCTAGTGAATTATATTGAAAAATAAATTTTTAAGATTAATATTGTGTCAAAAGTAAACAAAATTAGTCCAGCATATTTATTTTAAAAGACATTTACTGACCCAAAATTTTAAAACAAAATGTATATTGTAATTTCTAAAAACATTTATGGTATTATTGGCTGTATAGTTGTTTATGAATGCGAGTAGAATTTATATTTTCTTAATTCAGTATTATCACCAATTGAGAAAACAATCAATAGTTAATAAAAATATATATTTTTTTAAATTAAATATATTATAATTTTTTTGCTGTTTACTTTAGACATACAACAATTACATCAAGCTCTTAAATTTAGCTGTGGTAATTTCAATCAATTGTTGTGATTTGTTTTTAATAACTTTTATTACTAAACCAGACCTAAAATAGCAGGTTATTTTTTAATTTTCTCTAGGCTTGTATTTTTTATAATTTCCTCAAGGTAAATTTCAATTTCATATTAATATGAATGTTATATTCTATTTAGCTAAATTGTATACTTTTCTTAATTTAAAGTAAATACTTTCTTTGTGGAAAAAATGTAAACAATCATACCCTGAGAACAAATGAAATGTTACCAATTCTCTAGTTATTGAAAATATTGTGTCATTTTATAGATTTTTAGGGTGTATTCATATTGCAGAAAACCCCAAAATACTATGCACTGTTTTTACTGACTGATTCCACATAATTTGTTGATTCACTGACATAAAGGTATTAGAGAAATTTTCTGAGACATTCTTAAACAGTACTAGAACTAAGAACCGATTTTGATAAAGAATCGAACCGGAACCGAAAAAAAAATGGAACCGACCCATCACTGATGTTGATTACGCACAGTGTGACGTTGTGGACATGTCAACCATCTATGACTCAAGAGGTATTCGAGTATCTGATCACAAGATAGCATATGTCGATATAAAAACAAATAAAAAAAAGAAAGCCTCCTAGATTTGTTACTTACCCTGACTTCTTCCATTTTAACATTGTCAAGATGATACATTGTACGTCCAGTATTGGGTGGGAAGATGTTACGTCTATGAGCAATGTACATGACATACTAAATTTCATTAACTCTGCTATCACTTGTGTTTTTAATGAAAATGCACCTCTAGTACATAAGAGAGTTACCAGAAAGAAATCTCCATGGAGGAATATGAAAATTATTTAATTAACGGTTGAAAAAGATTATTATAAGAAGAAAATGTTATCTACAGCAAATGAAACTGATAAAAAACATATTGTAAGATTAGAAACATGCTCAACATTGAAATAAGAAGATCAAAACAAAATAATTTTAGAACTGAAATGGAGAAATGTAAACACTCCAAAGACTTTTGACTAAAATAAGGACAAGTTGTGTTATAGATCAATTCGATCAAACCATACCAAATTTTGTCAAATATTTGGAAGAAATCAATAAGTATTTTGTCAGTATAGGTGTAGGTATCACAGCAATAGCTGATTGTGTACAGTTCTAAGAAACAAATCAGAGAGTGTCACTAGCGATTTCTATTCCAGGAGTGTTACAAGGAGAGAAGTGCAGGAGGCTTTGAATAGCATCATATCAGAGGCTGTTGGAGCTAATGGCATATTAATAAAAATGATTAAAATGACAAGTCCATATTGTATTGATGCCATAAAGCATTTAGCAAACCAGTCATTGGCCACTTCCACTTTTCCGGATGCATGGAAGGAAGCGATTGTAGTGCCCCTGCCCAAAGTCAAGACACCTTCATCTATATCAGGCTTGCGTCCGATTTTGATACTGCTTGTCTAAGGTATTGGAGAAGCTAGTTGTTTCATATATGGTAGCTTTTTTGGAGTTGGAGAATATTCTTCCAGCCTTACAGTCTGGGTTCAGGAAGGATCAAGGTACATCAACTGCAGTTTTACTTGTTTATGATGAGTTAATTCAAGCCAGGGCAGAAATGAAAGCATCTCTTCTTGCAATGCTGGACTTCTCACATGCATTCGATTCAATAAA
Organism: Stictocephala bisonia; assembly: GCA_035578905.1. Classification (NCBI taxonomy): domain Eukaryota; kingdom Metazoa; phylum Arthropoda; class Insecta; order Hemiptera; family Membracidae; genus Stictocephala; species Stictocephala bisonia. Next base: position 1,567,413 of record JAQJVL010000031.1, on the reverse strand, counting down.
CCACAGGATGTTGTTGGCTGTTATGCATTTTTATGGTTTTAGACTGGATGTGGTTTCTTGGTTTCATTCCTATTTGGTGAATAGGAGACAAAATATTAGAATTGGGATGGATTTCTCCTCATCTTTGAGTAAGGTTGTTGGTGTTCCACAGGGTAGTTGCCTTGGGCCTATTCTATTCACTCTGTTTTCCACCACTATAGGTTTACAAAATAGTCGCTTGTATTCATACGCCGATGATGCTCAACTTTGTGTTTCATATGATGCCGGAAGAGCTGACACAGATGTATCCATTTTGAATTCTGACTTAAGCATTGACCATGATTGGTCTGAAAGGCGTGGGATTAAATTGAACAAAGAAAAATGTAGTGTATTGTTGATTTCTTCCAATGTGGCTTCAGAGACTGTAGGTGAGGTGTTGATTGGCAGTATCACACTAAACAAGTAGGAATCTTCAAAGCTCTTGTGCATCATGCTCATTAGTGACCTCACATTGTCTGGTCATGTAAGTGCTGTTTGTGAGCGGACACCTTAGTCGACTAAGAATGTTATACGTTTCCTAGAGAGAGACCAGGCTTCACCTTGTCCAGGCTCTTGTGCTCTCTGTGATCGACCATTTCTTCCCTGTGAATGGCAACATTTTGTCTAAAGGGGATTTAGAAAAGTTACAGAAAGTGCAAAATATGTGTTTCAGATATGTATGTGGACTTAGGAAGTTTGACCATGTTTCGGAGGTGCGACGATCGCTGGGATTGCTGACTGTGACTTATACCTGTACCCTGCGCTCATCATGCCTAATTAACAGAATCATACCACTGGCAGGCCAGGATATTTGAGGGAAAAACAGGTCTCAGATCCGATCTTGCAGTACTAGACAGGATCAAGTTTTGGAGATGCTTCGCATTCGCTGTGAATTTGAAAGAAAACGATTTGCGTACTTTCCTCCCAAATTATTTAATGAACTGTCCTCCAGCGTAACAGGCCAGGATGTATCTGAAACTACATATAAAAAAATGTATTTAAGTATTTAATGTATAATGCAAGCCGATATATCCATATATAATTATACTGAATAACTTATTTAATTTTTAAAAAATAATTTTAATAAGACTTACTTGAGTTGTTTTGTAAATCAGCATTGTTTGTTGAAAACCACTCCAAAATAAAGATCTTATTTATTTATTTTTCTTTAATAAGTTGTGTTTCTTCTCATCTTTTGTAGTAAACAATATTTTCCTAAATAAGTTTTTTGTTTGTTTTAAATTACATGGACTACACAAGCCCTTTGTCCGCTTGGCTAAGACGCATCAATCAAGCAGTCAGCAGATCAAACGTGTTTGAAGGCGTCAAATCGGTGCATGAATATTGGGTTTAACGGAACACCCATAGCAGCAACAAGTTTTTCTTCTGTGCCTTCCTTCATCCTCCCTACCTCAATGCGCAAGCACACTGCAGCATGGAAGAAAGTCAACAAGTCTCTAGTTTGTGCTGTACTGTCTATATAACAAATAATGTTTGATACAGACAAATTTACCTGTGAAGTGGAGATGCTAATTCCCCTATATGATGTTACACGCAAAGATTACAGCAATCGAGAGATAAAAGCCAAATGTTGTGAGAGGTGTGTGAAATATTTTCTGATGACTGGGTAGAGTGAGCTCAGCAGAGTATCACTTTTCCCCATAAATTTTATTATCAACCCTAACAGTTCATCAAAAGTTAGCACAGACATGTAATAAAACAGAAAAGAAAAAACTTGTCTGAATAAGTTCTATGCATGTTTAGTATAACTTGGAACAACTGTCACATTACTAAACGATTCTATAATGGAGGGTTTGAACACCAACACATCTCTGCACGACGGTTTTCTTAATAACATAGTATATTGAGCAACATATCCAACTTGTATTGAATCCATATTAGAAATGAAGAAAGAAAACAATATTGTAATATAAATGGCAGAAACTACTTTGCATCTGCTTGGTGTAGTCCAGGCTAGCGGATGCAAAGCAGACAAAAATCCACTGCCGATTGTCAGCTTCGATTGGTCCGACACATTAAGGCACAGTTAATCTGTGACGTTTTATCCACTCATATAGTTCGAACCTAGGTGGGTGCATTGTTACTCTCTTCAATTCCTCTTTGAAAGGGATTCAAGAAAATAATTTCAGAAACTGTCAAACTTTTAGATTCGTTACTGTACTTACTTCGGCAAAAGTACTGCGTCTACCATTTTGCTTGTTTTGACTTAATTAATCCAAAAAGAATTACAGAATTCCACATTAACACGTTGACTGCCAGCGTAAATAATTTATTGTGTCATTCTGAGGCCGCCGTAGTAAAACTGTATGTCCGCCTGATGCCATGAGGGCCACCGGTAGCCCACGTCATACATGCAGATGTGCGCCATGTGGGCCACCGGTGGCCCCGCGTCTTTTATAAATCAAACAGAAATTGTAGCACCATTTTTAGTATTACGTAATTTTTAATGATATATTTTGAAAGCTCATAAAATGTGATAGAAAACAGTCCCCTGGTTTTTAAATAAAGCAACCCTAAATACGTTTTTATATATTTGAACTAGTTTTTACGACACTTAGACAGACTAGTTTCAGTCACAAAAAGAATCAATATCACTTACTAAACATTTAACTTCAAAAGCTGATCAGTGCACGGGAAGAAAATATAAAAATCACAACAAAACAGCTAAAACATAATATCATATGGCATATGTAAAGTTTTGCCCACACGCCATGAGGGCCACCGGTGTACCTCATCAATTACTTCATAAAATGGCGGCAAAAGTCCGGATGTCGGCTATTTCTGTACTCGGGGGGGCATTTCCGATTTCATGGAATACAGAACTCGGAACAATGAATATTGAACTTTACCGTAGAAACAGCTGTGGCGCCAGGCTGAAATATAGTGAGGGCCACCGGTGGCCCTCATGGCGTGAGCTAAAATTGTTGTGTGGGCCACCGGTGGCCCTCATGGCAGTCAATGTGTTAATATTGTGTCAATAGTATTTATAAATCTGATATAGTAACAAATATGGAGAAACTTATAGAAAATAAAATACTTCCTTCAAGTATTAAGATGGGAAACTGATGTACTTTTGCCCAAATAACGTTCACAGCTTTTCTTAACATAATTAAAATATTCATTTATTTTCAGAGCAACATGGATATGTTGTTATTAAAAATTATCAATATTTATAACAACAATATTATTTAAAACTATCAATATTATTTACAATTAATCAAACTTAATTGGTGACCTCTTAATTAAAGCAAGTTCTTTCTATAATTTACTATCTAACAGTTCATTAACGTTTTAAGAATTGGACCTAGCCTTGAAGTACTTATATCAATCATTGTACAACAACGACTATTTGCATTGTATTATTCAATCAATGTAATGGAGAACCGTTGATATGAATAAATAAATTCATTAACAATTAAAAGAACATATTATTGTACAATCTCTCATTCGAATTCTTATATATCAAACCTTAGATTACTAATCAGTTTACATGTTCTAAGCCTATAGTAAATATAACACTCACAAAATAGGTTTCAACATAACACATGACAAACAGAGTAAAACAAAAAACTGTATTGTTCTTTCAGTAACAAATAAAATTAAAAAAACAGAAATAAAAATTAAAGAATTATTTGTTTTAAGAAATGAGGTGTCAACCTTGCTTCGAATACTATTTATCCATTTGCTGAAGTGGTATGCAATGGAAGATAGGTTTCCAAAAATTTGAAGCCTTTTAAAAAAGCTTTGCCATAGTTCACAAAACTAATACCATTGCAGCTCTAACTTAGGCACCAGCCGAATGATAAGTACCAACAATTTAAAAGAGCATTGATCAAGAGCAGTTTAAGCACAGAGGTTCTTAAGTAACTTAAACAGTCACCTAATAACACTTCTCTTTACCACTTGATATTTGAAAACAAGATAAGAAAAGATATCACAATTTAAATCGACAACAATAACAGTTCAAAAGAATAAAGAGGTACAACATAGGTACTATAAGAATTAAGATAATGTAAATGCCAGGCGACTGAGTTCAAGCAAGTTTACAAAAGTAGGAAGAGTATGATAAGCTTTAGAAAAATAAAGAATTAAGTGAGGCATGTGAACTACAGAGAAGAATTAATAATAGACAGACATCTATTGTAAAAATGATGGTGACCATTAAAGAGTAAAAGCTGGAGGATGTTAGAAGTTAGAGGGGTAGATATTACTTTATTTTTACTGAAAAACAACACAGTAAATTTGAAGCCCTTAATATTTTGAAGAATTAAAAACATTCTACGTGAGATAAAATATGAAATGTCTTCAGTCTAAATATAAACAGTTAACAGATAATTAAAAGAATAGTGTGAAATCATAGTAGTGATTTGTAATCCCTGATTTAACTGCATTGATTGTGGATAACTCTGCGCAAATCGCCGGAAAACTCTAAAAAACACATAAGTACTGTAAGGCAATACCATAGAGAAAAAATTAAAAGAGGTCACTTTCTTATGCTAGCAGCAAATGCCTCAGTGGCAGTTAATACTAATACAAATCTTTATAGATTTATTGTAATAAATACTACGTTTATCCTTTAGGATTTGAAGGAGAATAAGGAGAGGGACTGACAAGGTTGCTGGTTCTGCCACTTGCATCTATAGAGAATTGGAGAACAAACTATTTTGTAACCTAAATTTCTATAATGTGACACCTGTTCAGCGCACTATTGAATAAGACCTCTGTTTCTTTCTTCTCAGTGGTAATACTTGCTTTGCGTACATTCATCACAAGCTTTAATAAAATATTCATATTCAAATTTCCTCCAAATCCACAAACTAATTGTAGCATCTGACATTGATATAATCAATAATAACATTTACAATTTTATCTGATAAGTGTAACTTTAAATTATTTTTATTCATGCGTACAACTAGTACTCACTCTTCAAGGATTTGCAAGTCAAATTCCAAAACTTCACTGGCTTTGTATTTTCCTCTGAGGTCTCCGTACTCAATGATGATGAGACGGTCATCTTCAGTTCCGGCCAAAACTCTATCAGAAGACATCCAAGACACACATTTGATAGGGAGCTTATCTGCTTTTTGGAAGCCATATTGTCTCCATACAGTGTCAGATACACTCAACAGACGGAATAGTCCAGGGCCAACTATTACTACGACAGCAGAGTCAGTTGGATTAGGGGCTACCTGGACAACAGTAGTTTGTCACTTATTTTACATCACTAATAATACTGTAAAAGCTAAAAAAATTTAGCAACCTCAAACCAGGCCAAGCAAGCGTTTGTGCTTAACTTGTTGTTAAAAAAATGTATGAGAATGACCTGACTTTTTACTATAACAGAACAATAACAATACTTTGTATTAGTAAATATGTACAAGTTACTATTAACTATGAAATTCTACTACAGATATTTATAAATATATTTAGATATGCAACTAGGTGTTATATTTTCATGCTGCCATAGAGTAATAAACTTTATTAAGAGAGAAATGATCTGAGACATATGATTTGATTATTGTTGGAATTATTGTGTATTGAATTAGTATTATAAATTTTAGGAGAGTAAAACATTACTTTTTGCGTGTTTTTAATCACTAGTTTTGTATCTAGTTATTGCTTTTTTTATATAGCTCAAAAAAAGTTTCCCTTGTGAAGTAATTTGTAAGGACTTCATTTTAAACTATTAAAAATTACCCTTCGGATTATTCTTTTATGATTCACCAAATGCAAGATATAACGTTTTTTTAAAGATGGCGTTTTTGTCTGTAAATAAAATTAACAATCTATTTGGATGTAAATATCTCAAAGATGGTGACTCACAAAAAAATGTACAAGACAATATTTGTAATAAAATTTATAAATTTTATACCTTATTGGTCTTAAGTATAAAATTTAAGACCAATAAGGGTCTTGTAACACCAAGATAAAAATATGGAAAAACAATGTTTTTATGGCTAATCATGTATTCCCACGGGACTTTGGTTTAAGAAAAAAAATTCCAATTGGAAAAAGTCAATATTGTATACCTACACACATGTTCAAAAATGTTTGTTTTTTCTAAACCCATATTAAAAACAAAGCAGCACTTAGAAAATTTTTAAAATTTGTGTGTTTTTTTTATATAAAAATTTCCTGTTTTGAGAGACGTAATAAAATCAGTTGATTTTTAAAGAACAATTGAAATGATAGAATTTGTAGTGGTTGGTTTGCTTAATGATTTCCCTTTTTTGATACCGTAATTTGATTCGCCTTTACCAAGATCAAGTGCTATAATTTAATGATTTATGTTTTGTAAGCTAAAATTCTATATTTTGACCTGAAATATATTATTAAAAAGTTTTAATTTAATTGAAAAAGTGGTCGTCACTTCATTTTTTTAGTATAAATTGAACTTTCAATTACAACCACAAATTAAAGTATTTTTAACAGAAAAAAGTTATTGATGAAAAAACATTTTTTCTACAAACTTCTTCTACAACCCATTATACAAGAACAAACAATATTTTTTTTATTGTGTGAGTAACAGCCATTTTTTAAGACTATATTTTTAAACGTCATCCTTTAAATTTAAAGTTCATCCTTCATTTTTAAAGTTTATTCTTTTTAACTATTTAGAGTAAAATCTGAAAATGGTGGAAAACCACGATTTTCATCCAACACTTTGATGTTGTTACTCAAATCATAATCAGTGGTCCGTGAAACTCCTTGTTAATTGTTTCAAACAAAAATTTCTAGAATGATTTTTATAAATTTTCTATCCATCATCTTGATTTTCTGAATCTTCCAGCACTCAATTAGTAATTTGTAGCTTTTATAACATGTAAATATGATTAAAATTAAAAAAAGTGTATGCATACAAATTTTTTATAATCTTTATCCGTAACAATTATACTTTTCTGCAATGGAAAAGCACCTTTTTCATATGCCACTTTTTTATGTCAAATTCATTATCAACAACCTGAAACCTTCTTAGGTACTAATTTTCATAAAAATATATAATGTATCTTGAAATGAAATGAAAAAAGTTTTATTTTTTGAGGCAAAGTTAGGACCATTAGGTCCTCTCTTACACTTAACCTCATAATCTTGTGAGTTAGTCCAATTGTTTACAATTTTTTTTAAATTATTATTTACCATGTAAATGGACTATTTCCAGACTTAACGACTGTTATATTTTTGCAGTTGAGATATTCCTTAACAAGTTGCAAAAGGCTTTAAATCAATATATATATATATATATATATATATATATATATATATATATTCATCACCTTTTTTTGGAACTTTCCTACATTCTTTTACCCGATTTCTTGTACATTAATAATGAAGGTTTTTTTAACATGAAACATTTTAACTGTTTAAATTTAGTTACTAGTTTAAATTAAACAGTTTAACTTAGTTTAATTTTTTTATAAAAGAAACTACTACTGATATTATACATACTCAAAGAGATAGTAGATACTTTTTTTTACAGAGATAAGTTCTTAGAAATGTTATCTGCTTCATGACTTACGTTGCAATAAATTGGAAGTTGGCACAATGAATATATTTACACAAATATTTGAAATACATACAAATATTCAACTATGAGAAATATTAGATTTAGATGAAAGACTGGTGTCCTTATAGATGGTTATAATTGTTTAAATAGTTTTTAAATAGGCCTAAAGTCATTGACAAGCAATGACTTTTAGACTTTTTTCCACGTACTAAACTCAACTTTTACATAATTTTAAATTAATAAAAAATGGTAGCTGGCAAAAAAACCATATGATATATAATTTAATAAAATGTTTAAGGGTGCGCAATTGTTATTTTATATTATAACTTTAATATATATATAACAATGCTGAATATATATTAGGCCTAAAGAAATAAACATTATTTAAACTAGCTATAAGTGATTTACTATGTACTAAGACATGAATACATGTTGTACAACTATTTATAATAAGATCAAGAAGGAATTGAGAGTTCTACAAAAAAAAGGCTGTTGTATCAAACCAATGTATTCTAATCTCCATAAATTCAATAATTTGAAAAATCAATAATGTAAATAAATTGATTTTCTGATAATATAGGTTTTGATTTCCCAGACAGCTTTAAATATAACATAATATGAGGTGGTAGGTTGTTACCCCTTTTTGTTTTGCCTCCAATTTTTAGTTCAGAGGATGCCTTCCATCTTTTATTACTATTTAAGTAACTACACCTACACATACGAACATCACGTGATGATGGAAGATGTTTTCTAAAACCAGTAATGTGTCAACATTGAAGTAAAGATTTATGGTGGAACAATTACAGATAACAATTGTAAAAATAAATCTATTGTAAAAAGAATGAATAAATTGCAGTAGAACCTCGATTGTTTGACACTCGATACTTCGGCAGTCCTTATACTGGCCATGGCAACGAGGCATGGCAAAACTATTACGTCTGTGGCAGGCTGAGCTTGGTTTAGTCTAATGCAGTTCAACTAAATAAAAGTGTCAAACTGAAAAACAATTAAAAATTATAGATATTAAGTTTCTGGACCATCCATATTTTAATAAGAACTCCTTACCAATTCAGTAGGACATACGTTGTTACATAAAAACCAGCTTGTTTTTTTGTACTGTCAAATTTTTAACTATTCATGAAGAAATTACAGTCAATTTTCCCTCTTAAAATTTCCTTTTTTTCATTTTTACCAGACGTTCTTACAGTTGACATTTTGATACTTCGACACCCTTGTAGTTCACAAAGTGTCCAACTATCAAGGTTTTACTGGCCTTCTATTCATAAAACTTTACCTGGATGACAGGACCAGTATTTGCTGGCGGATTGTTAGCTCTTGTCTGACTCTCAACTTTACCCTTCTCCCAGTTGTAGTACAGCATCATCCAGTCCGGTTCTCCCACAATAGCTACCAGATACTTGCTGTCAAAAGTGAAGGCAATGCTCACAAACTCTTTAGCTGAGGATTCAAATGGCAGCCCAAGGACTTTTTTTCTTTTCATAGACTTCACATCGTACAATGAAATACAAGGTTTCTCACCTTCCTCTGCAATAGCAATTGTTTTCCTGAAAAAATTTTTTTTTTTAATAGTTTCAAGGAGAATCACTTGTAACTACAGACTTAACAGTACCCATGTACGAGACATTGATATACAATTAAATAGGGTGATGAGAGCTATCCAGCATCCTCCTCATTGCAACCCCTTTACCATAGCTCCGGATATGAGATTTAAAGAGGCACTTCTCAAAGTTTAAAAAGATCCTATCTACTCCGAATCTCTCCATTTTGAAAAATATCCCACAACGTTCAGGACAACTTAAATCTAGAAAACAACCTCTTCGACTAGCTTCCCAGTTATTCTCAAACAAATTTTCACTAAAAACCAACTCGGCATTATGTTGGGATATGTCTGACTGTAGAAACAAGCTTTATATTATACTGTAACTAATATATAAACATGTTATATATTAGTTACAGTAATGGTTAATTTTGTTTAAGAAATGACAGTTTAAAAACCCAAATTTTAATTATTTTTTTTTATATTATAATTTTATTAAAATTATAGATGGTCTGATAACTAATATAAACTAAACTAACATATATTTGAGATGATGCACTCCGCCACTCCAATGTAGGCTATTGCAATGAGTAGGGTCAGCCCCCAAGCAAAATTAAACAAAAAAATTGCTAAAAAGTTTAATTTTTCAGTGTTTTTCTAGACAAAAATTGATAGATCTCAAAAACTACTAATAGTAAATACTTCAAGTTTTTAAATTGCATTCCTGACGAGACTAAACTAATACTTAGGTAGAATTGTGTTTGTACCATATTTTTAAAGTAAATAAAAAATTTTTGTTTTAATTGAAACAAAACTTTTTTAAATTGTTGTAGTGTTACCATTATAAAAATCTTTTCCTTAAATATACAATTATAAATCTAGCTAAAATTTTAGAGGACTATAATTTCTTTAGAATGACACTATTTTAATCAATAACTAAGATATATACAATTTTATATACAGGTAAGTCATCATTTTTACATACAAATTAAAAAATTCTTTATATGTAAACATTTTTTGCACCAAGATAAGGTAGTAGCTTCTTTTTAATCACAGTAGCATGGTAAAAAACAAATCAGATCATTTTTTGTAATATTAATGAAATTGGTATTTTCAGTGTTACATCCCCAACTGCCTTATATTCTCTTATGTAAAAGTTCAGTTCAAGAATAATAAAATTAAACCTACTTATTTGGGCTGACTGCTATCATGGTCAGGACTTTTTGAGGTTCTGGCAGCTTGATATATGCCTGTGTTTGTTGTACATAATTGTGTAAAATTAACACACCACCTGCCGGATATAAAACATCCAAATCAGTGATGTAGTTTATGTTACCCCTGATTGATGTGTTAAGACCCCAAAATATCCTGGGCTGTACACCTTGAAATGAAGTCATTTTCTATATTATTATCACTCTTATACAACAGTTAAATTGAAAGAGTAACTAATTAAAAAACTATTGATGTTCATGAATTATCGAATTGTTTATTTTAGTCTCTCAATAAAAATATTAAAATAACAAAATAGAATTGCTTATTTTTTTAAACTTTCAAATAAAAAAGCCTATTATCACACTTGCGCTCACTCCTTCATGATAACATAAATAAAAGTGACAATGGTAGCTAAGCAACTGTAAACAATAATGGCAGTTCTATCATAAGTTCTAACTAAGACAAAAACAGCTGGTAGACTCATAAAAAAGACAACCAATACCAGTGATTATAAAAATAGGCAAATGGTTAATATTTAGTCGGGCCCACATATAAATAAGTAGCACGTGCATAGAATAATCCTATATTTTAAAACAATCGGGTCATTTAGTTCACTCACTTTCTGAACTTATTACTTGACCGATTTTGATTAAAGGTTTTTGAAGTTATACTTCTTTGCGCCCGTTAGACACTTTGGGATGGGATGTTGGTCGAGAAACCGCGTCACGCTGAAAAGTAAGAACAAATTTTTAAGAACTATCGATTAATCGATTGTTAATCGAAGAAATTACTGATAATGATAATATAGGTGTATAATATAATAATGAAGTCACGTATAATATATTGAAGATAAATATATTGAATAATATTGAAAAATGTCTTATATTTCATTTATATATCCTGTCTGTTTGTGTGCGTGAGTGGGTGTATGAGAATGACCAAAGAAGTATAACTTCCACCGTGTGGTCCGACGCACACCCAATTTTTTTTTATTATAAAGATAATTTTTATTTCTAAGCCGTGACGGAGGGTTATGAAATTCTCGTTGAGTTTAAATCAAAGATCAGTACATACATGGTAACTATTACAATACCGTGAGTACAGCCTAGCTATGTTACCTATAAACCTTCTATTATACCATACACCTGGTATAATAGAAGGTCTATCATGTTACTGTTAAGAATGAACGCGGAAAAATGCACTCACGACTAACATATACCTTCTAGAAGGTCTAAGCTACTAGACTGCCTTTGAGGTTGTTGGGAGGGCTGGGCTCAGAGCTGTGAACATAAAGACGTTTCGACGGCTACATAGCATTTTGCATATCTATCTGAATTAAATTAAAAACAATATCTAATATAATTCACAAAAGCGCTTATTACGTTTGTAAACATTGTGTATCAAATTAAAAAGACATTAATGTAAACAATAAAGCAGAGGCCCATTGTAAACAACTTAAGTAAATAAATTGCATCTCTATTTTCAAAGGCTCTTGGTGTACTACTGACCAGGCTCATTACTGTAGTTGTAGTAAACTTATTGGAACGAAAACCATGTTGACTGCTGCTAAGTAACTATTGTTTTCAAAACGACAAATTATTTAATTGTAAAGAAGAGATTCAAATGTTTTAGAAAATATTGGTACTTTGAGGTCGGGCGATAATTTTGTGGAAAGCTTTTGTCACATTTTTTTAAGAACTGGTGTAACTATGGAAATGTTTAGAAATTCAGAGAAGTAGCATGCTTTTAAACATTGATTCAAAACAAAAGATAAGAGTTCAGCAATAATATGAATAGTTTTTAATGATATAATTTGAGAGCCAGTAAAAATATGTACTTTGTTAGCTAGAAAAGTTACATATTGTTTTAATTATTTCAAATGGTGTAATTTCAGACTAACAGAATTGAGGACCTTACTGTTTAGTCCGTTTCAAGAAAGGTCATGTGGCCCCTCCACTACACCCCTGAACCCATAGACGACTAGACCCACCTAACCATCCCACCCCCAAAAAAACTTTATCTTCACCCCACCAATTCATATTTTAAGGGTACCTAACCATCCACCACAACAGAACAGCTTTCTCTTTTTATTAATTTAATTGAATTACATGCTTGTAAAGCACATTTTGTCAGAAGAATAGTGGGCTGACTTTTTGTTTAGCTATATTAGAAGTCCTCGTGTGAAGCACTTCTATTTGATTTGGAGATTTACCAGTACAGTTTCCTTAAAAGTGACTCGCTTTTCTACTGCTGTGGGTAAAGTTTATATCTTTAACAGTTTTAAACCAATTCTCTCTCCTGGCATTGTCTACAGAACACAGCATCAGATTTGCTGCAATGAAGTTTTCGGTAGCAATAAACTCTTTGTAAAGTTCATTCCTTACTCCATCCTGGTATATACTCCTTTTTGTATCCTCTCGCCATGCAAGCTTTAGCAATGGACAATACGAGACTTGTGAAACGATCGTAATTTCTTATTGTAGGAGGAATGAACCTGATGCTTCATCAAGCCTGGTGATGAAGGCCTCCCAGTGTGCTTTATTAAAATTACATCTAGGCCTTGGAAAATATCGACTTATGGGAATTTGGAATCACAATTAAACCATTACTATCCTATGTTGAGAGTGGGGAGAAGCATAAAAAACTTTTCTAATTGGATTTGGGCTTGATGATTGTTCACATGAGCAGAAGCTTAAGTCATGGGAATAACCTTGATGTTAACGAGCTGAATAAAATGTGAATAAAACTTTAGCATCAAAGATCAGGGAAAGGTTATTCATTTTAGCCCAGTCAGCTAGCTTTCTGTGATTCTCATCGTCGGTGTTGTAGCCCCTTTGGCTATGGCGAAAGTTGAAGTCTCCATAATAGGGGACAAGGTATTTAAGACTTGGCAAAATCTTATCGTCAGGGCACTAGATGCTGGGAGGCTTATAAACATTAACTATTCTAGTTTCTGACACTTGGATTGCCAAGACAGAGATGTCACCATCAGAGCTCTTATTGGTATTTGATACATTGTCCATGTCATTCTTTACGTAAGCTGCAATAGCATACACTCTATGCCCAATGGAATCAACAAGTCTGCTTCCAGGTATATTGCCTCTTGCACTATTACTGTCTTCTATGTGTGTCTCTTGAAGTGCAAGGATATCCACATTGTTTCTTAGAAGGACTTTACTGATGCACTCACTCTTAGTCTTGCCCTCAGAGTTAAAATTGGACTACATTCAATACGGAACCTATTATTTTGTAATTAGCTTCGTCCTCAAAAGACCCTTTTTTTATTTTGTGTGGTAGCTGCCGTAGATGGGAGATCACAAATTGGTGACGGTCCAGCTACCAGGTTTTTTGCTCGTCTAAAACTACCCAGGGGGTACAGTTTTAAAAATTTGCTGCGAATCATCATCCCCCTTGCTAAAAAATTAAAACTGCTTTAAATGCAATAAAATTAACACCATTTTGAAACAAGATATTGTATCAGGCTGACAGGGATATCTTTTAATACAAACTGTATATTTACAATATATCTAAACATAAACAAAGTTTAAATTAAATCGGTTAATTAACATCTATTATAAAAATTGTGTGGTAAAAAATTATGGCCAATAGAGTAATTTTAATAAAGTGTTTCTTAAGTAAACACGTTTTACCTACATAATTTTCCTTTTGTTTTGATCTAACAGACTACACCCTGAATATGTTATGGTTATATAGACCTATCTTTAGCAAAGTAAAAATACAATAGTTGTTACATGCAAAGTAAAATAAATCATTAAACGCCAGCCAGGAGCCAGAATTAAAGATCAGTTCAGTCCTAAACTCTCACTCAAGGTAAATTTAATTATGTTTACATTACACCCGCCCTCCCGTAGGCTCACTGGCTGCACTCCACGCTGCTTTCATGTTACTTTAGCCAGTACGATACTTACACACCAGCTGATTTACACATCAAGAGTATCACAATATTATAGTTATAGGTTAGGCCCTACATATTTTTTATTTGACCAACGTTAAAACCACTTACGTTAAATGTTTTCCTTTTCAGACTTCCCGTAATATCATTTGGTGTTTATAATAATAATTGGTAGCAAAGCAAGTACTGCGAAGGAGATACTGTAAATATATTTAATATTATATTTTTACGTGATACAGTTTACCTACTAACACTTCTAGTCAACAGTCATATACCGAGGTGTCACGAGCGTATTGAGTGACGGGATTGGTACAGAAAGCATGAAGGGGTGTCCCCTAGTAATATAATATCATTTGAATGAAATGTTAAATGGTCCTAATAATATACGAAAGGTTACTCACTGAAATGCAGAAAATTCAAAGTTAAGTTGTCACTACAGGCACTAAATACAGTAAACATTAATTATCATTGGCAATAATTATGATAAATATCACACATGCAGCTATTATACATTTTATATGGTGTATTTTACAAAATGAGGAAATTATTGTGAACAGGTTTTATTATTGGTATAACTAGCTGTACATCGACTGTTTAATCAGTATGGAAGTCTGGGGTGTCCATGTTGGATGGTAGTCAAGATTCAGATGTTGTGTAGCGAAGAGAACTGAGCTTCAGACTTGTCAATTAGCTGAAAATCAGACCAACACTACGTAGTTCGGATTCCACGTAAATCTGTAGGTCCCATAGTTGTCCTGGCTATTAGGCTGTTAATAAATAGTCCTTTCTGAGTTAAGTCAAACTCAGATAGTAACAATGACTACATTCGATCATCTACACTCATTCACCCCTCATATTCATCCTTATCTCTACGATCGGTGTCTAAGAAATGAATAAAATAAAATGAATATATATAGAGCCATGATGCATATACATTCATTATATTACGATTTCTCCTGAGAAAAATGGAGGAAAGAGGGTGTTGGTATTCATTAATGTAGGTTTGCACGTGGATAACTCATTTTTATAGATAGGAAAGACATGCGTCAGAGATCGAGTGGCCGTGAGAACTATGCAGAGGTCGAAGGTTAAACTCACAGACGGCATTGTTGGGAGATAAGTTCATTTGATAACATGCATGGGAATGGAGCTGACCTGTATACAGCTGATGATATGGTCAGTAACAAGCACGCCTACAATGCGACTGCTTGTCATGACAACCAAAATGTGATCAAACGGAAGATATTAGTTATTTAGTGACGTTAAATTAAATTGGCGACTTTTTAGTAGTGGTATTCAATAAATTCAAACAATATGTGACTTTTAAATTGTTATTAAATTTTTCAAAATAAAATGTGTCAATTAAATTATGTAAATTTCCAGGTTTAAACATTATGCTGACTATATTGCAAGCGATAACTATACCTATGGAAACATATATGTGAGTATGTAATGTATACAAATTGATTTGATTTTTTAGTTTTATAAAACGAAATTATTAGAAAATATACCATGCAAAGTAGTTAATCTGTGAACATTTTTTTATTTTATCATTTATAATATATTTGCAGTTAAACGATATAGCATTATCAGTTGTTCTAGTATTAATGTCAAAGAATCAGAAGAATAATACCAAATTATCTTTTGTTCTAAAGAAAAAAATTGAAAATATTTATGAGTTCAAATATGTCTCAATAATATTCAACTGTCATTATTTCAAACATAATTTTCGAAAAATATTATACTAATGTACTGAGTCTAGCACCTATATTGAATATTTTCGTTTGTTAGGACAAGTGTCTAGTTTTATCTTTATTTAACAGGTTGACTGCCAGAGTATTTTTTAGGAACTGTAGCTCCAGGCCACGAACTTTTTTCCCATATACCTGTTATATATTATGTTTTTCTTGCTTCTTAGCTAAATTCTAACCAAAATGTGTGTAAAAAACTCAATATTTAACAAATACCCAAAAGTGGGTCTCATGGCCTGGTGGAGTAACTAATAAAATTGTACCTGTACCCACGCGCCATGAGTCCCATTGTTGGGTCTCATTAAGACCCATTTTTGGGTCTCAAGGTTTAGGCTTTGAAAAGAAATGATGTACAAAGATACACATACCAGTGTAAATAATGCTTTGGAATTGATAAAATAAAATTATAAAACACTATCCACTATCCAGTAAGGTTAGTTCAGTGTAGGTTATAACTTAGAAATCATCATATAGCAAAATATTTTTTCAACAGCTGTTTTTCAGTGTAGCCAACATTTGAAAACTGAATAAAAACTGCAAGAAGTTACATGTCAACAAATATAGGCTTAATACATTCACGTATAAATAGGTTGTAAATTAGAACAGTTTGTAACCATAAAAACTATAGAAATTAAAATTATAGCAAATATTTAATCATCTACAAATTTACAACTTTGAAAAATCATAAGTCTGAAACCTGACATGATACATTCAAACCACGCATAGCGAGATGTCTTGTGGCGCCACGACTACATATTCCACCATTTAAAAGCATTGATATTGAGACACAAAACGTGGCCACATAATATTTTGTGACAGTCTGCATAAGACCCACATCTGGGACTCATGGCGTGGAGTGACATCTTCGTGAGACCCATTTTCGGGTCTCATGGCAGTCAACCTGTTAAATATATTTTATTATATTTCGTCAAAGTAATTTTATATCCTTTAATTTGCCGTGAAATTGGACAGAACTTATGTAATCTTAACCAACATGCAGAATAGAAAAAAAATATTACTACAAGTTCCTAAAAATTAACACAATTAAATTGATGGAATCATTCATTACTCACAAATACAGTATATAGTGTACTTATGAATAGGAAAACTGAATAATTATGGTATAAGTTTAATTAAAGAAAACTACTTTTGTCTGTCTTTCAACGCCAGTGGCATTTTGTACTGATTCTTTCAATGTTGTTTTGGAGCAGCGGTCTAAACTTATCAAGCTAAATTTTGTTAAATCTCCAGAGAGTTAAACCAATGACTCCCTGTATTGAAGTCAGGAGTGAGAGCAAGAAGCCCAATTCAATACCAGCAAATACAAATTTACCAAAATCAATCAATAAATGATTTTGATTTGATTTGACCAGCATGCTAGAATGACATGTTCCGTCAACTTTAACCAAATAAGTTATTCCTTCGTTTAACATTTTTGTGTTAGAAAAGACATTCCATTAAGTGTTTCCTTTCCTTATCAGATCACGTAATTAGGAAGAAATAAACTTCTAAATTGAAATTTGGGCTTAGAGAGTAAAGTCAATCTCATAATGTGTAAATTCTAAATAGGATGGATTTAGAATCTGCCTAAATTTATATGTACGTAAACTTGGTTAGAGGAAATTTGTTATAATTCTTTAATATTATATTTTGGGATGGATTCAAAACAAAGCTTTAATAACATTTTTATAAATTTTTAAAAATCAAAAAAAACTACTTAAAAAATTATTTAACCACAGTTGGTGTTTTATGTGATTATGTAAATTATTACTTTTAGGAGAACAATATCTGTACTCTTCAGACTGCTGGCTCTTATCATGTTCCCAGCGATATTAACTGTCAGAATAATGGTGCCTGTTTACATCCTGTTTTTGAAGGTGTAAGTACATTGATATATGTTACATACATACAAATAATTTCTATAAGACGTGATTTGGTTGAAGTCCTAACATAAAGGCTAAGTGATAATAAACACACGTTTTTTATTATATGCTATTGCTACTTTACTACTTATACTAATATAATGTAATACTTGTTAAAATGCATTGGGCATTTTATAATTACCTATAAACTAAGAGGTCGCATTCATTTGAAAAATAGTTTGTTAAAACCAGTACAGAAATAACTTCAGCAATATCTTATTGCATGTTTCATATTATATAGTATGTTTATATAAAAAGAGTTAGATATCGTAAAGGCTGCAAGCAGTTCTACTCCAATTTTAAAATTAACTTCAAAAAATTAGCATAGAACGTCCAAATGTCATGTAAACAACAGCTGGACGAGAACTAAAGTTAAAGATTATTTATTCTTATTTATTTTTGTACTAAATTGCTTGTGTATAGTTAAAAAGGCAATAGGGTTAAAATAAAAATGAGTATATTATAAAATTTAATTTGTTTAATTATCCTTAATCCATCTTAGGCCTAAAATAAGACAAGACCTAGTATTGATTGAGCTGTGTGTGGTGTTTGGTTAAGTTAAGTCTTTGTTTAAATCTGTAGCCAGTGCTAAACAACCTTGTGTGTGAAGTGACACTGACAGCTTTTGAGTTCAAGGTTTTAAGAGTGGTGAATCACTGAATGATATGACAATTTAAAATTTTCATGGCCAGTATTGATTATTTAATGTTGTAACCAGGATGTTCTGAAGTGTCTTCAGTCACTCAGAAAGGTTTGATTTGTTGGAGTTTTGTTGTAGCTAAATTTATTCTGTATTGTGTTACATAAGATTTGGTCTGGTTTATCAGTATTATATCCTTCATGACAGTCTTTTAAAATCAGTATGGCAGGTGATGAAAATGCATTAATTGTTCAAAATCAAAGGTTTGTACTTTCATAATGAACTTTAATTATTGCTTAAATATATGCAATTAGATTCATTGTTGTACTTTATATTTTGTATTTGAGCAAACGTGCTCCACACTGCAACCTATTTATCTAATAATTTCTTCAAGGCCTAGGCTTAGAAATTTACCGTTGACCAGAAAGACAACTGTTTTTTTTTTTGTTTGATGGGTAATAACCTGCCTTCATGTAGATTATTTTGTTCTTAATCTAATTGGGGAAAAAGCTCTGATTTGGTTATAGCTATGCCCTGTTAATATGAAGATATTTGTTTGTATTAGCTTTGTCAAATAACCCTTATCAAATGTGTTGTCCTTTGAAATGACCATGATACATTAAATGCTTTATAACCCTATATGTGCCCAGCAACTTGTAACTAGTCGATTTGTGTGGTACTCATTTGGCCAACTAGCTAGTTAGTCATTACCTCTGTACGTGTATGGGTGGGCGGGTGGGTCATTACCTCTGTACGTGTATGGGTGGGCGGGTGGGTCATTGCCTCTGTACGTGTATGGGTGGGCGGGTAGGTCTGGTATAAGTTAATGTGTTGAGCCTCCATTTGCCACCATTTTGTCACCAGTTTTATAACTCAAAATGCATACCATTTAGGCCTAAATGAAGATGTCCTAGTGTTGCTATTTCATATATAAATCATGAATTAGCTCGATTTTTAGTAGGTAAAAACAAATTTCATAATTTGGAAACAATCATAGACAGCTGTAGCAAAGGTCAACAGAATACAAAAATACATCATTTAAAAAAATTCGTCAGTAAGCATAGTGTAAAGCTATTGTGATTCCAATTCTATATATGGAACTGTGAACATTTTCTTTACCAACACATTTTTAAAATTTCTTTATCAACATTAAAATATTTATGTAGGATTTCCAGAATATGATGAAAACCATGTATTCTGCAACTATCTCAGCAAGGCTTGTAAGCATTACAAAAACTGATATATCTACGTAAGTTACCAAAATAGATTATAACACTTTTTTACAATTTATTGTTATTAGGAAAAAATATTTTTATTTTTTCAAGTTAAGTGCTTTTGAAATTTATATTTTCTATTTCACAAATTTTAAAATTTATTAGCCTGTAAAATCTTTAAAAATGAATATTATTTTTATGTTTCATATCAGTAGAATTCCTATTTAGTGCTGAATACAATGATAGGCCTATATAACATCACAAGGTTTTGATAAAGTTACAACATTGTAAGTGCGTTTATGTGTGAGCCTGCAAAACTGGCCAAATAGAGTTTTTGCCTGGGCCTATATAGGGTTAAGACAAAACAATGCTATTTATTTTCTGAAAAACCTGAGTATTTGAAATGGCACCCAACCTAACCTTGAAACCTTAGTACCTAGCCTAAAATACTGGCAAATCCCAGGCATTCCAAATTTCTTTTTGCTGTTGTCTTAGTGATAGTTTCGGACATAACGCTTTGCTTTGGTTATAATGCAGTTTCTTGCCACCTGACTAAATTTGAAAACTTTGCCTAATAATAGGGCCAAGAATTGCTGGTATATTTTTATGAGATATGCTTTTTATTAAATGTATGATTTCCTCAGATATAAAAAGTATATCTAGTAAAAATATAGCAGCCAATTCTTAACCCTTATAGGTAAAGTTTTTAAATTTAGTGGCAAGAAACTGTATTATAACCAAAGCAAAGCCTTATTTCAAAAAAATGTGAAAAAAGCCGGAAATTTGCCAGTATTTTAGGTTAGGTTATTCCATTTCAAATAATCAGGTTTTTCAGAAAATAGATAGCATTGTTTTGTCTTAACCCTATATAGGCCCAGGCAAAAAACTTTGTTTAGCCAAGGGTTTTTTGGCCGGTTTTGCAGGCTCACACATAAACACACTTACAATGTTGTAACTTTATCAAAACCTTGTCATTTTATATATCATTGAATTAAGCACTAAATAAGAATTTGTCTGCTATATTTTTACGAGATGCTTTTTATCTGTGTGGAAATCACATATTTTACAGAAATATGGACAAAAAACCTCTGTCAAGTATATTGAAATATTTTTGTTAATGATATTTTAATAATTTATTTTTAATTTGATGTGCTTTTCTGGCAACACTACGAATTTGATTACTTTTGCAGCGATTTGTGACTAGGTGATAAGTATAAATTTCAATTATTATTAACCACAAAAATCGAATTCACCCATATTCCTCCCAGAGGAACGACTGGTAAGCTGTGCTGGAGGCCAGGAACCTGAATTTAACCCCTTTAGTGCCAACGTCCGTATACGGACGTCGGCAATTTATGCGAGAAGTGCCAACGTCCGTATATACGGACGTTTCGTTTTCGATTTATGCTATCATTATATATTATCTAAATCATTGCATTCTGGGTCCGTTGCAAAGATAAAGATGTATTTATATCGAAAAAAATAATGTTCGAATATTATTTGATATTCTATGCAGTAGCTCTGTTGACGAAAATCAAGTTGCTTTTGCGTCATTGAGTCAGCTGACTGGCTTTGTTTGTATATATTGCTCAGTCGGCGTTTGTGTTCTTGTGTAAACAGTATAAATATCACTCTTATTCTTTTATTTGTTAGTTTTACAGTTGTTAGTTATTTGTGTTTAGTTATAAGTTGTTATTTACATTACAAAATGAAAAGATTTAGACCTAATTCACCAATAAGTAATGGCAGTAGGTCAAATAATGGCATATATATATAAAATATAATGTGTAGATATTGTAAATAAAGGGAACATTTTATATTTTCTTGGATCTAAATATGTATTAGGTTCATAAACTTTATAAAAGAAAGTGTTCTTATTCATGTATGCTATTTTTAGAAATAATATTCTCTGAGTAGCTACCTACAGGACACAAAAAGTGTGAATTTGTGAGTTTTACAGTTTTTTGAAGAACGGTAATAACTTTTTTATTTTTCAGTGAATTTCGGTGTTTTTTTTTTTTATTTTGTTCATAAACATATATACTTTGACACCCTGCTTACTAGTGATGCTTATGGAATTTTTTAAAAATCAAAAATGATGCTCAAACTTGGAAATTTGAAAAAATATATTTTTCGTAAGTAGTTTTTTGTGTTATAAAAAGTTTTTAATTACACATAATGTTGTCTAATGTAACATTTCCATTTGAAGCAGTCTTATTGGTTATAACAAAAAAGAAATAAGTAATTTGGTTCATAAATACTTGAGAAATAACCGTTTTAGCAAACTCTTACAAAAAATGCAAATTAGGCCTGGCACTTTATCCATACTCATATGGAAAATACCCCGGCACTTTTAGCATAGCAAAATGAAAAATGACCTGGCACTCAAAGGGTTAATGCAAATTATGAATGTTTATGGAATAGGCCTTAATAGACAGGTAGGATAAGTTAGGTTATGTTTGGTTAGGTAAGTAAAAGTGTATTTTTCGGACTGAAAAAAACAGTTTTATTGAAAAATCAGCTACTTATTGAGTATGGCTGTAAATAGGAATTCGAAAAGGCTAGTACCAGCACTTGGCCAATCAGAGCATAGCAGTTACAAAGACAGTTGACTGAGTCAGAGTTGTCACCATACAGTGACGGATGTATCCCATGCCAACCAGCAGCCCCAAATCTTGGCCTCACAAGGGATGTGAGCGGTGTCTGCAACAATGACCGATAGGCAATACTGGAGCCGAACCTTACCAAAGATTGCTGATCTCTATAGCCCAAACTGACTTGCCAATATGTTTCTGTTTTTAATTATTCTACTACAGTCGTCTCTATAATGATATGTAATGGACTAGAAATTTTCATTGTTATAAGAAGAGATTGTTACCCTATACAGAGAAAGACAAAAATCTTTTTTGTATTAATAATACTGTGTACTAAATAACCTATTGTAAATTAAAAATTTGATCAAAACAGTTATAAATTAATTAACTTTTATATATACACTTTTGGTATATACTGAACGCAACATACATTTATTAAAGATTAAATTAAGCAATATATAATAAAAAGTATGCCACAAAAATACTGTAGTATTAATATTAAGATATTCTGTACATTAAAAAGTTATAATACTGTATGTTATTGTATTTTCATTAAGATATAAAAAAATTTACAGTGAAGACATTACTATTAAGAAGGTTTACAGTGAAGACATTACTATTAAAAAGGTATTTTATCACGTTATTTATATTCTATATTTACATCAATGAAGAAAGTCTGTCATCTTGGTCTGTTTCCTTTTCCCTTTCTAAAAGCCCTCATATGGTCTTCCTGATGAATGAAAAACCGATGAAGGATTTTTGCGGCATCTAATGCCTGCTGAGGGGTAGGAGCTGGTTCTGGCCCTGGTTCCACTTCCATGTTACTGTTTTCTTCTTCTTCTTCTACATGAACTGCTGTTGGATGTCCTCATGGAAAAGTCCTGATGTTTTAACCACATTTTCATAAATTAAAAAAAAATTATTTAGCTCCTCTGGTGCGTGACTGCATAAACTGTCTGGCCCAAACAGCTAATGGCAGGTCATCAATACACTGTACGTGTAGAGGTGGTCGAGTGGAACAACACCACTGTTGCGTGAAGGGGTGTGTGGGTGCCACTGTACTTGTATGGTCAGTCCTTCATCTTTCGGCCTTCCTGCGTGATTGAAGGAGTGTTGTATCTTTGTGCTAGTCAGTCGTCCCAGGATTTACTAATTATTAGGATGGCCTCAAGAATGTTAGTTTGAGATTGCCATTGTTCTCAACCAATTCCATCAAAAGTCTTCTCCTGTAAAGACACTTTGGTCCATGGACTGAAGAACACACATTGTGTTTGCTGGTCCAACATGTTAAAGTTAAAGTTTTGTAGACTGCACATAATAGGATGAGTAGGACAGTTCGCAGCCACCAAACTGTTCCTCCAACACACTTTTTGAATTTAAATTTAAAGTTGTTTAACTTCATTTAAAAAACAATCCAGTTTCATCAGCACTAAAAATCTGGTAGCTGGATTGTCACGATTTTGTTATTTCTCAGATATGGCAGCTACCACAAAACATAAAAAGGTCCTTTTGACGACCAAGCTAATTTTAAATTAATAGGTTCTGTTTTAAACGTAGTACACTTTAACACTGAGGGCTTAAGCAAGACGAAGAGTGAGTGCATCAGTAGGGTACTTCATGAAAATAATGTTGAGATATTTGCTCTCCAAGAGACCTATATCGAAGATAATAATAGTGCAAGAGGCAATATTTCTGGATACGGACTTGTCGATTCTATAGGGAGTTTATGGTATTGCAACTGACGTTGAAAATGTGTCAGTTACTCATAAGAGCTCTGATGGTAACATCTTTGTCTTAGCAATCCAAGTGTAAGAAACTTGGATTATACCTTATAGACCAGTAGTTAATGTCTATAAGCCTCCTAACATCCAGTGACCTGATGATAGGATTTTGCCAAGTTTTGAACACCCAGTCCTATATGTGGGGGACTTGAACAGTCACCATAGCCAATGGGGTTACAACACTGACGATGAGAATGGCAAGAAAATATTTTCCTGATCTTTGATGCTAAAGATTCAGCCACTTTTTATTCAGCTTGTTGGCGTTGAGGTTACTCCCCTTCTTAAGCTTCTGCTCATGTGAACGATCATTAAGACTAAAGCCAATTAGGAGAAAAGTTCTTGATGCTTTTCCCCACTCTCTACATAGGCCAGTACTGGTTTCATTGGGGATCCAAATTCTCATAGTTTGATCTTTTCCACGGCCTAGATGGAATTTTAATAAAGCACACTGGGAGACCTTTACAACTAGGTTTGATGATAGCAACAGGTTCATTCCTTTTACAATAAGAAATTAAGATTGTTTTACAAATCTCGTCTCGTCTATTGCTAAAGCTTGCATACCAAAATGATACAGAAAGGAGTATATACCAGGATGGAGTAAGGAATCAGATGACCTTTACTACGAGTTGAATGCTTCCGAAAACTCCAACACAGCTAATATGCTGCTGCACTCTTGATAGTACCAAAAGTGAAAAATGGGTTAAAACGAAGATATAAACTTTACCCACAGCAGTAGAAAAGCGTGGTCACTTTTAAGGAAAATCTCTACTGGTAAATCAGCAAATCAAAGAGAAGTGCTCCGACCAAAGGCCTGTAATATAGCGAAATGAATAGTCAGCTTATCAAAGTCAACCCACATCCTTCTGACAAACATGTGCTTTACAGTTGAATGAAATAAAAAAAGAGTCACATGGCACCCCTAAAAATCTCCAGAAATTTCACGGAGCAGCCGGTTTTCACAGTATCTTTCCGGAATTTCTGCTGCATGCTAGCAGCAAATTGAAACAATGGCTTCAAACAGTCTACAATAAGATATTAGCTACAGGCAATTTGCCAAAAGCATTCAAGCGATTAAAAGTAAGTAGCTGTTCTGGAGCCTAGTAAAGATCCTGAACGAGTGGAAAATTATCGCCAAATATCTCTTCTTAGCGTTTGTTATAAGTTGCTAGAAGGGCTGTTAAATACAATAAAATATCAACCATTCTTGATTCTAATGTTCCAGTTGAGCAGGCTGGTTTTCGCCTTGGCCAAAGTTGTAGTGACCAGATCCTAGCTCTGACATGATTTATCAAAAATGGGTTTGAAAAAGATTTGAAAACATCTGCAGCTTTTATTGATCTTACAGCAGCTCATGACACACTATTGAGCAAAGGTTTGTTGCTAAAGTTCTACAGCCTCCTTGCTTGTCCCATTCTATTGCGACTTTTGCAGTCAATGCTTAGTGCCATGCTAATAAAAGTTTATCTCGGTCGTGAAGAAAGCTCTTTTAGACAGCTGAAGGATGGGCTGCCAAAGGGGTCTGTACTTGATCCAATTTTATTCAACGTGTGTATACTGCTGACATCCCAATCACAAAGTCTAGACAATTTATATATGCGGATGATATAGCTTTAGCTTACCAACATAAGAACTTCACAACTACTGAAGAAACACTTACAAGTGACCTTGCAGCCCTCGAAGAATATTTTAGAACCTAGAAGCTGAATCCTAACCCATCCAAAACGAAGTAGCCTGCTTCCACTTAAGTAACAGACTGGCTAATCGAAAACTGAATATTATCCTAAATGGTGTAAAACTCCATCATAATGAGCATCCACAGTACCTGGGAGTAACGTTAGATCGATCGCGACGTTTAAAAGCCATCTTCAAAAAACAGCAGCCAAAATTAAATCCACGGCAAATATATTACGTAATATTGTTGGGACAACTTGGGGAACCAATGCACACATCCTGAGTACTACTGCTTTGTCACTGGTCTATTCAGCTGCTGAATATAGTGCTCCCGTCTGGCTAAATAGTGTTCGTACTAAAGCGATGTCCAACTTAATAGGGTCATGAGAGCTATTAGTGGCACTCTAATGATAACTCCACTTCCTTGGCTCCCAGTCAGTGCCGTGCAATATCGCTCCTCCAGAGATAAGACATCATGAGGCACTAAAAGAATTCAATAAGATCTGGAATGCCCCACACTTACCCATTTTACAGGATCTCCCATGTCAGAACGGTCGCTTAAAATCTCAAAACCTACCTCTACATACTGTTTTCCATTTAAGCAGGTCAAACTTCTTGCCCAACACCAGCTGGGCCGTAGTGTGGAACAGTTTTGATGGCCGTAATAAGTTCCTTATTAACAATCCGTCAATACCAGTAGGTGGGATGAACCACCCTCCTTGGGAGTGGACACTGTTAAATCGGTTCCGAACTGGCGTTGGCAGATGCAATTACTAGAAGTATAAATGGGGATTGACAGTAGATCAGTCATGTGACTGCGGGGAGTCTATACAAACATGGATCATATAGTTACAGAGTGCCCCCTGCGCTTTTTTATAGAGGGATTGGTCAGCATACACAGAATCAAGGCAGGTGTTAGATGGCTCGATGGATTGGACTTAGCTTTGTGACAGGAGATAACTTTACATTTTATAATCAATGAATCATGACTTTTGGGTATTTATCCAAATATACATTGCAGCTTTATAACAAATGTTAGCTGACAACATACCATACGATATATATAGAGCATTAAAAATGCCGTCTGACGCATATCGTGCCTTCAGTTCAGGCCACACGTTTTCTACCCAACTATACATTACAATTTAGTTGATATCGCTAGCCCCTCCGCTGATCTGCCCTTATGCCGCAGCTTCCACTTACTCAGCCAACCTCAGGAAGTGGAATATGATTCATACGCTGATGCTGGAACCACTGAAGCATAACGCAATCCAAATCTTGCTGAGCTTTCCGCAAGTTCTTCCTGCTACCTCCCTCCTTTTTCACCTGGAGCTACTTTTTTCTATCTTCCATATCTGTGTTCCATACAGTGGACTGGAACCAGCCCCGTATGGCGAACGACATCCGATTATTTTTTACCTTTCTCTATTGCCCGAATCAACGATAAATTTAGTTTTCTTCCGCAGAGAGCACTTTACGCTTTTTCAAAAACATTTTTACCTTCACACACTGAGACACAAATGAGACTGCAAGTGAGAAATCATCAGTTCAGGTGACAAAACATCTGCGTGAAAGTAAACAGTTATCTTTTTAAATTCTATTGTACCTATACTATTAACTTGTTAGTATATAATTTATAACAAGGATCTATGTAATATTTAAATTGAATGTAAATTTTAACATTTTACTATGCATGTTCCTCATAAAATATTATATGTTTTACATTGGCTGGTAATCAGCCAACTTGTGGAGTACTTAATGTATTCTTTTTTGAAAATAACAAGTCTTTTTTCATAATCACTGTTAATGAGACAAAGTAAAGATCATAGTAATCAAGGATCATTCTTTCACATTTATCTATTGACCACGGGAGTTAAAAAGAGCAATTTCCTTCAATGTGGATGAAGTCGCTAGTCCAGCTGTGCGGCAGTCCCAATGTAACTTTTTAACACATTTTTTAAATCAACTGAAAGAAAATTAAATTTTATCTCAACAAGATTAATTTTAATCTTGTATAACACCGAATGACACATGATTAGAACAATGTAATATCATTGGTTGTAAATAATGAAAATTAAATAATTATTACAGTTGAAGCACCTGCAAAACAATGTTGGTATTACTCAACATTCTGGTGTTTGCAATCCGTTTGAAGGATCTTAATACTCAAGTACTATAGATATATAGTAGGCCTATGCATGTACAGGAAGTATGGCCTCGTGCCTCGCTCTCATCGTTGCAAGTTCATCTAGAGTTACAGCAAGTTGACCATTACATGTAATGGTGTTATAATGATTTTTATATATTTGCAGTTTCTTCAGCTGGTGTTGGAGCTGGTGGTGTCCAATGTCAGCCAATGTCCTTCGGGCAGCTGAGAAAAAACTGCTGTCTTGTGAGTAAAATAAATCTATGTTACATTTTATACAACTTCACTTGCCAGGTCATATGGGATTCAGGTATGTGAATGAACATTATTCATATTGCAGTACCAACAGTCAGTTCAGCTGGAGTTTCGAACCCTCAACCTCTGAATCTGTACTTAGCTGTTGAGCCACCAAACTGGAAAATTTAGTAGAGGGTTGATTATTAATTGTTAACAGAGGGTATTAAGAAGGATTATTACGTCAGCTTCAAGTTTTATCATATAGTAGCTGACAATATACAGTATGATAACAAACAAATACACAGCTAAGGTTTGACAGCTGTTCATTAGCTTACCGAGCAAGAAGAATGTTCAAAATCTGTATGCTCTTATCAGCGTTCAGTCTTGTTTTAAATTAGTAAATTTTTTAAATGTGGCAGTTTATGATATAACTTTAATAATTTACTTGATTTTATTTTATTACCGGTACTTGTTATATTTATATTAGCTATGACTATGTGGGGAAAACAGGGCAGCTGGTGCGTTATCGAGGGAACGCGTTAAATCAGAAGCCTTGTGGTAATTTAGAAGATTAACTCGCCGCCGTTTCCCGCACAACTTAGAACTTTAAACATAGAAGCACATGGGTTTAAAGTCGACAAGTTAGCCGTGTGTGTCCTTCATATTTCTACGAAATAAGCTAGGGGATTGAGGTCGGGGAGGGGGAAGGCCGCGGCCTTGATTGTAATACGGAAAACTCGTCACTAGGTTATCACATCGATGATTATCAGTCATTTAAATGGCTTAAAGGGATTTAAATGTCCACGTATCCAATAGTCCAACAACCCATGAACCTATATTAGGGTCCTACCCCACTACCTGTCTTGTAAAAAATAATACCTAATCTACTTTAAAAATATAACAGTATTTAACAGTAACAGAATATAATATTCAAGTAAATTAGACAAATTTATAATACAACTATAGTATATTATTTTTAAAAAAATATACGAACATTTTAAAACCAAGCAATTCTATAACACTTGGAAAACACACACTTGTTCATTATTGTAATTCATTGTAATTCATCGTTGTGTCCCCTATAAAT
Source organism: Stictocephala bisonia (assembly GCA_035578905.1). Classification (NCBI taxonomy): domain Eukaryota; kingdom Metazoa; phylum Arthropoda; class Insecta; order Hemiptera; family Membracidae; genus Stictocephala; species Stictocephala bisonia. The sequence goes on along the minus strand of JAQJVL010000031.1, from coordinate 1,538,144 downwards.
CACAGCCAGCTTTGATTAGCTCTAAATTAATTAATTGAAAAAAGGTTAATATATTGAAAATTAGTGCAAACAATTTGGCTGGTTGCGATCCCCTCGTGCCCACAAACTATTCAGTTCTATATTAAAAGGTTTAGGAAACTGACTAGTAACAAATGGTGTTACTCCCCCCCCCCCTTGTGGTAAGATAGCCTAACTGAAACATCTTAAATGATCGCTAATAAATTAACTAATATGCTACTCATCCTGTCCAGGACCGCAAGGGTGACAGCGACACATCCAGGCTGTCCGGTTGGGGCTGTCCACTCTCTCGTGTCAACCTCCCTTCCCTAAGTTTTGCGCATGCACGAGCGATAGTTTTAGTTCTCGCCACATGTGGCGCTATCCGCCACAACTATTATTTAAGATATTGAATTTATTTATTTATTTTTATTAACATCTTGTATTTTTTGTACAGAACAAAATAATGTTTTGATTATTTTTACATTTCCTTGTATTTCAGTAATAATGTTAGGTGTAAGAGAGCACTTTTTAGTCATAACCTCACCAATTGTAACATAATTTGTACAATAAAGTCAATTTTCATTTTATTTCTTAAATGAATAAATAAAATAAAATGAATAAATAAATATTTAAGTAGATTTCATTAATATAAGATTTGCATGATACTATTTTAGTAATTTTAAAAATATTCTGCTGGACCATAACATGTTTAAAAATGAAAATATATTTTGTAATTTTACTAGAAATTTATTTGATTGGAAAAATATTTGTTATTTTTTAATTGGTAGCAGCCACAAATGCAAGGCACTAGGTGTATGTACATTGGCTGCTACCAAAGTAATCTTTGCTTGAATGCCTCAGTGCTCTAGTAGCCCTCAAGATATCTGTATAAATAATCTTGCTTTAACCCAGTCCCTGGCCAACGCCCGATATCGGGCGCCAACGCCTGCCGTACGACTGGCAACGCCCGATATCGGGCGACAAAGACAGTCGTCATTATTTCGATATTTTAAACATATAAAATAGTTGTGGCGGTGTTAATATTGATATTTATAGAAAGAAGAATACTTTATCTTTCATATAATATATAATTTGTTAGTTTATAACAACTTTTTAATAATTTTATTTTGATTCTCTTTGACAAGTATGTTACGACAACTGCAGCATACAGGGTAGTACATACAGGGCGCGATAATAGAGATAACAAGTGTTACAACACTCAAAACTAAAATAAAGGGTAATAAAACTATATATTTTTGGAATAAGTATAAAATTTGGAACATTTTGTATATTTTGGATTTTTTGTTTACCCAAAAAAATTTTGTCTGTAGGACGGAATATCTGAAAAATATTTTTAGTTTTTTTATACACAAAATTTATGTATGCATATAATATTTTTAAAATATTTATTTACACATTTCTTATGTTTTACAATAATAAGTGACATTTTCTAAGTAAAATGACATAAAAATTATAAAATTTGGACAACATTTTTAGATTTTAAAGATGTTTATTCATACGCCTACATTTTGCCAAAAAGGGTGGCCAGTCCAGGTAGGAATACTGGCCAGTTGTAGGGTTAATAATAAAACGAGGGGAGTATATTTTTTCAACATCCACGATCCTCATTTCACAGTTTCATCATGTAACATCAAATGGTAAATGAAACTTATTAATAACATTATTGTTTACCAGCCAGCTCTATTACATGATTTTCAGAAGTCAATATGATAACCCTTATCATGCCGTAAGCGCATATATTGATTTTGCTCCAAACGCCATAAGCACATATACGCGTAATAATTACAAAAATAATATTTTCGTAATAATGTTTCTAATGTAATCCAGTAGTGCATTTAGGGTTTGGGCGATGACTCATGAGAGACACATTGTGCGGCTCGTGACCTTTTGTTGGCCTGTCAATCACTACGAGACTGGTTTTTGTCTGGCAGTGTACATTTCCGCTGCGCCGCCAAACGCCACAAGCGCATATATGCATAGCTACTGTCGAGCTGAGCGGTTATTACTGTCCGCCGCCTCACCTCTTTGAAACTGTGTATTTAGTTATTTTTATCATTACTTTAGTTTAATATATGTTAGTAATTTATTAGTTTTAAGTGTCAATATAATAATCAGTTCGATTCTGATGATTTTGTGCAAGGTACTAAATACATCATATTCAAGTGCTATATGTATTTACTTATTTTTTATTATACAGTAGAACCTCTTTAATCCGGCATGTTTGGGACTTGACGCTTTCCGAATTAAAGAAAATTCCGGACTATGGAGGTTATTTATAAAAATACAGTAGGTGTATAAAAAATAGCATAATTTGCACAACAAAACTTTACTGTATGTATATATTATTTACACATTGGTTATTTAAACAATATAAATCAATATATAAGTACAGGAGAAATATTAAAATGCATTTTTAAGTACAGTATATGATGAATTAAATTAGAATACAGTAAGAAATACAGTACAGTACTGTACTATAGTACTTGTGGTTTTTAGTAACAGCACTGGCAGATGGCTGGAAAAAGATCTAATATCAATTTGCTTCTTACAGCTTTTTTATTAGCTGTCGAGTAGCTCACTTTACAATGTTCATTGTAAAGGCAATTCTGTATTTTGTGTCTATTGCCGTTGATGCCGGATTATAGACAATTCCAAATTATAGAATGCCGGATTAAGGAGGTTTTACTGTATGTGTTATGTGCAGGCCCAGTCCTTATCAGTTCATGTATAAGTAAATGTACTCAACTATACATATTTTATCAAGAGTAATAATGTTTTGTATTGATTCATACTGAATATTGATTCATACTGTTTTGTATTGATTCATTGCATTGTATAAGTGATCTTTCACTTATACATGCAAACTTTTACATGAAAGTGCCTGAGGCTTACTTTCATGTAAAAGTTTGCTTATTTACATATTCATATATAAGAAAAAAGTTAAAGTAAGCTAATAAAAGTTTCAAAATATTATCATATCTTTTATTTTCCTGTACAGAACAAGAAAAAAAATTGATTTTTTTACAATAAATAGGCGCTAAATGGAAAATATTCATTGTATAAATGGCGTTTTAAGGGTTAAATCAAATGGTTGTTAATTTCATATATAATGAATATTTAATCCCTAAAGAAAATAGATGCTCATTAAACATGAGTTTGTGTATAAAGAGAGTCCTAGTTTATTTATATTCTGTTTTACTATTTTTTAGAAATTATAATATAGCATGGTTTTAAGGATATAAAGCCTGTCAATAGAAGATTCATATTACTTCAAACATTGAAACCTTAACAGAGCTAGGGTCAACAAATATGCAAGTTTGGTTTTTCATAATTAATTTAATACTAAACTTAAAACTATATTTATATTTCTAACATAGAATTGTAGTGTGTAATATAATTAATTTGTATGACTGATCTAACTAGCATTTTGTGCCTTTTAAATATTAACCTAAATATTAAACTGTACCTTTTATTAAAAATATATATAAGGAATCATTTTGAAATTTTTATCTTTAATTTTCAGATCTGAAAACTCCCTACAGAGGTTGGTATGTTGATATTGGCTCAGTTGTTGGAACATCAGACAAAGTATGGACAATTGCGTTGAACAGCGATTCTCAAAAAATGCCTCTAGTTCTCCTTCATGGACTGGGAGCAGGAGTCGGTCTGTGGTGCCTCAACCTGGACGCTCTTGCCGCTCACAGACCTGTTTATGCCATTGATGTTCTTGGTAAATACAAATACCCGCAGTTACTCTGCTAATGTCATTTAGTTTGAATTTAGAAAATTGTCACAATTCCTTCGAGTTTATTCCATAGCTTAGTTTTAACTATAGGGCAAGTTGTTGATTTATTGCAATAGGAATGCAATATATTGATAACATATCTAATGTAATATTAACATAATATATATTTCATAGTTTTTATATCGTACGATGATGAGGTGATCTGAATAAACGGCTCTGGTTTGCTCCAAAACATCACGCCACCTCCCTCCACCGTACTACCCTCAAATATACATCACACCTTTTCCTTCAAGCCACTTGAGTCTTGATGTAACTTACACACCACTCCGTAGCCGACCAGGCATTATTAAGAACGATGTAGTTCTTTCTCTTAAAACCCATATAATTACCCAACAATATCAGCTAGTCACGATATGTAAATTATAATTATTTTTTGTTTTGAATATATACAATCAAGCAATGGCATTATTTTATGTGCTTTTATGATTAATTTTCTAAGGGTTCGGAAGAAGTTCACGACCAGACTTCAGCAGTGATGCTGCAGAAGTGGAGAAACAGTTCGTACAGTCTGTGGAAGAATGGAGACGAGAAATGAAACTGTCCAAGATGATCCTGCTTGGTCACAGTATGGGAGGTTTCCTTGCTGGTGCATATGCCATTGCGTACCCTGAAAGGTAAAAAATAATGTCAAATGTACTGTGGTATTTTTTGTCCATATACCCAACCAGAGTCGTAACAAATTTTAAAAGGGATCAGCTGATAACCACCAGCCAATAATTTGTTATTGGGCTATTAATTAATGATCAAGGGCGGATTAAAGGGGGGGGGGGGTGAAGGGGGCGATCGCGCTCCCCTGAGACATCAGGAAAGAAAAAAAAATCAGATGGGAAAGACAAAGGTTGTTGGACATTTGCCATCATTACGTGAAAATTACCAATCACTACGTTTTGATTTGGTAAAACCCAAATCTTTTTCAAGTGCTAAAAACTAAATTACATCTACACAAACATGTTATAAAACTACGTTCTTTAACTAATAAACTTATCTACACTAATAATTATCTACATTTTAACCTGGATCATAGAATGGGGTACAACAAAATAAACTTCTAAATATAAAAATGTTAACAGGGTTAAATTAATATAACCAATTAGGCGCTTCCAAGGTCACGTTAAATAAATGTTAAAACGTTAATTTAATTGTGTTTTAACGTTTTTTCGTTGATATCGTGACCTTGGCAGCGCCTAATTGGTTATATTAATTTAACCCTGTTAACATTTTTATATTTAGCAGAAGTTCATTTTGTTGTACCCTATTCTATGATCTAGGTTAAAATGTAGATTATTATTAGTGTAGATAAGTTTATTAGTTTAAGAACGTAGTTTTATAACATGCTTGTGTAGATGTAATTTAGTTTTTAGCACATGAAAAAGATTTGGGTTTTACCAAATCGAAACGTCGTGATTGGTAATTTTCACGTAATGATGGCAAATGTCCAACAACCTTTGTCTTTCCCGTCTGATACTCCATGTGTATCAGACGAGGAAGACGGTCTTCAGATATAACAAATCAGTATCACACACGCAGTGTAATCCCGGGTGGAGCCCAGTGGACGTCAAGGTCACTACAGTAAATAATAATTACATTTAACAATGTAATAAAATTAATGTCATATATAACATGATCTTGGAGAAAACATGTCCAGAGGTCTAGAAAAAATTCCGATTCTAAAGTTATCATATGGTTATTGTAATTAAGATATCCTGACATACTGTATATTTCTCATGTGAGTTTTTATAACTATATAAAAATCAGCTAAAATAAATATTTGCAACAATTTTGGTGAATGAGACATTGAGCCACACTGTACCTATTCAAACATAGTCTAAAAAATAACCTGAGCCGAGATCAATGTCTAAATAACATTTGCATACACGGGATATCCCGGATATTTGCATACACGGGAAAAGTAGTCTCATTTGTAAGACGACTTTTCACGGTGTTCCGACGAGTGTACATATACTAAAGGAAAGAAAGGTAACTATGCACTCAATTTTATCTTGCCACCTCTGAAAATAAAATTTCTTGTCGAAAAAGTGGTCAAGTATGAGTTTATATCTCTTGAGGAATAAAAATCATTTAGTTGGCAAAATATTGTTTTTCAGAAGGAAAACTTGCTGATATTCAACTAGTTTTAAAGTGTCACAACAGCCTAAAATGTGATTTCAAGACATCTCATTTCAATTTTTTTCCTGAGGGAGAACCCCCGGACTCCCGTTTCGATTAGGGGTATTCGATAACCCCCCTGGTATCTCTACAATAGGCCAGTTCGCCCCCCCTGAGAAATGGTCACTAATCTACCACTGTTAATGACACTTTCTAACGAATTGTCGACCTTAGCTGTTAATAATGACTGCATTCACTCATAAAACCTATTCCAAATCTGTATTCGCCCATATCTTGATGATCGGCATCTTACAAATGAATATTGAATGATACTCTGTATAAAAATTACAATTAATTTTTACTGGCAAATAAGATAAGTACTAAATATCAATGAAATAAGTGAATACAGTCTCAAGAATAGTAACAATATTTGCACACATTTGAACGAAATTTATTCAAATTTCTAATTAATTAAAGAAAAAAATTACACTCATACTTTTTGTTTGCAAGTACTGTATAGTATAATGTTTTGGTTCTTGAATCTTATTAACTACATTATTTCAGATTCTGTACTTCTGAATTTACTTCTCATAGTTTTTTTTTAAACATAATTTAACTAACAAAATAAATTATTGCAGGGTGAAACATTTAATCCTAGCAGACCCATGGGGCTTGCCACCTCGGCCACCTGCAGATGAAGCCAAGAGGTCAAAGCTTCCTTGGTGGGCTAGGGCATTACTATACTCCCTTCAGCCCCTCAACCCTCTCTGGGCTATTCGAGTGGCAGGACCTTTCGGTAAGAGTAAAACATTTGTGTGAGTTAGTCTAGGAGGAGGTTTAATAAAATAATGTTGAGAACTTAATTAATCAAAAGTAATAAGCTAATTTAATTTAGAGTTTATTGTAGGCCCTCCGGAACATTATTATTCCAAGTAGCCGCACCTCATAACTTCACCACATTACTGTTGTATTGCATTTTATCTTGCAAAGAAGTGGAATAGTACAAATAGAAAAAAGTGCCGTGACAGATTATAGACCTAAGTCAAGTGAAATTTACTTATCACAAATCTGAATGTAAATAGTGCAGATATACACACTACTTTCGTCCTACTGCTATGAGCGTTAGCGTTATGCTGTTGTGCTTGTTGCCAATTTTTAACGGAGTGTCATGTCTATGTTATTAGACTTTGATAATATAGTCAAAAAGTGTTGAAAGCCACCTTTTTTATTGTTCACTCCTTTATGTCAATTCAACCTTAGACCAGCCACAATCAATAATGATGTGTTTTTGTCATTATTGATAGCTCTGTGTTATCATATCAATACAAGACTATAACAATTATAATACTTGCTACTAGCAAGCAATTTAATGGCTACTTTTCTCCACTGAATAGTCACCTATACATTTTTCTTTTGGTTTTCATGAAAGATTGAGCATATATTTCATATATACCAAACTTGCAGGTATAAAAAACTGAATAAACACTTGTGGTTGTAGAAGGTTTAGCTTAGTTTGCTTGAATGAGTATGGCAACAAATTGGTTTTCAGTGGAATATTTTTCATATCATCAATGGCAATCGCTTCGAACTTAAATGCGATTACTATGTCAAACAAAAGGCATCTTGTTACATAATGACACCTGCAACACTTTTATAATTTAATCAATAAATTTCAACAATTTTTAAAGCTGTCAGGTCCTTTTTGTGTCGCACACTTGGTACCATCTTCAGAGGAGAATTAAAAAAAAGAATTGGTAACAGCTGTTTTTAATAATACTTCTCATTGGGCAACAAGTATAAAATGTTTTGGTCACAACAATAAATAGTTATACAGGCTGTCTTTTTTAAATGGGCCACCATTGTTATCTTAGAAACCATAAGTCTGAAAAAAAACTTTAAATGGGGAATCTTACCTTGTTTTAGAGACAATTAAAAATACATATTTCAAATTTTGAAAATCGGCCCCCATTTTCAAACATGGTGGTCAAATTTGTTTTTTTATAAAACACTGTATTTCATGATGATTTAGATAGGAAAAGCAATTTTAAAACTTTTATTCTTGACAGTTTTTCAATATTTTGCTTAATAACGTAGATATGAGAGCTCAAAAGTTTCAGATGCCTTATTGAGCTTACCATTGAAATAGCAACTTTTTTAGTATTCATTGAAAGAAATGATCTTATCTGAAAACGTTACAACAAATATTTTGTAAATAAATGTTTAGCTATTATTGTTCATAATTCATAAATAGTGAATGAAACACACAGAAATCGAAAAAATATGTAAGTATTTTGCCGCAGATAAATTGTTGGCAGCACTGTTACCATTATCAGCTGTTTAAGTCAACTTATAATGCAGATCGACAGAGGTTGACTTAAAAAGCTGATAATGGTATAAGTGCTGCCAACATCAATTAACTGTGACAAAATAGTTACATATTTTCTTAAATTTCTGTGTGTTATAATTTAATACACTATGCTTTTAAATCGTGAAAAAAGAATATAGCCAAGCATACATTTCAAAATATATGTTGTAATGTTTGCAGATTAGATCATTTTCTTGAATGCATAATAAAAGACTTGTCATCTCAATGGTAAGCTCCAAAAGGAATCTGAAAATATTGAGCTTTCATATCTACGTTATTAAGCAAAATATCAAAAACTGTCAATTGCTTTTTCTATCCAAAACAATCATAAAATACAGAGTGTTCAGTAAGAAAAACTAAGTTGATTGCAATGTTGGAAAATGGCGACCGTTTTTCAAAATTTTTGAAGTTTATAGATTTTTAATTGTCGTTAAAAACAAGGTAAGGTTTCCCCATTTAAGGTTTTTTGTTAGACTTAACATTTCCAAGATCACAATACTGGCTCACTTAAAAAAAGACACCTGTATATACCAAGTGTGAACTGTGTTTTAGGCCAGAGGCTTGTGGAAAAGGCAAGACCAGATCTAGTGTCCAAGTTTTCCATTGCAGTGGATGGAGATACACAAGCAGTTTCACAGTATATATTTCAATGCAATGCACAGAGACCTTCGTAAGTGTACATTCATATGTAGTGTCAGGTTTATTTATGCCTCATTTATTTGTACATTTCAACGTAAAGTTAACAGTAAATATGGTTTGAAGTAGGGGTGTGCGAGTAGTGTTTTTTTAGTTCGAGCCGAGTCGAGTCGAGTAGTTGGCATTTATTTCGAGTATCGAGTATTTTCGAGCCAGTATTTACAGAAGGATTTCCTGTTCACCCAAGACAACTGTAAAAGGAAGACACCATCCTAAGCCTATGTTAATTTTTGCCAGATTCGTAAATATATACATCTAAGCTGAACACAATAATTTTGATTTGTTGTTTGTAACTGTAACAATTGATAAATAAAACTTTTTACATCCTGCCTTCCAATATTTTCATGTGACATTGATTTGTTTGTGTAACCTTTTGCTTTTTTTCATAACTAATATGATTTAAGAAACTAAGAAAGTATATTATTAATTGAAACAACGTGGATTATAAATATTTAATTTGTTCTCTCATATAACAGATCAGATTTTCTATGCAAGCCAATTATACTGTTTCACAGCTGGCCGATATGTTTATCTGGCAGTTCAGTTCAAAGTGTACCGCGAAAACATAGTGAAGCTTGTTGGCAAAAGCTGCATCCAACCAAACTGATGCTAAAATGTCATCATCAAATGCAGTCATTTGCTTTCAGAATTGCCTCCTCTGAACAAAAAATTGATTGTGTACACGCCAAGAAGAGTGAATCTGTATTCTGTAGGTATTTAATTCAGTAATAACAAGTTTACAACTAACCGGAAATAAGCTGTGAATTATATAATCAAATTTGAAAATCTGAATGACAATGATTGTAGTTCAATCGATTGATAATAATAACTAAGCAGGTTTACTAAAAATAAATTTTAAAGTCGCTTAGGATGAATTAGTTTTTAAATTATGATCAGTAATGAAATGTGTGCAATTAGAAACTACTTCGATACATGAAGCTACAGAGAACAACAGATAAATAACTATTTCATAACGAGAAATTCATGAAAATTATGCGGCCCCCATAATTTTGGTCTGTTGGTCTGTTGGGGTCGCAGTTGTTTTTCGCAGGTTTCAGTATTTATGTTTTCTTTTGTTTGTTTTGGTTTTTGAATATATCTGTTTCATTACAAATTAATCTTATGTTTAATAATTTAGCTTATGTCTGGTTGTATTTAAACTGTATTTATATTATTGTATTATAACCAAGAATGTATTATATAATTTGGAGTACTTTATTTGGGCGCATAAGTTATAATTGTGTTTCTTTAGTTATTTAAGTTTTTTTTTTTTATTTTTCATCAAATGTGCCTTTTTATTGTGATCAATAATTTTGCTTGTGAAACTAATCTGTACCTGTGAAAACAATAAATACATTTATTATTATTATTATTATTATTAAAACCTGGCGTAATCGAATGAAAACCATAGACGTAGTCGGCTAATATAATAGGTCTAGCCGATATTGGCGATGAGATGCAGTCTGAAATATCAGCTAAGTGCCATCTAGTTATACAGTGAAGATTGTGGGCAGCTAAATTATAAACTTATGAATAAAAAACGATACGTGTGATAAGGCTTCGGTTCAATAACAATTATTTTCCGAGTATCTAAATTCGTCGTATTTTGTTAAGAAAAGGACTTCCAAGATGTTCCGTTGGAATCCCTCACTTGGGATGATTCGTGATTGTTTTAAAGTTTACATCGACAATGTCAATGTGATCAGAGAACCGTTCAGTGAGTGTACGAATCAAAATTATCGGACTTTACCACCTTTTACACTCCAACTGTGTTATTGTCTAACTTAGTCAGAAAAACTTTCAACAATTTGACAGGAAAAAATATCGTATGCGCAAATGTTGCACACAGTTTTGGCAATCTAAGGTGTTTACAGAATAATAATTAAAGACGTTCGCCATGGATATATATATTTATTTAACGGAAAATAAATCAATAATGTTGTGTCGCACACTGCTAGAACGTCATTACCATATTTTATATGATACAATACGGTATTTTTTTACTGCAAATCATTGGACGATTCCCTGCTCAGTTTAAAAAACAGAATAGACCTCAATTGACTCGCAAGAAATATATGATAATTTCACTTCCGAAAAGGAGCTGAACGGTTCCTTGCACGTACGTATTCCAAAAGCGAGATGGATTTTCGCCTAGAAGAGATGGGAAGTTCGATTTTTGGTATGTAAAGTGACTCATTCTCGGGACCCTTTTGATTGAGCGATATTATTGATATGAACAAAAATATCCATAATTTCCATAGCGTACAGACCATTAGATATGTGTCAGTAACAGGTCTTTTTTAGCATCTTGAACTGGATCTCTCGTCCCCTTTCTTGGATTATAAAGACACTAATAAGCACTTCTGTTTTATTCACGCTATTTTAGGCTAGATTACAAGTAACTAATAGAGTCGGACAACCAACATGTGTGATCGCTACTACGGTAACTATTTGCCGTGATCGCTACCTTCCTAGCTCTGTTGATGACTTTGAATTGCACTAGTTCAAATCATAATGAACGAGCTCGTTCACTACGTCGACTAGTTCATTTTACTGTCGTCGTGTACTAACTATTCTTTGGCGTATTGTTTAGTTTATAATTACGTGTACCAAACTGATAATGTATGATTAAGGGTAAAATAAAACACAAGAAAGCACACCTTTTTTATTCATTCCTAGTAAAATTGTTTACTCTTAAAACTAAATTAAGATGTAAATCTGTTATTTCGTGAAATACAACTACTCAACCGAACTTCGAGTAGTTTCGAAAGCTTCGAGCCGAGTTCGAGTAGTAAAATACTCAATCAAATACTCGAAATTTCGAGAACTCGCACACCCCTAGTTTGAAGGTAGTTGCTGATTTACATAGTAAATACTATATAAATTTTAATATTTGCTAGTTTCCGTGCAAACCTTTATTTTATTACGTGTCCACTGGCTAAATTTGGCCAAAAATATTTTTGACTCTTTTAGGAACAGGAACAAAAATTGATGGTGACAAAAACTGCCTTATTCTGCTTTAAAAATATCTTGGAGACAACGTGTTGTAGAGATTTTAGGTGGTATGTTCAATGCTCCGTCTTCTTAATACGGACACAGCGTCCACTCAATGGTTGCCTTCAGCATGGATATTACTAAAAGAAGTCTGGGGTATCCATGTTGGGTGGTAGTCAGGGTCTAGATGTTGTGTTGGGAAGAACTGAGTATCAGGCTTGTCAGTTAGATGAACATCAGACCAATACTACGGGGTTTTTATTCTATATAAAGCTGTAGGCCTCTTAATTGCCCTGGACATTGGGCTACTAATAAATGATTCTCTTTAAGGAACTGGAGGAATCTAAAACTGCTGAGCTACTTTGCTTCACGAGCGTAACTAACTTCTGTCTTCAAGTGTTCAACCTTTGCAAATATGGTTAGTTGAACAAAATAATTGTAATGAACTGTAAACAAATTTTAAAAATACAAAACTAAACAAAATTCTCAAGTTTGTCTAGTTGCTATTTATTGTTTACATTATTATTCATTGTGTTCTTGCTATTATTAATTATTATTTGAATACTAGATAATGATTCAATTTAATTGTTCTATGCTTCATTCGTTGTTGTTAATCCAATCAACCAATGATCACTGCTGCTAATGAGATAATGAGTGGGACTTGCTATTGCGCTGCCAGCACATGGCCTTCCGTCATCATGGTTACCATGACTCCCAAAGCAGAGTACTTTCAATCTTTCTGCAACGGTGTATAAAAAAAAAACAAACACTTTCTGCAAGTACTATATTATGGTACCAATAGCCTACAATTTAAACTGGAAAAACATTAGTTATGTTGTATATTTCCAAACTATAGAATGTATCCTGAATATGTTTACCTAAATAATAAGACAGAAACACAATGTTATAAATTAAAATATTTTAAAAGGCATTTTTGAATACATTATTTTATTTTTGTATCTTCCATTCAAACTCAATACACAAATAAGAAAGTTGAAGTTAAGGAAGTGATTAGACAGTTTAAATTGTTTATTTAATATTGGGTAAACGAATTGGGAGGAAATAACCTAATATGCTTAGTTTCCTAAAGTTACGGTCAAATTCAAAGGATCATGATAATTACGATTATTTATTAACTTAGTCACTAGAGAAACAAAAAAAATTTCTCTAGTAATAATAAATAGAAAATTATAATCGTTTAAAAAGATGTTTCTAAAAAGAGAGGAATGCAGGTGTCGTCCCTTAGTATATAAGTCAAGGTCGTTGTGAGCAAAAAAACGAAAACAATATTTGAGACTAACTCATTGTCAGGGAGCGATTCTATATAATTGAATTATAAAATTTATTTGGAATTTCAATTTGTATTTATTCACTTAAGTATTATCTTGTTCTTTGCCGTAAATTAATTATTTTATTTGATAAATATCCTTTGTTCACATTATTATGTTTAAGTTGTTACATTATATAAATATAAGGTAATACTTTATTTATTACTACCAATGCCAAAGAAAAGAACGTACAATTTATCATTAACATATTTCATTTCACCATTTGTTCCAAGAATGAGCTGCGTACAAACTATGTTTATTTATGTTTTATGCAAGTTTATATGACCAAGATTATAACGATAACCACTAATTCATTGACAACATATGAAAATGTCAATTTTAGTATGCACTTATGCTTTTTAGTTCTTTATGACCTAACCTGAACAAATTCCAATAACCCTTTTGACTGGCTAGCAGAACCTGTCGGAATATACTTGACTGACAAAAATAACCAATATTTCTGTTGGTTGCAGACTATACATCACATAACGTCCTGGGTTATGTCATAAGTAATGTGTTTTAAGATTGAAGTAGTATTTTCTCTGATACGTTACTACAAACGATACGCTCTCCAAAGGCAGCCATTATCAATCAGTGATAACGTAACTGAATTGAAGTTATCATTACTCAAACACGATGATACGATTGTAATTAGAAAGCAGGGGTGGAGAGATGGGTAGTTCACGAATGATCGAGTCACTTATCAGCTGAGTGAACAAGTTCGTTCATTAAGATTTGAACTAGTTCAGTTAAAAGTGAACATGAGAGCTGGGAAAGAACACTGACAAAATTATTAAATGTAATTATTTATTTTTATTAATATTAATAGTAAAAACTGAAGTTTGAAACAAGTTGGTTGAACAAATTTACAAGTAAAAGTAATAAAAGCTTGTCTATGAAATAATAAATAGACAATAGCTAAATAAATAGCTCATAACAAAACTCACTTCAGTCGTCGCTTGTACAAGTTGTTGTTCGTTGCGTTCATTCATCTGGTTCATTACAATACAGTGAATGATTCGATCGTGTACTAATCTTGCAATTTAACCATCTCTAGAGTGGAGTAGTTTGGTTAGGGTTTATGCGAACTTGCGCAAGTGCGTTGAATGTGACCCACACCTGACTTTCGTCTCACTGCAGTTATATAGCTGTTGTTCATTTCGTAAAATCGCAAAAGCCATCTATCATTCTGAATGAGTCAGTACATAGTTTGTTATTAAGTTGCTCTACAAATACAGTTCTAATTAGTTGTGTATACACAAAACCAGATATCGTTCTGCAGAAATTAATGTTGTAATTTTGGGGTACGGAAAATAGTTTCTCAATTTGATGATTTCTTTCTGCAGCCGTCTCTTTCGTTCTGCGACAGTGTCGCCCTGTCGCACATTATTCTGCTTTGGGGGCCATGACACTTTTTAATTGGAATTACTCTGTGGGGGAAGTAGTTCTCTGTCTCACTTGCACCTGTCAATACATCTCACTGCATCATTGTTTTCTTAGCAGCCTATGTATAGTTTTTGATTAGTTAAAATAACATGGATTAACATTTTCAGTTGGATATTTGTTTAAGGTAATTTGTGCTATAGAAATGGTGACAACCCATTGCCTTCAACTATACAAAATTGTACTAGTCGTTACAATAATTTACAAGAAATACATGCAATAATAGATATTATGCAAATGGATAAGTATCAATAAGTACATGTTTCTAACACAACAATCCCTTGCACCTAATATGTGCGTGCAGGATTGCACTTGGCTATTACTTATATAAAAATAGTTTTAAACTTCTTTGGCAGTCTATTACAGTTCTCTATATATTTCATTCACAAGTAACTCACCATATCGTACAACAATTTACCACAATTTACTAGCAGTGCACAATGCTAAAACTAACTTTACAATAAAGATACATGCAACAAGGAAACAGAACATTTAACTATAAGCAGCAAAGAAAAAAAATAAAAATCCAATAACACTCATTTGCTACATTTGTTTTTTTAAAAATTTGTTATTTTATGATCTATTTTATACTTATAAAAAGTGATTATTTTACAGAGGTGAGAGTGCATTTCACTCCCTCAACTCAGGACTTGGGTGGGCAAAGAACCCCTTGGTCAACAGGATAGATGAGTTCAGTAACGATCTCCCCATCACCATCCTTTATGGATCTCGTTCTTGGATGGACAACCGAGCAGGCCAAATGATCCTGGAAAAACGCCCATCCTCTTGCTATACTGATATTAAGGTTAGATGTAACAATACTGTACTAATGGATATTTGCCAACACAACAGTTTTTGTATATTTAAACAATGTTTGCCCATTCCTCCATTAACTTTTTAAAATTTTAGAGAATCAAAGAGACTCACAATTTATTCTAGAATGAAAATGTCAATTAACCTTATATTACAGGGCGCCCTGAACCCTCTGACAAAATTTTTTGGTATTACATTTTTTCCAACCATTTTTCTTACCTCTTTTACTGGCATATCATGTATTTTTTCCACTTTGTCACTATTGTTCTTGGTTAATGTGGGATTACAGTTGTTATATTGAAAGTTCCTTAAAGCACCTTGGTTAACCTTACAATTACCATTTTGTTTCTTTTTTTACTTAAAAATGTACATCTTAAGAACAAAAGTTGTAGTGAGGTGCAATTTTGCATACCCCTTTACTACATAAACCACATTTCCATAAAAATAATCATTATTCTTTGAGTACAGTTTTCTTAAGAGTAGATATTTAAATTATTCAATATCAAATAACTCCAAAACCAATAATCTGTTATGTAAAAGCCATTTACCACTCATCACTATTTCTCCGAAACTATACGTCCAATTTACTTGATATTTTGTATATAGGTTTACATTTTGAACCAATCTATCAATATACTGTATATAGACCTAATTGTATTTCACTACGATTAAAAGGAGATGAGAAGAAGAATTTTGTAGTTCAGTTTTTAATTTTGCCATTACTACTGCATTATGTTTATGTTAGTTGCTGCCAATGTCTTGTTTGTTTACAGTTTTGTGATGTAAAATAATGTAAAAGAGGTTTGTCAGTTAGCTGAAAATCAGACCAACACTACGTGGTTCGGATAAGTGTAATAAAGGTTTAGAACAAGTTATTACTCTTTACAGTTTCAAGCGTTTGTGAAGGCATAGTGAATTTTGACGAGATCAATGTGTCGGACTACGTATTGTAATCTTTTGTCTTGTAAGACTTAGGTTTTAAAAACAAATGTGTGTTACTTTTACTCATTTAAAATCTAACATAATATGTTAATTTACTGTATAGAAAATCCTATTTAGATTAAACACATGCTATACAGTAATTTTAGTGATTTTCAAAAGGTGTAACTACATCCTTTAAAAATAAACCTGTTTTTACTCCGCAACCAAAACATTAAACAGAAAATATTTTGTTATTCTTAGGAAACAAACAAGTAAAAAAAGTGATAACCTAAGGGTGTGTACAGAGAAATAGACTCTTTAATTTCCCCATCTAGAAATTGTTGCTTCCACTTCTCCATCTGAGAAATGGCCTTTTCTAGTTACTCTGTTATAGATGTAAACAAATTGCTAGCTCATATTTTCAGGCACATGATGCAGTGACAACCAGTAATGCATAAAAAGTTAAAAGAACAGCGCCTGCAATATTCAAGATGCAAAACTCACAAACACTGAATGTACAAGATTTGTAGTTGTAATTTTATTAAATAAAAAAATATTTTTGTGTGATTCTCAAGGCAGATTACACAGACGACCAGCAAGATTGAATAATTAAGATTGTTCTGTATGATATTGACTTAGGTTTAATAATTCTAGGATCATAGAGTAAGAAAACAGTAATGTCTTCAGATTACTGTATTATGAATGTATAAAAACTATGTTTCAGACAATAATGGGAGCTGGGCATCACATTTATGCAGACAAAAGTGACATATTTAATGAGACCGTGAACACCATATGTCAGTTTGCTGATGAATTGCCAAACTCTGAGGATAATTCTGTTGGTGTCTCAGCAATACGCACTTCAAGAAGTCCCTCTCCTCAGCAGTCCAGATCAACGAGTCCTGCTCCTGACAAAGTTCAAAGTGCTCAGGACACTTTGGAAAGTGACCAGGTTGATAAAAAGAAACAAAGCTAAAATGAAACTGTGTATATATATATATATATACACATACATAAATACACATGCACAAATACTTAGCATTGTAAATAAATTTCACCCAATTGTACTTTTATCAAAACTTGTTGTTATTATTTAGTTCTGTGATACATATTACATTTAGTTAAAATAATAATTACTGTTGTCTGATTGGCGTTAAAGCTGTGTTGTCTAAAAGTAAATTCCAAACACAACCTCAGGCAAAAAATAAATAAATAAAAAATTAATCACATAATGGTGATAACAAGACCTACATCAAGAGAAATTTATTTTATTAGTAGATGCAAATTCTGTTTCACTGCGTAACTGAATTGGCTGCACTCCATTACTTGCGGTATTAACAGTTTGTTGTAGACAGCTTCTTATAAAGCGTTGCTAGTGTTTTGTGATATGTAGAAAAAGTTGTAACCTCCAGATTAACAACCATGCTATTACCGAAATAAAATTTATAATTTTGAAGGTAATCAATAAGATACTAGACGAGATATAGAATATTAGATATATTTTTTGTTATTGCAAGAATATTTTATTTTTGTAGGCACCAGGATGTGTAAGCTTTTTTAAACACACTTAAAAATATTTCAAAGAAGCACTAGGGTCACAACAATATTTTTTCCAATTTCTTACATTAATCTGTATATTACTAGCAAATGCAATACTCTCTCATTTTGTTCCCCAAAGTACAACACGTTTGTAAGGTAATAAATACATTGCTGTATAGTTGTTGCCTGATGTGATTTATTGCCATGTTATTTATTAGTATAAGTTAGACTATATTTTAACTAGTGAACATGGAAATGTAATATTATGTAAGTTTATTTATTATGAATTAATGAATTTACCTTCAGTCCAAAGTATTAATGTACTTGTATGACAATGATTTAAAAGTAGATCTATGTATTGATTTTATTTTCCTTTGTATGTGCTTTTTGAATTTTAACCAGTTGTTTCATAATTTAAAAAATTTTCTGTTAGCATTTTTGTAGAGGGATTGGTCTCGATATGAAAAGTTTGTAAGTATCTTTGTAAAAGTCAACCCATATCTGTAACATGTGTATGATAAAGTAGCTACAATACTACAATACATAAACGTCAGAACTATATCCTTATGTATAATACGTAAGCCGTTTTTTGTCAACGCAACTCCTCCTTTATTCTTAACCGATTGAAACGGTCGAGGTGTCATAAGGTTTGCCTCTATTCGTAGTTGTGTCATAAGGTGTTAATTCTTCGAATTTTTCAGCCTGAAAGGCAGGGGAAGCCCTCAAAGTTCGTTTTTAGGCCATAAGAATGACATGGAGAGATTTCTATGAATCGAAAAGTAACAGCTGTTCAAATGTAAATAATGATTTACAACAAATTTGAACACCTGTTTAAATGTAAACAATGGTGTTTGTAATATTTATGAGGTTAAATCTTTCATAATGTTAAACCAGGAAAGGTTGTAGGCATGGTTTAAATGGAAATCTAATGAAGTTATTTTATGTATCTAATAAATCTTTACCTGTTAAACAAAAACAAATGAAATAAACACATTTGGAATAGGCAAGTAATATCATTGGGTGTTTAGGGGTAGTAAATAGGTGCAACTCAAGTAATGTGAGTGAGATACTGTAAATAAATTTAATATTGTGATTTTACGTTATTCAGATAATCTACTTTTATTGGTAGTCAAAAGTCACTAGCCGAGGCCGAAGGCCAAGGTGTAACGAGTGCAGCGAGCTACGGGGTTGGCACGCTTAGCATGGAGGGATGTCCCCTAGTTTTTATGAATAAATTTTCTATCAAATGTTACTCATATTATTGTCAGTCTAACAACATATTAGCAAAAAATGAATAAGGGAGAAACTGGCTTTATAAGGTGCTTACATCAAATGGAAATGTCAAGATTAACCCATTCAGCCCCACACAACACAACTGTTGACTCAACACAAGGATCAATAAAAAAATAGCAAAAATGCAATGTTTTAGTAAATACAACATAAATAAAACATTGTTGTCACTACTGTATTATTTAAAGTGTCTTTTTACTCAGTATTAAATTCTCTACAAAAGTCTAATGTAAAAATATGAAACAAATATTTTTTTAAAAATCATAATAAATTTATAAATAAGTAACTCATAAATTTGTTAATATAAATTGTGAAAGTAAACTTATTTTTAATATTTTAATGTATAAAAGATCCAAATAAAACTTATTTTTTCTTGAAGAAAATTTAATTCCATACATAAAATGTATAATAAATAACAATTAATTACTTTTACATAATATCGTAGTAAGAAAAATTATATCTTAAATCACTATACATCGTACTTTTTTAAGTTTTAGGTTAGGCCTACAATGCATCTCGTATTATATTCTGATTGGCTGGTTGTAAGCCTATATTCAAATTCCCTATCAAAATTATTAGTGGGTATAATATACCAATGTATCTTCATCATTTTGAACCATAACATCCTCTTCAAACAACTCATGGTTTATGTTTACATCACGAATATGTCTGTCAATAAAACTTGGTTCATTGTCTTTACTACTACTTTCTGATTCACTTTCTAACCAACTCTAAATTTTCTGTCACTCATACTGTTTATAATATTTACAATTTATATATTAAAATCACAAAACAAAAACAAACTATTCATGACTTAGATTCAATCAACAAAACAAAATAACCAAATATCACACTAGGACAGTATGTGAGTGACGACTCACGAACGAACGCGACGACGACAGCTGGCGAAGTAATCAAACAGCTGTTTTAAAAGAAATATTCCCGTCAAATCGACTACGACTCGAATAATATATGATTTGAATATCTCTAGATCGAATATTATTAGTCACGGACAATCTTTCAAAGATAACATATGTTAAAAATATGCTATTCTACTACGAGTATACTCGTATTTGAGCATATAGGCCAGAAGCGGCACTAGAATTTACTCGTATTTGTGGTTGAATGTATATGCCAGTGATATTCAAGGAAGTTTCAAGTCCAGATAACTGGAAACTTTTGGACAAATGTGATAGCAATTACTAGTATTGTCAGATCAAACATTAAGGAAGATTTGAAGGAAAATATGAAATACCAAGGGTCATACTAAAACTGTAACACATTTTATTTTCATCTGTGTTCAATTCACTACTTTTCAACTTCATACGTATATATTAATATACATAGCAAAAGCAGTTTTCAATCTAATAAATATTGGGTTTGCTTGTTTCAGTGACATCTTCTATCTTCCTATCCAGTCTTCTCATCTTCTTTCATCACCTTCCCTATCCAATCTACCTCAGTAAATGCCTCTCAGTTCTCTCCCATAATAACTTGTCTGGATCCCACTTCATACCTTATTTCATCTCATCTGGTCACTCCCATATTACTCCTTGAAGATCTCAATCGCAAGTCAGTATTGTACTCCCATCCCACCATCCTTAATTATTTCCTTTAATTACATGTGATAATGGATTCAATTTTGTACTGTGAATAATCTGCTACTGTCTATTAAATTAAAGCTAATAGAGGATCTTTTTTTGTAAATGCTATAACATTAAATGAAGTTGAAATGGTAGATTTCATTAACCAGTCATTGGTCTATTTTAAAAACAGCAATATAATAATAGTGAAATGTGAACTAATAATAATTTGGTACTAGAGCAAATGATTACTTACTGTTGTAGATTAAATATTTTAGTTATTTTATTACTAATAGTATCAAAAGAAAATATATCACTGAAGGAAGTCATAACAGCATCACATTTTATAATACTTTTGTATTCTATTATGTATAGTAATGATTGTTAGTTGATTTATTTTTTAAATATTATATTCAGTCACAATACCCACTAGGGCCAACCTCTTTTAGAGGGATTAATTGTAAATTAAAAGTAATTTTTTTATAAATTCCACAAATTTTAATTTTTATAAGGGCGCTTTCGCCGGTTAAGGCATCTTCAGTTGTAATACATTAATGTATTACATGTAGATACATGTAATACATTAATGTATTACATGTAGATACATAAATGTATTACATGTAGATACATTATAATGTATTACAACTGAAGATGCCTTAACCGGCGAAAGCGCTCTTATAAAAATTAAAATTTGTGGAATTTATAAAAAAATGACTTTTAATTTACAACCAAAGCAATTCCATCAAGCATATACAGCAGAAAAAAAGGATTAATTGTAACCAGAAATAATCTAATTTATGGAACTGTGGATTAACAGGAAATACAGGAATAACACTCAAATGTAGTAAAAGGTCATTTATAAATAATGAATATGAAAACTTTTATTTTAATATTTACATTATTTTTTTTTCTAAAAAAGTCATGTAGATTTGTTTGAGCGACTAGTATATTGCATTTGGGCGGTGTGTTCTTGTAGAGGTTTGAGAGACATAATTTCTGCCAACATAATGTCAGATTGACACTCAACAGTGATTGCTAGTCCTGTCCTACCATGACCTATAGCATCACTACCTACCACTGATCGCCTGTATTGTACAGTACATACAGTGTCCAGACTGTACTTTGTTATACATAGTCCTTTGTTACAAATAGTTTTATTGTTATACATATAGAAGAAGTTGGTACAAGGACAGTATAACAGACAGGTACGGTTCAGACTTTGTCGTTGAATTCGTTGGAGTAGTAATTTTATGTTTTCAAAAGCTTAATTTTGAAAAATTGTCATAAATTGATCTTCATTAAGCACATATAGTTTTACAACCTGTGGCAACATTTCCATCTTTGCCTAGGAAATGATGTGATCCCATGTGTTGAACGTCGTTCCACAGACCATAACTAAACAATCGGTTGCAGTTATTTGATTTTTAGTTTTACGAAGTAGTCTAATACAAAACTGTACTTACTTTTAAAACGTGTTGTCAAATTATAAAGTGACTGATGGATAAAATAGTACTTCAGCTGAAGTTTTGACATTGACTTTGTAAAAATACAAAAAAATATATAAACAGATCATGAATAAATATACCATTCTATCTTAATTTTATCTAAAAAATATAAATTTAAATAGATTTTGTAAAATTGATTATTTCAATTTATGAGTGATAGTTTTTAAAGATCTGTGCCCTCTTGCAGTATTTCTTCCAAACAAGACTGCAGGGAAGGTCCAAGATGTCTGCTTACTATCTGTCTACTTGCTACAGATAGCCTGAAGCTTTGTAATCTCCTCATTTTAAATTGTTGTCCTCAAACTATAGTTTTTAAACAAATAATAGGCAAGTGACGAATACCTAGAGCAAATGACTAAAACAAAACCATGTCAAAGACATGCTTTAATATCTCTTTAGCTCTTCCACAGAGAAGGGTTTGTAAAAAAAATAAATAAAATAAAGCAGATGCTTTGGGACACATACTAGCAATGAAGTTGAGAGTTGATATCGGTATTTATATATTGTTCACTAATTTATTGATTTAGGTTTGATTAGAGCACAAGACCAGGAATTAGTATATTAGGAGAGTAGGTCATCAGCAAACTACCTAAGAAGTCAAATCTACTAACACTTTGAAGTAGTAAACAAATAAAATACACAACAAGACACAAAATACTCAGTCTAATCAGCTGAAGAAAGTGCCAGTGCCACTGAATTTTGTGTCTTGTTATGGATCTTTGATTGTTTACTACTGCAAAGTGTTAATGGACTTGTGTTCTAAGGTAAGTTTGCTGATGTACTATCTCTCCTAATATACTAAAACACTAAGAACTAGTGTACAATAAACTAGCAAGTTAAATATCATAGGTGTAGGATAGTGAATGAATTGTTTCAGCTATTGGCATGCCAAGACAAGACCAAAGAGTTAATGTGATATGCCTTAAAATTAAAAGATCCTGTAACAGGCTCTCTGATTACTAATCGTTTAAACTATTATATAGGTACAATAGGAAACTAGCAGAACTGTCCTTCATAAATATGCAGCTTTAAGCTTTCTTTATAAAATACATCAAAAAATGAACTAACCCCAGTAACAATAATGCAAACTGACGTCCCATTAGATTCAGTACTAAGATTGTTTGTTGTTTATTTAAGTTTCTTATGTGCCTTATTAACAATGAATGTTTAAATGTTGTATTAAGTAGTCTTGTTGAATTTATTACATGTATTTATTATGTTACAAACATTACATAGGAGTTATTTTGTTAATACATTATTAATTATACATTTTTTGTTTTATTTCTGACCTTATATTCATTTAATTTTAAATAAATTAGAAATCTATTTGCTGGAATGGAAGGAGTTTCATATATTTTTTTGCTTTCTTTCCACACAAGCTTAATAAAGTTAAATACTTTGTTTGGTTTACACCTGTGATTTATGAATAGCGCAGAAATATATATATTTGAACTAAATTTAGGTATCAAAAGATACCTTTTATTTCGTTAAATATTTCTATTGCATACATTAACTTTGCTAAGTTTGCCAATACTTGTCAAATAAACTAGGCAAAGTATTTATAGCTATTTTTGTTGAACCCCTGTTGCATACAACTGTGGTTAGGTGGGTCAATAGAACTGTATGGGGATTTAACAGACTAAATGGGACAGGCTCTAATCCGTTAAATCAGGGTGAACTCACCTCAAGCCGTTATGAGATTGCCATACCTTAATCAAAACTACAGTAACTGTGATGCTGTCAGCTAATAGTTAAGTCTAAGTTTAATAAAATGTACAAATAAATATAGTATAAAGGTGATTAATTTACACATTTTATAAAGTACAAATTTTCTATACAAATTCCTTAATACCGTGATATATAGAATTTTAGATACTGTAATGCAGCTGTAAGCTGTCCGTTAAATCCAAAGTATATTAAATCGGGGTCCGTTAAATTGAGTTTACTGTAGTTGCACACGCCTACAGTAAACCCTCAATTTAACGGACCCCCCGCCCACCCACATACATAACGGTTTTGATTTACCCACCCACCCACATACGTACAGTAGTATTAACCTACCCGAGTACCCATACACGTACAGTAATATTAATACCAAGGCACGTGTATGGGTGGGCGGGTGGGTCAATACCACAGCAGTGTATGGGTGGGCGGGTATCTGACCTGGCAGATCTAACTTTGATATCCATGATAGGGTTTACTGTTTTATATTTGGCTATAATACTAAAAAAATTCACTTCATATAGGGTTTACATATATGAAGTGATCACTCTACTAAGTTTACCCATGACTATTCACTGAATTTAACAATGAAAAATTGAATACTTTTATTATTGAATCAAGCTTTTAAATCAAGAATATCTAATTGACAGAGGCATGTAATATACTTGGATTACATGATATGGAATTTAACTGAGAATTTTCCGAGATATCAAAAACAGAGATGTGCAGAAAAACGAAAGTATAATTAGAGCTAATAATGAGTGCATTAGGTTTTACTCCAGAAACCATTTCATGAGCTTCCTACATTTTTAGAATTTGTTTAAAAACATCATTGGCAAACAATCATCCCAAACTGGGGTATTTTTTTTTGTAATTTTTTTCTGTAAAAATAAAAATAAATACTAAATATGGATGAAACATGTAGAACAGTTATATATGTTGAGTTTCTTAGTTAGCATATTATTCTTTGGTAGAAATTCAAAACAAGTGACCGTCACACAACACAAATTTATTACAATATAAGTACAAAATATACAATTATTATGGTGTGTGATTTTGGAAACCCATTTACCTTCCTCAGACCAGAGGGATTCACAAAGGAATCATTTTAACAGACAAAAATATATTGTAATGGACTATTTTCAATTTAAAATATATTTCACATACACTCATAAAGAAGTCTAGGGTTCATTGTACAATTTTTGAGCATTAGACCCTAGAGTGAAATGCTGCATTAGTGCAGTATACTCCCAGAATATTACCTTACTCAAATAAGTACAAAAAAATAAACTGATTAGAAATCTTCAAGATAAAGTGACAATATATCATCACTTTAAAAGTTTTCTAAGCTTAGATTTACTGGATAACATTTTAACGAATTGATAAATCTTATTTCTTTGCTAATTAAGAACAATTTAAAACATGTATCTAGATAACAAAATGAATTGCAACTGATTACCATATGAATTTTTTTTACACTGTTCAATAAATGATAAAACAAAAATATCAACGGATACTTCTGGGCATACACCTTAAAGAAAAGACACAGAGGTTGCTTTCTTATAGCAGTAGCAAACGCCATACTAGCAGTTGCCACAAAAGTAACCTTTATAAATTAACTACGTTAATCCTTTAGGATTTGGAGGAGAATAATGGAGGGACTGACAGTGAAGATGGCCCTGCCATCCGCATATAGAACTGTTTGTATATTTACTCAACACCCTTAGTTTCTATAAATTTATACCCATTCATCATGCTATTCAACCTCTGCGTCTTTTCCCCCTGTGATCATATCCAATAACAAAAGTAAATTCTCTTCGTCAACAGAATATATTGCTCTGATACTTCACTTCCAACCACAAGAACATCAGAGAACAATAATTATAAAAGCTTAAATTCCATTCGATTAAAAAGGCCAAGTTATAGGGTGGATTTATTCTGACTACAATAATTAACATAACTTATAGATGAAAGAAAAAAAAAGAAAAAAATGTCTATAAAACATGTAACTAAATTAAATGCTTAAAAACAGAAAAAAACATCAGTCTAATTATAAAATATGATATAACGTGTAGACTGTACTATGTAACAAACAAGTTTAGGTTTCCTACAAAAGGAATGCATTGAAGATTCACATATCAACCATCTCACTGAGCAAGTACTTCTGAAACAGATGGTAAAACTTCTGGAGGCATCCGTTGCTCTTCTGTCGGCTCTTTTAGCACATCTGTAAGTTTCTGTGTGACATAGACCTGAGCTATATCATCATAGTCATAAGTTCTTTTCAGGAACGTGTCTACCAGGCGAATGCCTGATATGTTCTGAAAAACAAAGCTTAGTTACTGTTGGTACTCAACATGATTGGTAGCAAATATAAATGATCTTTATTAACAGTACACAAGATTGGGACATGTATGAAAGGGACCAATACAACATATATCATACTACACTATAAATCAGAAATATCAAGTGAAAAAAATCATAATAAAAACATTCAGTTCAATATTCTTAAAATTATACAGCATTATAAGAAATATTAAAAAAAATTATAATAGTTTAATTTTTAACAACAGGAAGGAAAGACATTTTATTCAAATTCCAAAATATGTTTTCTATATTTGTCGTTTTTATTTCTGATTATATACCTAGGCCACGTGATTTCATTGTTTTTGACATAAAGTAGAGTACAACCTCAGTTATGTGGCGGTAGCTCTTTCCAGAAACATTTAAAGATGGATAAAACAGGACATAGAAAAAGTAGATTCAATAACGTATATCAAATGGCAAGCGATAGAAGTATGCCTACAATTGCACACATAGCAAATCGCGAAAGCATGCATATTTTTGACGAGATAAACGTAACTGACTACATATTGCCCCTATATTTTTTCTAGTCAGACATACCTTTTTAAAAACAACTGTGTTTTCTTGCACAAGATGTATGTGCAAGGTTGGATGGATCAATACCACTGTACATGTAAGGTGGGTCAAAACCACTGGGTTGCAAGGGTGGGTAATGTTGGTTGTATTAATCTTTTTCTTATGTCCGAAAACTTTTTATCTGAACTAGCATTTTCTTTACAACTCACATTGCTTTTAACTTGTTAACATGAACTCATAAAAACTTGCTATACAGTATAATTTTAGTGGTTTTTAAAATAACGTATATTTACTGCATCTTTTAAATGAACAAGAACAGGTTAACACTCCAACACAGTAAACAAAAGACTGATAATGCCAAAATGTGTGTACGTTATGAACTTTTCCACTTTCTAAAATGGTATATGGACTCTTCCAGCCTCTCTGCTATAGAAATAAACAAATTGCCAGCTCAGATATTCGAACTGACAATCAGCAATGAACTGACAGGCAATGCACTGACAAACAGCAATGCACAACGAGTTAAAGAACAGCTTTCTGTGTAGTGATAATTTTATCTAATAAACAAATATTTTTGCTTGATTGTCAGGCTGAATAATAAGTGCAGGTGGACAAAGCAAGGACAGATAATCAAGGATATTCTGAACTGTCATAATTTCTAGCTAGGCAAATTATTTTTCAACGTTTATTACAATCAAGTCTTACAAGCGACTTGATGTACACTGGGTGTCCATAAATTACTCTACCAAATTACACCAATGCATTATTAGGTCAGAATTAACAAGATATCTATAGTGCAATTTTGCTTATTCTTCATTCTGGCAGCGGGTTTTTACTTTTTTTATGTTTAAAGCGACTGAATATCGAAAATTTGCACAACTGTGGTCTTACCTATTAAAAAACAAATTAGAAAGAAAGAAGAAAGAAAGAAATTTATTTAAGTAATACTTCCAGTTTCAAAATGGAGGACATACATTTTCAATATCAATAAAAAAAAAAAAAAATTACATGACAAATTTATAAATAAATGAGTTCATTTTTTAAAATTCTATTTGACGACATTTCGAGACTTAAGTCCTATCATGGACATTTCAAAATGTTTTAACCATATTATAATATCCAAATTAAATACATATAATATTTAAATAAAGAAATATAAGGAAATAAATCATACTTTTATGTACTGTAATTAAGTTAGTAATAAACATATGATTTATTTCCTTATAGGTTTTTATAAAGGTAGATTTGTGAAATGACCATCAATATGGACTAGTCCCAAAACACGTTGAATAAAATAAAAAAAAAGGATACTCAAGTTACCATTTTCATATATTTATTACGGTAGCTAAACAGTAAAATGTTATAATAATGGTAAAATATGGCTCCACTGTAATAAAACAAACATTTAAGTATATATTTTATGAAAAGTATTGAAAATGACATTTTCCCTTTATTGTAGTTAAGTGTCACAAATTTGATTTCTGGATATCTCAAAACTATTTGATTCTGAATCAGAGACCTAATCTCTACAATTTTGGCGCCTAAAACAGCAGTTAAATAATTACACAAGGCCACTGCAATAGAAAACGCAACTTTTTAATTTAGGGATGTGTGGGTTATAAAACAATACTGGCAAATGGGATAATGTTACATTAGACTGAAATGAAAAGTTTGTTCTCAGCTGAAGGCAAGATGCCTCCGAGGTGGAGAGAAGTAAAGTTGATGTACCTCTACGTAGTTATAAGGACAAATAAATAATCTGGCTGCTCTTAATTTAGACATTCATTTTCATTTCATACATTGGCCTATCCACAAAATGGTGTTTACATGTGTGAAAACAGGCACAGAGGAAAGATTGGGTGATTGGGTGTATACAATACCACTCACCTGTATATACACATACAGTGGAATTGACCCACTCATCCACCCATAAATGTACGGTGGTATTGACCCACCCACTCACCCATACACATACAGTGGCACCCACCCACCCTCCCACCTAAATATGTACTGTGGTGATAACGCTTCCTTCCCATCCATATACTGATAGTGGTTTGTAATCAAATCCACTGTACATGTATAGGTGGACGGCTGGGTCAATACCACTGAACATGTATGGGTGGGTGGGTCAATACCAAGTAGATCCACTGTACGTGTTAAAAGTAATAAATGAGTAATGAACATACTAAAACTGACATTAAAAGATAAGTTATCTGATTGGTGTGATATGATAACTATAGCTACATTCGGAATTTAAGAAAATACTTTTATGCTGTCTTTTTGTTTGAAAATAATAACTATAACATTTATTTAATTTACGTTTTAGATGATATTTGTATGTGGTAAAAGAACAATGTTATATATTTAGAAATACTTAAAACTCAAAGAGACTTGCCTATAATGTACGTATGTTTAATACCATCGTTTGTGTATGAGTAGGAGGGTAGATCAATACAATCATTTGTATTTAATTCAATCTAGCAGTTATAACAATATTTCTTAATTGTACTAATACCAATTTTGGGGTTTATACTGAGAACTGTCTTATATTGAAAAATAATACTTGCAATCATAATTCATTTATTACATTGTACGTACGATACTAGCTTATGAAACATATCTAGACTAATAGAAGACTACATAGAATCCAATCCTACCCGTGATAAAAAATATCTATACCTGTAGACCAGTTGCTAGAGGTACTGTAGTCAATGTAAGATGGATGGACTGTGCAGGTTCCAGTTTACCCAACTGACGGCCAGATACAGCACACCACGCCAATGTAGCAGAGGCCTCCAAACGAAGAACTATATCCAGAGTACGCTCACTGCAAGAAAACCTCTTTTTAAAAAAACTGGACTTGGAACAGTAATGTTCCTCTTTTTAATATGTTGTATTTGTTTCAAACACTTAGAACAAAGCACAAATAAAACTCAATGAGTTGAATGACTACACAAAAGGATATTTTTTGTAAGTTTTCAAATACTAATGTATGAAGATATCCACAGAGATATTATAAAGTAGAAGGTTGATACAAAAACATAAATAGCCATGAGTAGGGAGATAAACAGTGTCTGCACCAATAAATGGCTAGGTGGGTTCAGATTACACAAGTGCAGTGGTACTGACCTACCCACCCTCCCATACACGTACATGTTTACCGATCTACTTGCATTCATATACACATACAGTAGGGGAGGGCATGTGGGTCAATACCACTTTAATTTGATACACCGTATTTTGGGTGGGTGGGTGAGTCAATATTTGTTGTTGATTCCTCTTGCTACTCGACGTATGCGAGAGCTGCTTCAAGTGCCTTCAACCCATCAGAATAATAAATCTTTTAAGTGATCTTGTCTGTGTCGTCGTCTTCTTCTTCAAGATTGTTGTTGTTTACTACCATATCGCCAATAACGTCATCTGTCAGTTCCATTTCTTCCATTCATCCATTTGATGACGTCTTCGTTTCTGATAGATTTACTAGATTCGTTCTACTGGTAATTGATTGGCTAGGTTGACTAAATTCATTTTACAGTCATCAGTTTGTTATTGCAGATCCTTTGTTTTGTTTTCTATTTGGAATAAATGTTTCCATGATTTCTGAATAGTGGACACTTTTATGTCGTCCCATTCAGATGCAATCCGATAAGAAACGTCCTTAACTGTGATCTTCTTCAATGCATCCGTTACAGTCAGCCCTTCATCCAATCTGGCTAGCAGTACATAAAGAAGCCTCTGCAGATTCCTCTTCATTGCCTCTGTAACATCTTGATCTAATGGTTGGATGAGGGACGTCACATTGGGTGGAAGGAAAACAGCTCGTATGTTACTGCTGACCAGGTCACTTGTGTCTGGATACGATCGTGTATTGTCCAACAACAACAAAGCTTTCTTGGGCAGGTTTTATTTTTAAGTAGGCCTCAACAACTGGAACAAATCTGATAAAAAACCAATTTAAAAAAATTTTACATTCCACCATGCATTGCGTTGGTTTTGATAGATCGTAGGCAAGTAACTTACTTGGATATTTTTTAATACCCTTGGGCTATTTTATTTTCCTATTAAAAGAGGCCTTGATTTTAAGAAACCAGAAGCATTGGTGAAGTTGTTGATTGTAAATCGCTCTTTTTGTAATCTGGGGCAGTTGCTTCATTCCTAGCAGCTAGTGTTTTTAATGGAAGCACTTTAAAATTAAGGCCTGATTTGTCAAAGTTAAATATTTGGTCTCACGTCAATCTTTCCATTGTCTTGTAATTTTAAATAAAAACTTTGAATTTCACTTGGGTCAGCCGAAAGTTTTTCGCCACAAATATTCAATTGTCGGGTGCCATATTTCTTCTTCCATGTGTCAATCCAAACTTCACTAGCACACAAACTTTCTTCCTCATCCATAAACTTCTTGTGGAATTCAATGGCTTTTGCTTGGAGCATTGGACCACTAGTTGGGCTGCCCAAACTACTCTATTGGGAAAACCACAAGATTAGAGCCTCAGAAGTTTGTTCATGGTCGCATTTCTTCATAGTCTTCTGTGCCAAACCACTCCCACTTTGATTGACCCACTATTCAATCTCAGTGGGTCAATCTGAGTTACTTCACCTACAGCTAAATCTGCAGCAACCTTCTTGATTGATTCACCCTTGTCCAATCTTTTAATAGCATTCACTTTTGTTACCAAATAAATCACTACTCTTGCATTTTCCAATCATATTGCAGAGTAAGATGCTCTCTATTTCACATACACAAAAACAACTGATGAAAAATAAATAAACTTATGAAATGAAAACTAAACAACTTAAATAAATACAGTAAAACAATTAACAAAGA
Source organism: Stictocephala bisonia (assembly GCA_035578905.1). Lineage (NCBI taxonomy): Eukaryota > Metazoa > Arthropoda > Insecta > Hemiptera > Membracidae > Stictocephala > Stictocephala bisonia. Next base: position 1,506,308 of record JAQJVL010000031.1, on the reverse strand, counting down.
AAAAAATCAACTGATAAAAAATACAGTAAATAATCTTAGAAAATCAAAGTTAATAAACTGTGATAAATAAACTTTAAAAAAAAACAATAATGAATAAACTAAAAATTTAATACTGTACAATAATTGAATTTGACAACCTGAAACGCAGCAAACAAAATGGTAGCTCAATCAACTCGCACTGACTGACAATGGCATAGGTTAGTGAATTATTTTCTGGAAATAGGGGATGATTCACTTCCGAGAACGCCGGTAGAGGCATACTCGCACGCATGGCGCATCCAGTGTTGTTGCCCGGCAGACCATTCAGTAGATTTGCATGTTTACTCTACACGCTCCCACACCACAATAACACGCTTGGTTGTGACTCACCGGCTATGACTTTTGCCTCGGTTAATTCAGGGACTCAGATAATCTAGGCTCGGATAGTCGCAAGTCAACTGTATCTGTAAAAATTTGAGTATTGGATTTGAAATCCATATTAAATTAAATAATCAGAAAATGTCTGACAACAAAAACTTAGTTTATCATGGAGGTAACAAGGTTTTATATGTTACAACCACTGTTGGTCCTCTAGAGTATTGTGGAATGGACTCTCTTACAATGAATTCATTGCCAAACTGAAACACACTATTTCAACCACGCTTCTGCAAGCCAAAGCAACATCTGAGGTCACTAGAGCAGTCATCTGATGCCAGAACTTCCTTTTACCTGTCCACCTTCACATCCACACTCAGCACCTGACACCAACATTGAAAGCCAAGAAATGCAAGAGGATAACAATCAGTCATGCGAGACACAAGATATTGAGCTTCTTCAAACCAAACACCTAACGGAAGTAGTGTCCTGTGTGAGTGAAATAAATCATGGGCAATATAGTGTCAGTGATCTGTGCTCATCTTTATTTAGCAAATTAAACTAATTTCAAATGACAACGAAAAAAGTTCTGCAAATAGGTATAATAATGTAAATCATAACAATGAAAAAAGTTCTGCAAATAGGTATAACAGTGTAAATCATGATATTATTGATGTCAATACAGTAAAGTCCCGAAAACTCGACCTTCGAAAACTCGACATTCCGTATAACTCGACACACTCGGGGAACAAATAAATCAACCCCTGTCGTCGCTCGTTGCCCACCGGCGAGAGGCTGGGGGTGAAAGCGAGGTGTGAAAAGGGAGTAAGCAGAAGTGGAATGACCTCTCTATTGTTAGCTAGCACGTTCCAATGATAGTGTCACCTGACACAGATTTTGTCATCCCTCTGCCTGGCCAATGTCTCGTCCCTTCCGCATGTCAGTCAACTCAGTTCTGTTCCGTTCGTCTTGGCGTTGTGTTGTTCATTATGACTGTGTTTTGGTGGCCTATTGTGTTTATATAGTGCAGATTCGCGTTTTATTTTTAAGTAATATTTTTTTAGTTTGAAATTTACAGTGCAGTGATTACGTGACTATGGCATTGCAAAAGAAAAGAAAACAGCTTAACGTGTCAATGGAGATGAAGTTTGAAGCTTTGAAGAGATTAGATAAGGGTGAAAGTGTCAATAAACTAATGTTGGAGCTAGGTGTTGGGAGAACAACATTGTTGGGCTGGAAGAAAACAGATCGAACATTGAGTTGTGGTGCTCAAAAAGACTGTGCAGTGAATCTGTAAAAGGGAGGAAAAATATGAAAGGAGGAGAATATGAAAAAGTTAGCGAGGCTCTTTATTTGTGGTTTCGGAGAAAGCGGAACTCCTATTTCAGGCCCTTTGCTTCAAGAAAAAGCCCTCAAGTTTTATGAAGAGTTTAAGGAGGGCGAACCTGGTTTCACTGCAAGCATTGGTTGGCTTGACCGATGGAAGAAGCGGTATGGTGTCAGGCAACTCAACATATGTGGGGAAAAACTTTCTGCAGAAATCGAGAGTGTAAATGAATTCAAAAAGAGGTTACACTGTTTGATTGAGAAAGAAGGTTTGAGTGGTGACCAAGTTTACCATTGTGATGAAAGTGGTCTGTACATAAAAGCACTTCCTACACAGACACTTGCATCACAGCACGAAAAATCTGCTCCAGGATACAAGAGGAGTAAAGAAAGACTAACAATTTTGGCGTGCAGTAATGTGACTGGGGAATACAAACTGAAACACTGCCTGATTGTTAAATCTAAAACCCTTGTCCTTTTAACTCTTTGAGTGCCAACGGCGGAGTAATCGGCCGTCGGCAAATTATGTGAGAAGTGCCAACGGCGGATTAGTCCACCGCCCCCGTTTTATGCAAGAAATACCAACGGCGGAATAACCGGCCGTCACAAATTTTTTTTGTTCGTTCGTTAAATATTATGTTTTGCCCTAAGTATTTATATCAAAATACTCGCAACATAATAAATTTTCATTAAAAAATTTGTTATAGTGTATAACACTATGAAAAACAAAAAATATCAAGTACTCAATATAGTTTGTTTACTTGCCTCTAGTCGCGTCAGTCATCTGACTCGGCGGCGTCAGTGGCAATGTTTACTTTCTTTGTTATTGTCAAGTAGTGTGGTTATGTTATTTTAGCGATGTTTTTATTTGTATCTGTGTTTACCTAATAAACAAAATGAAGAGGTCAGCCTCACCTTTGAGTGAAAATACAGTTCGAAAGGTTTTAGAAGACGATGAAAGTGATGGTATTTTGTCGGATGTGGGCAGTACTGAAAAAGAGGATAGTTCTGGCAATGTTTCTAGTAGCATAATTGATGACACCGATTCTGATCCCGATTATTTGCCAATTCAGGATGGTCCATCTACCTCAGGTATGCCTACATTATTCTCTAACCGCCCAAATATAAACCCTTTGATTGATGACAGCAGTGATGAAGATAGGCCTATTGCAGTTCCTATGCCTAGGCCTAGAGGACGACCTAGGCAAAGCCCAAATCAGCCTGCTATTCATAATTGTAGTGATAGTGATATTGAGGATGGTTCTGGTTGGAACCAAGTAACTGAGGATGAGGATTCTGGATTTCCTCAAAACATTACTTTTCAAAAGTTATCTGGTCCTTAACACTGTCCTCCTAGAAATTCAGTTCCATCTGCTTACTTTAGGTTGTTTTTTACCAATACATTGTTACAAATGTTTGTCACCTATACAAATAAGAATGCAGATGACTATTTGAACAAGAATATTGACAACCTAAATGAAAATAATCAAGCTAAATCATGGAAATCCGTTACATTGGCAGAAATTCAGGCATTTCTTGTTGTTATCATAAAAATGGGGATAAAACGTCAGCCCACTATTTACAGCTATTGGTGGAAATATTCTAGCCAGTATATCCCTTGGTACCCTAGAATGTTCACAAGAAACAGATTTCAGGCTATACTTAAATTTTTTCACATGGTAGACTGCTCCAATATACCAAAATCTGGCAACCCCAACTACGACCCTTGTGCTTGTTTTAGTCCTCTGGTTGATCATGTCAATCGTTTATTCAAACATTATTTCGTCCCTGGCCAACAATTAGCTGTAGATGAAAGTATGATTAGTACTAAATCTAACACACAACTGAAGCAGTATTTACCTAAAAAGCATCACAGATGTGGTGTAAAACTGTGGATGCTGTGTGATTCAACTACACACTATTGCTTAAACTTTTTTGTATACAGGGGTTCTAAAGGATCAGATAAAGATGAGATGAAAAAAATGGCTTAGGCCATATTGTTGTAGTAAAACTTTTAGAAATGGGCAACTTCCTAAATAAGGGTTACCATATATTTATGGATAACTTTTTCACATCACTAAAATTGGCAAATTATTTGTATTCAAAATGTACTCTTCTCACTGGTACTATTAGACAAACAAGAAAAGGCATACCAAATGATTTTAAAAGGAAATTCAATGTAGGTGAACAAAGTATTTCAGGAGAAACCAAATGCTACTTCTTGGGTTTAGGGAAAAACAATCTCAGAAAAACCAAGTGTTATTACTCTCAACCAAATCTATTGCCGGCAGTGAACAGAGGACGAAGAGGAGAGGCAACAGGATGTCTATAACTAATAAACCTAAAGCTATAAGAGAGTATAATGACTTCATGGGGGGTGTTGATGGATCAGATCAAATGTTGTACCAGTATCTTGATGAACGTAAGTCGCTAAAATATTGGAAAAGTCACTTTCAATATTTTCGGCCGCATGATTTTGAATTCGTATTTGTTATACAAGCTGAATACAGACAAGCCAGTAAATAGGCTCCTTTATGATGTAGCACTAGTTGAAGAACTTGGCAATGAATGGCTCCAATTGGTTGAGGGTAGACCTTTGCTGTTTGATACACAAACAAGTAACGCATGTGATGATGTCGAACAAGGTAGAGATTCGAATGAGTTTTTTGAAAAGCTACCTGTCAGTGCAAATGGAAAGCAAATGGAAAGAAATTGCAGTGTGTGTAGTAAAGTGAGTACTACAAGTGGTGGTAAGAGAAAAAGGTCTTCTTACATATGCAGAAAGTGTAAGAGGGCTGTACACACATATTGCTTCCCTAAACACACCTGCTAAATATATGTCGCATCGCGGATAATTTAGCCTATATAGGCCTATGTAAATATTTTTTTATTACAATATCTTTATTTTAGTAAGCAAATTACATTTTCTTTTATATCTGAATAAAACTGTTATATATTATATCAGTGTTCTGTCATATTTTATTATTGATACTGTTACATATCATAGCAACAGAAATTCAATAAAAATGCGGTATGTACATTTTTGTAAAAAGTGCTGTATATAGTTGATTTTTGGACAAAATGCTATAAAATTTGGACAGTTTGTACATATTGAAGTATAGATGAAGAATATAAAGCCAGAAATTGCCATAGAATTTTTTTGGATATGGTTATGTGACCTCAAACTTGAAAAATTTATATAAAAAAAATGTAAGTACATATATATATACACACATATAATTTTTGTTGTTGTGCATGTTGTTATTATTAGTGTTTGCATGTTATATAAGACTTTATTATGAACAATTTAACATATAAAACATAAAGATTAATGCACAAATAACTGAGAAATGATTTTTTTTCTAAAATTATGCATTTTTCGATATTTAGGCCTGGCACTTCTTGCATAGCTAATACCAAAAATGCCTAGCACTTAAAAAAAAAAAAAAAAAAAAAAAATTGTCTGGCACTCAAAGGGTTAAAAATGTAAAAAAATCTTCTGATGACAGCTATGACCTTCCTGTGTGGTATAGAAACCAAAAAAGTGCGTGGATGGATGGATATACGTTCCAGCAGTGGTTTTCTCAACAGTTTGTCCCTTCCGTAGAAAAATTTTTAAAACAAAAAGGTCTTCCCAGGAAAGCTCTCTTGGTGCTCGACAATACTTCGACTCATCCTGATGTTGAACACTTGCAAAATGGTGAAATAAAAGAACTATTTCTTCCACCAAACGTGACAACTTTATGTCAACCAATGGATCAGGGTGTTTTACAAACAGTAAAGAAAATATACAGACGGAAGCTTCTCTCATCTATAATCCAAGCCATTGATGGAGGAATGGATGTGATTCACAAACTGAAGAAAATTGATTTACTGGATGTTGTTGGTTGGATTTCTCAATCTTGGGAGGAAGTTCCAGCCATGACCCTTGTCCGTTCATGGAGAAAGCTGCTTGATCATGCGGGAAATGAATTTGAAGAAAAAAAGATTCTGAAGGTGACTTGAACTTGGTGGATTTGTTGAGGAGGGTCCCGGGCGCTGAAGAAGCAACAGAAGAGGATGTGGAGAATTGGATGCAAGAGGATGGAAACAGTGAGCCTTTAGGAGAGAGTGAAACTGTTTTGGCTGTGACTGAAAAAGATCAAATTGAAGATGGTTCCGAAGATGAAGATGGCGATGATGTTGCTGAAGAGAAGATGAGTCACAGTGATGGACTTCAGGCTGTGGAGGGAGCACTGCGGTACTTCGAGCAGCATGGCGCATCGGCAGCAGACATCTTGTTTTTAAGAAGATTATTCGATGATGCAGCGCATCGCAGATCTCAATCGGAGAAGCAGTCCAAAATTAAACGTTTCTTCCCCTCACAATGACATTTTGCATACAACTTTTATCAAGTAAGTGTTTAGGCTACATAAGTACATTATGTATTTATAGTACAGTATTACGGTCTAGTATTCAATTTTAGTTTATTGATATATTTACTGTACTTTTATTGTATTTAATCTTTTATTAACGTCATTATTGATTGTGACTTTTCAACTTTTTCAAATAAACATTAGTATGCTTTTAGTTAATACGTAGCCTATTTTATAACAGCATTAAAACAAGAAACAACAATTTAGACCTGTTATATTGATGTAAATAGTTTAAATTGTAAATATTTAACACTTTTGCAAACAAGTTTGTGTTTTGATTGATTTTTACATTGAATTCCGGCAAACTCGACATCCTTAAAACTCGACACCCTTTAAGTCCACATTGTGTCGAGTTTACGAGACTCTACTGTAGTGATAACACATTACATTTTGGTAGGACCAAAAATTCTATAAATTTAAGCCAGACATATTTTCAAAATTCAGTGTATAGCACTAAAAATATGATAAATTAATATTTCTCAGATAAACATAATTTAGATAACACTCAGCCTCTCAGAATTTTCCATCAAAATGTGCAACATCTCTCTTCTCGACTCATTAAAAATTAAAAATAAACATGGAAGAAATACAACCAGGTATAATTGCTCTTTCAGAGCATAAGATGACAGAGGCAGAAATTAAATCTCTTAATGTTAAAAATTATAGAAATTGTTCATATTTTAGTAGAAGTAATTCATTAGGAGGTGGTGTTTTGATTCTGGTAAAAAACAACATTAAAAGCAAAAAGATATCAATTCCAGCTATCCAAGAGATGCTAGTGGAAAAAGAATTTGAATGCTGCATATCAACTATTACTGTAGATAAAATTTCATTTGTCCTGGTATGTGTGTACAGATCCCCTATTCAATGTCTAATAAATTCATTTTTCGATAAATTTGATTTGTTGTGTAATGTTTTGAATGATAAATTTAAGAATATAGTAATTACAGGTGATTTTAATATAAATGTGTTAAAGAAGGATAAAACTTATAAAACTTTTGTCAGTATCTTAAAATCTTATAACTTAAAGTATAAAGTAGATTTCCCAACAAGCTATTCTTTATGGGGAGGGTCCGCTCCTGGTGATGATGGCATCTCTATTATAAAGCAGAATGCTTTAATTATTTCTGGGCTATTTACTCACCTTATGAACATAAGCTTGCATTATGGGATTTTTCCAGGTGTTTTTAAAACCGCAAGTGTTTCCTCTTTTTAAATCTAATGATGTTAAGGACAAAAATAATTTCTGGCCAATTTCTCTACTCAGCGTTTTTCTAAGATTCTTGAACGAGTGGTTAAAGAACAATTATCATCTTATTTTAGCAAAATAATATTTTATGTAGTAATCAGTATGGGTTTAGAAAAGATTTTAATATTTCTGACTGCCTTTTTGATCTTTGTAAAAACCTTAAATATTCAATCTCTGAAAACTGCCGTGCAATGCTAATATTTCTTGATCTTAAAAAGGCGTTTGATTCTATTGATAGAGAAAAATTACTATTGAAATTACAATCTGTCGGAGTTAGAGGATCCGCCCATTTTTGGTTTAAAAGTTATTTATCTCAAAGATCCCAGAAAGTATCAATTTGTAATATTAATAGTGATGCATTACCCATTAATTACATTGTTGTCTATGTAATTAATGGAGCAGCACTCTTCGACCTATTTTATTTTTAGTAAATATAAATAATTTTTCAAGGTTAAATCTATATGGCGAGCTGTTTTTATTCGCAAACGACACATTAATTTTATTGAAGGGTGCATCTTGGGAAGAAACGAGATTAAAAGCATTATTTGATCTCATGCTGCTCAAAAAGTGGCTAGACCAGAATACCCTTTCATTTAATGTTGCAAAGACAAAATTCATGCCAATTTCCTTATCACATATTACTGACTATCATTTGCAAGATTTAAACATTCAAACTTTTGGTGATCAACTTAACAATAATTGCTCTTGTGAAGCTATAGAAAAAGTTTCATCGTATAAATAATTAGGCGTCACTTTTGATTTTAGATTGAAATGGTCTGAACATATAGATTTCTATAAGAATACAATTAGGAAATATATCTTTGCATTTAATCAGCTTAGTGAAATTCTGGACAAAAAACATGTCAAATTAGCTTATTATGCTTACATTCAGTCATTATTATCGTTTGGAATTTTTGCTTGGGGGGGAGCATTGCAATTAACTCTTCAGCCATTATATATTTTACAAAAAACCATACTTAAAATTGGTCTAAAAAAACATCAAAGGTATTCAACTATTGATCTTTTTCATGAAAGTAGCATCTTCACAATCCGTCAGCTGTACATAAAGTTTCTTTTGTTGCACATTTTTAAGTGTTTAGATTCTCTGTTTTCACCTGTTACACACTCATATAGCTCAAGATTTTCAGAAAATATTGGCATAATACCGTTTACGTCTAGTCAAATAAATTGAACTTACTAATTCCTTTTATGTTGCGCATGTTTTGTACAATAATATTTGTCACCACTTCGGTGAATTAAATATATGTAATACCTTAAAGTCAGAAACGGCAATAGATAACTTCATAGTTAATTTCTCATGTAAGAATGTAAAAGTTTATGGGGTCATTACATATATATCAGACCATAATGGGCAAGTATTTGAAATGTTTGGAGTAAAAAACAGGCTTGGATGTTTAAACAAGATGTTTAGTAGGAAATTTCAAAAACTAATAAAGATCTGTTTTTTAGACTCCTAGCTAGTGAAAACTGGTTGGAAGTTTATCAGGCTACAATAGAGACAAAATACGATGTTTTTCATTCAGTGTTTTCTTATGCCTTTGAAACTGGCTTCCCTAAATTGCTAACTATTGAAAAAACAAAAAATTACAATACATGGATTTCAGATGATCTAAAAAATAAAAAGGAACAAATAGTGTTTTTAGAAAAAAGTTTAGGTCAGAAAAAACCAATGATTTGAAGCAAATAATAAATCAATTTAAAAAAGAAATTAAAACTCAAATCAGTACAGAAAAAAAAACAATACTTTGATGATAAAATTATGAAATCTGAAAATAGATCAAAATCAACTTGGAGTATTATAAGATCAGAGATTAATGACAAATCCAAAATAACTAAAAACATTAATTGAGTCGTGGGTGGTAAATTAATATCGGAGCCAATTCTTGTCGGCAACATTTTTAATGATTTTTTCATCAATGTGGTTGATAACTCTGTGCAACCAAATATTCAGGAAAATTTTATACACAAATTTAACTCAGAAAAACTTTCTCAAAATTCAATCGGTTTTAAATTTAAAGAGGTTAACGAATTAGACATAGAAAAAATAGTAAAGGGCTTTCAGAACAAATTCTCCACAGGTATTGATGACATACCAATGACTTTAGTTAAACAAAGCTTTCCATTTATTTCAAAACCATTAACACACATAGTAAATTCCTCATTAGTATCTGGATTTTTCCCATACAAATTAAAGATTTCTAAAGTAATACCTCTATATAAAAAGGGGAACATTAATGTTCCCTCAAGCTATAGGCCAATATCATTGTTGCCTGTATTTTCAAAGATACTTGAAAAAGTTGTTTACAATCAACTTTTGTTTTATTATTCAGAAAATAACAACTTATTAGACGATCAGCAACATGGTTTTCGTCCTGGAAAATCCACAACCACTGCAGGTATCAAGTTTGTTGAATCAGGTATTAACTCCATTGACAGGAATGAAAGGGTAATTGGAATGTTCCTTGACTATTCTAAAGCATTTGACAACGTGTCCCACAGTAAATTACTTAATGTGCTTTATGATTTAAATATAAAAAATAAGGAATTTAGCTGGTTCAGGTCATATCTGGAAAATAGGCAACAGTGAACCAAAATTCTTAATAAATTTAGTTATCCAAATATTAAAAAGTTACACTCAGAATTTTCAATCACATTTTCAAACAGTAAAACATGGCGTCCCCTAGGATCTATTTTGGGCCCACTATTATTCTTGTGTTAGATGAAAGGCTTTCCAGATGTAATGCAGGCAGGAGGCTCGGTATGCCTTTACACAGATGATGCCAATATCACAATTTCAGGAAAAAGTCTGGAGGATATTGAGCTCAAATCGTTCTTAAATCTCTCGGCAGTAAAAGAATTTTCAAATAACAAAAAACTTTCATTAAATTTTAATAAATCAAATTTAGTAAGTTTTAATATAAAACAAACTATATCAAAACTGGAGTTGGATGTTTATTTAGATAATTTAAAATTGAATCAGGTTAATAGCACAAAATTCCTTGGCCTTATATTAGACCAACATTTAAGCTGGGATAGACATATTGACCATGTGGTAAATAGAATGTCTTTAGGTCTTTATGCCTTGCGACAAATGTCAAAAGTCTGCAATATGGAAACCTTAAAAGCAATATATTTCTCATTAATAAACTCACACATGTCCTATAGTATACCTATATATGGAGCTACAACAACAACAAAAATTAGATAGAATTCTTCTCAAACAAAAAGAGGCCCTGAGAATCATTTTTCAAATAAAAAAAGACAAACTGTAAAACCATATTTTTTGCAATTGGGAATTCTAACTGTGTATGGTTTATACATTTTTGAAACTGTATTATATGTGAAAAAATGAATATTTCAACTCAAAATCAGAACTTTCACAATTACAACACCTGAAGTAATCAGTATGTTGAACCACATAAATTGAAATTGTTTGAAAAGACAGCCAGTTTCATCGTCACTAAGTTTTTATTTAACCTACCAAATAATATTTTGAAAGAACAAAATTTTAATATTTTAAAAAAATTACTTAAAAATTATCTTTTATCCTTATCACTATACTCTTTTGACGAATTCTGGAACATAAATGCTACAAGAGAAACAAAAGGCTGAGCAGCACTTAAATTTATTATTAACAAAATTGGTTACCATTAAGATGAATTACATTTCTTTTTTTGTGTTGTAATTATAATTATTTTAATGCAATTAAAATGGGAAACATGAATATAAGATATAGAAATAATTAAAAAATTAAGTGATAAATTTAGATAAGTTTTATTATTTAGAACTACAAAATTTAGTGTGTTACGGAATATTTGTATATCTTATATCAAACTTTTAGATCGTATTCATCTGTTGAAGGTAACCTAATCTATTCATTTGTTTATATCACTTGGTCTTATCAATGTATATGATGTTAATGAATAATGTTACAATATATTTCTTGACACTATTCATGTAATTAATGTTGCATAGATGAATAAAGAGAATTTGTCTTTGTATTTGTATAAGAATGGCAAATCATACCATGTATTAATAATCCGACAGTGGATGTCAAACGGCTCTTCCAACAGGACAATGTTTGGTATCTCTTGCACCGACAGTCTCATATCTCCAAACTCTGGAGCCTGTAATAATAAAAAATGGTCAACACATAATATGAGTATTAGGGAACACCCATGCAAGCTTCACATTCCAACTCTATCAGCCACTAGGCTCCTATTACTTCTGTCTTCGACCTCTATAGTGCCAGTTAGTAATAAATATTCAGCCTTAGTCAGTGATTACATTAAGTGTAAGAATACATAACAGCGAGCGGAGCTAAGTGGCACGAATTTGAGCAAGATGTAGCGGAGCGATTGGAGTGGCACACATGCAACGGCAAGTCGAGTGTCAGTTCCACAATGTCACTGTCTAAGTTTGAGTAAGAAGTACTTGTAGATCCTGAATAATATTGGTTGGTATTGGTTTCATTTATCAGAACTGTCCTGCGGACTGCCGTCACCGACCACTATTCTACCGGCCTCACTGTCCTTACCCCTATACACACTGACACTGCTGACTACTGAAAACACTCATACTTACATTGACTATGCCTGTATTACTGACGTACTAATTAATTCCGATTGGGCCGCCGTTTACAATTGTTTCGATGTTGATAGGTGCTGTGAAATATTTATCAGTATAATTCTCAATGCAATCGAAAACTCAAAAAAGGACAAATTTTTGTTCAACTCGCTTTATTAAAATCAAACCTTGGATATCAACAGAACTAATAGCTTCGATTAGATCATGAGATAAGTTGAGTAAAAAAGTTAAAAACCAACAATTTAATTTAAATTTAAGAGAAAAACTTTATGAATATAGAAGAATTGTCAGCAACGCAATAAAAAGTGCTAAAAGGAGTTATTATCGGGAAAAAATAAGGGAGTTAAAGATAATCCAAAATTATTTTGGGGAATCATTAATGAGTTGTCAGGCAGAGTGTGTAAGAAAGGTCAGTTTCCTTTAGATAAATGTTTACCAACGAATACTGTTGTTACAAATGATATAAAAGCGTGTATAGCGAATAAATTTAATAGCTTCTTTGCGAGCCTTGGGCAAAATTTGGCGGACGCTAGACTCCAGTGGCGACCCAATCGTGAATGAATCTGACTACAGTTCTGACGTCAATTTTTCACTTAACCCTGTGACTGACCTTGATACAATACGACAAAAATTCTTTACGGGGAGGGTCCGCTCCTGGTGATGATGGCGTCTCTATTATAAAGCAGAATGCTTTAATTATTTCTAGGCCATTTACTCACCTTATAAACATAAGCTTGCATTATGGGATTTTCCAGGTGTTTTTAAAACCGCAAAAGTGTTTCCTCTTTTTAAATCTAATGATGTTAACGACAAAAATAATTTCTGGCCAATTTCTCTACTCAGCGTTTTTCTAAGATTCTTGAACGAGTGATTAAAGAACAATTATCATCTTATTTTCAGCAAAATAATATTTTATGTAGTAATCAGTATGGGTTTAGAAAAGATTTTAATATTTCTGACTGCCTTTTTGATCTTTGTAAAAATCTTAAATATTCAATCTCTGAAAACTGCCGCGCAATGCTAATATTTCTTGATCTTAAAAAGGCGTTTGATTCTATTAATAGAGAAAAATTACTATTGAAATTACAATCTGTCGGAGTTAGAGGAACCGCCCATTCTTGGTTTAAAAGTTATTTATCTCAAAGATCCCAGAAAGTATCAATATGTAATATTAATAGTGACGCATTACCTATTAATTACAGTGTTGTCCAATTAATAGATAGCACTCTTGGACCTATTTTATTTTTAGTATATATAAATAATCTTTCAAGGTTAAATCCATATGGCGAGCTGTTTTAAACCTTTTAACCCGGGCGGACAATATATTGTCCGCCGAAAACTATGCGAAGCGTACGGGCGGACCCTATATTGACCGCCGCAGTACTCGTCAAACGTACGGGCGGTCAATTTACTGTCCGCCATATTTCATACTATTAAATAATTATGTAGGCGCACCTTATGTATTCGAAATTGTTTTGATAATGTTTTATAGTATATAGTCTGCACTAATAATGAGGCTATTCCAATATTTTTAACGCCTTTTACTTTTTTTATTTGAAATACTGAGGTAAAGTTTTGATCTGATCAGTAGCCTCAGAAGTTGTCAGCTGTCTGCATTCATCATATGGTGTTGTTGTGTTTATTTACATTGTGTTGTGAAGCAAAAAATTTTTTTTATTTTATTATATTGTAGTTTTGTTGTGTTTGTTCTAATAAGGGAACAAAGTATGACAGGAGCAACAGGCAAAGATCAAGAACTATCTGTTCTCTTTGCCAAGAGGGCTGCCATCCAATGTGTATGCCCAAACATGTTTGCAACTAGGCCATTTCAAATTTTAGCTTCGAACTTCGGTTTTTGTAAATATATAAACTTAGTGATAAGTGTAAATAGTGTGAATGAATTTCTTATACAGTGGGAGTGGAACTATGTGAAAGAGATATTACATTTGAACTTATGTGAAGCCACTGGTAAGTGATTTTTTAATTTTTTTCTTTTTTTCTAAAAACCCGGACATGACATTATTATTTGAATTTGCAATAGTACAATTATTCCTTGGCCTAGGGTTATTATATATATGTTGCCTAGGGGGAAATTTATATATGTTGTAGCTAATAAAATATTGTACTGAAAAATGTCAGTTCCCATGGTAATATTCTTTTTATTTATCATAGTTATTCACCTCGAAATATGTTTTTGTATTTTTTTTTACTATAAAAACCTAATAAAACAAATTAAAAAAATTATTTTCCGATTTAAATATTGTTAAAAGTACATTAATAAGTTAGAAAATCTTACTGTGCAAATTTTGGTACCAAAAACATTGTAATAGCTTGAGTATAAACAAAAAATGGCATTTTATATACATACACATAATAACCAAGAATTTAGCCTGCGGCGGTTTTGGAAGACCAATAGAAAATTAGTACGGAAGTTGTAAGTGACAATTAATTTTTTCTCCCGGGTTAAAAGGGTTAATTCGCAGACGACACATTAATTTTATTGAAGGGTGCATCTTGGGAAGAAACGAGATTAAAAGCATTATTTGATCTCATGCTGCTCAAAAAGTGGCTAGACCAGAATACCCTTTCATTAAATGTTGCAAAGACAAAATTCATGCCAATTTCCTTATCACATATTACTGACTATCATTTGCAAGATTAAAAAATTCACACGTGTGGTGATCATCTTAACAATACTTGCTCTTGCGAATCTATAGATAAAGTTTCATCGTATAAATATTTAGGCGTCACTTTTGACTGTAGATTAAAATGGTCAGAACATATTGATTTTTTAAAGAATAAAATTAGGAAATATATCTTTGCATTTAATCAGCTTAGTGAAATTCTGGACGAAAAACATGTAAAATTAGCTTATTATGCTTACAAGCAGTCATTATTATTGTTTGGAATTTTCGCTTGGCGGGGAGCATTGCAATTAACTCTTCAGCCTTTATATATTTTACAAAAACCCATACTTAAAATTGGTCTAAAAAAACATTGAAGGTATTCAACTATTGATCTTTTTCATGAAAGTAGCATCTTCACAATCCATTAGCTGTACATAAAGTTTCTTTCGTTGCACATTTTTAAACGTTTAGATTCTCTGTTTTCACCTGTTACACACTCATATAGCTCAAGATTTTCAGAAAATATTTGCATAATACCGTTACATCTAGTCAAATAAATTGAACTTACTAATTCCTTTTATGTTGCGCATGTTTTGTACAGTAATATTTGTCACCACTTTGGTGAAAAATATATTTAGTTGTCGTTCTCTTACAATTTAAAATAAAAGAGTCAGTGATTTCTTATCACAGCTAAGAATTGAGGAGGCCGAGACAATAATCAGATCCAATTACAGGACTAACTTAACTAGGGTTACTTACCCGATACCGTCAACGATTCTAGTGATGCTTAGTAATTGTTGATTACTATAGTTTCGACCTCATTGGGTCATTATCAAATCATACAAGACGTCAGTTTCACAATCTCACTTCTGACTTGAAGTTTGTCAATTGCATGTAATTTAAATGTAATAATAAAACTGTGGACTTGTAACACATATTCACATTAACATCTATACACATCTATATACTTTACATTTAGCACACTGACACGTATTAAAACTTGTGGTTTTACAATGTAGCACAACATGTGTAGCACAACATACACGTACAGTGGTACAATTAGTACCACTGTACGTGTCTGGGTGGGTGGGCGGGTCAATACCACTGTACGTGTATAGGTGGGTGGGTGAGTCAGTACCACTGTATGTGTATGGGTGGGTGGGTGGGTCAGTACCACTGTACGTGTATGGGTGGGTGGGGTGGTCAATACCACTGTACGTGTATGGGTGGGTCAGTACCACTGTACGTGTATGGGGTGGGTGGATGTGTCAGTACCACTGTACGTGTATGGGTGGGTGGGCGGGTCAATACCACTGTATGTGTATGACTTTTCTGAGTCAACAATGAACAGAAAGGCCAGATATATGAGTCCACTTGTTGCCGGCCGGCGTTGCGATACCGAGTTCGGTATCGCAATGCCGGCCGGCAACAAGTTTTAATACGTGTCAGTGTGCTAAATGTAAAGTATATAGATGTGTATAGATGTTAATGTGAATATGTGTTACAAGTCCACAGTTTTATCATTACATTTAAATTACATGCAATTGACAAACTTCAAGTCAGAAGTGAGATTGTGAAACTGACGTCTTGTATGATTTGATAATGACCCAAAGAGGTCGAAACTATAGTAATCAACAATTACTAAGCATCACTAGAATCGTTGACGATATCGGGTAAGTAACCCTAGTTAAATTAGTTACTAAAACGATTCTGGAGGCAAAAAATATGAATACAATTACAGGAGACGGACCTGAACCAATTTGAACTTTGAACACCATCTCCACTCCCCTCTCGCTACCCATGTTCACTTTGATGCACAGTATTCTTCTGCTCTTCTGTTTATTTTGCAAGTTGTTTAATTGTATTTAAATTAATCTATGATATATATTTTAAATACTTTTTCCATTTCAAACAAACTTTGAAACCTTAATTTCTTTCCCTCATCATGAATTGCAAATAAAACTTTAAAAATATTATTAACAATATTACTATTTTTTATTGTTTTCTTAAAAAAAGAAATAAAACAACGTAACTATACCAAGTTACATACTAAAACGCCATTTTGCAGCTTTTTAGCAACTCGGGTCTGCGCACAGGCTTCCGCCCATGCAGGCCTTTTCCCAATGGCTAATATGTTAAATAGGGAAATATGTTGTATTAAGTTTAATTTATTTTATATTTCTACTTATGTTACCAATATTTTATTTTGCAAATAAGTATTAATACCATTGTATGTATTTATTTATGTTCTGTTTATGGGAAATAATTCAAATTTTCATTTCATTTCAACTTCAGTAAGCTTATTTCGTACTCGAAGCTTCTAAATATATCGCACATTTTTCATGAATACAGGCGATCAACAGTTCTAAATCCATCGTATAGCAGTAAACTCACTACGCGCAACAATTACACACTGACTAGAGTAGATTGATTCTTTGACTCATGACAATGTCGTTCGCTCCCAATCGCTCAGAAAAACAAACCAGTTTGTTCCAAAATAAACTGCTCCGCTTCCGGTCGCTGCTTGTATGTGTGCTTCCTCTAGATAGTAAGGATTTGATTTTGTCGTTCTAAATTGCTGTTTGTGTGTTTTTACCCTAAGATTAGTTGATCAACTATTAAAAAAAAAACTAAACAAAAATTCAGTGCAGTTTTTTATTAGCTTTATTTAATTTAATGCTGTTCTTATGAGATAAAGGGGATCTTAGAATATTTCAAATATGATTCCACAAATTCCTTTCTTAGTGCATCTGTATGTTACAACATTTCCATTCCCTCAAAATTTCAAGATAATCCTAAATAACACAACACATAATTTTTATTGATTTCAATTTATAGCTGTTTTTCTTATGTTAAAAAAATAGACTGTTATAAAATCCACATAACCCCAGCATTAACATTATAAACATGAACATATGTTAAATGTACCAATAGAGCCAGTGAGGCAGAGCTCAGGTTATTTGTTACGTTTCTCATATTTTCTAACCTCCTTTAGATTAAATCTAATCAAGCTATGTTACCTTCTTCTTACTCATTCATGGGGAATGATTCAGTCGCAGAATTAAATATATAGATACATATCTATACTGGAACATCTGCTATCCTTATTAAAATCCACTTTTATTGCAAATGCTATTTAAATTACTAAAATAAACTAAAAATATAATACAAGAGTGATAAAAACATTGGTACTATAAAACTAATTAGAACTTCCGGTGATATTCTGTAATATTTATAATAATTACTGTAGTTTGATGCATTCAAGAAGTGATAATATCATGGTATCACTCAACAAGTGTTTTGCTGATAATAGTTTCCATACATTCCAGTTTGCTCAAAAACTATTGATTTAAATGTAATATATGTAAAATTTGAATTTTTGGCACAGATGAAAACCTTTTTTGTAAACAATAGTTGATTGAATCACTGACCATCCTTTGGAGCTGAGATGTTTGAAGGCGGCCTCTTTCCCCCAAGTTTGACCGCCAGACAATGTCCAGTTTGCCGATGTTAGTGGCGCCACTGAGAAGTCGTAAGTCAGTCGTAAGTGAGGGTTGTGGCTTAAGACAGTACAGAAACTGGCGACTGGCATTGGCTGGCACACAGTTGACCTGGCCGAATACAGATTCTCCGTCTTCTTTGGTGTTAAGTGCAGTTACTGGAAGGAAAATAATAAATACAGACATCCACATTGACGTTGGATAGCTATAGTGAAGATGTCGGCCTATTAGTTTTGTATGGAAATAAAACATCACTAAATCTGATATTAAAATAAAGTGGTGTAGGCTATTTAAAAAAAATAAGGATCAACAAAACAATTGACTAGCAAAATATTTTTTAGTTTGTTTGTTTGAATTGATTTGTTAGTTTCCACTAAAACTAATTCAAAATTAAATACAGAGGACTCCTAACTATCCAGATTAATGTGGTAGTGAACTAATCCGGATAGAGTACCTGGTTAAAAATCCTGATAATTTGAAAAATCTTAAGATTATAGTCCATTTATTGAACAACACCAAATCAGGAAACCAAAAGAAAAATAATCATAACAACACATAAAACAATAGCTTAACCCTAGCTATCACTATCTAGTATAGATTTCAAAATTTTAGTGTTTTAGTAATTTTGTTAGGTTTGTTAAAAAGAATTACTAAATCATCATATTTACAAAATAATAAAAAAATATATAATTGGGATTTCATTTTTTCTCTTTGGTGTGACTTATACAGCATGACAAAATTTTAAAAATTTTTTTCCTATTTTCAAATAACAACAATATTATTTATAATATAAACCGTGCATAAGTTTGGGATTTTTATTATTTGTAAACTGTAACTAGAATTAATTATTCTGTGAGTCAAATCATGAGACATGTTATATTAAAATAAAAAATATAGTTAGGTGCCTATTGTATTAAGTTACATGGGCTCAGTTATAAATGAAGGCAATCCTGTATATGCTGTATCCTGTATATCCTGTATATCCTTCATATGCTGTATACATTGTATCTATTAAGGTCTAATGCACTTTAAACCAAGCATTGAAATACATGTGGAAAAATCATTTCACTATGTACTAAGATTGTATATAAGTTCAATGTCATTTTCATCTTGACGTAAACATTGCCAATTGATTGCAGAATCAAGAAAATCACATCTGTTGCATGAAGAAGTACCCCGAGATCATGTGAACTACATGATTCCACTATAAATTTAGCAAAACCACTATAATCACATTAAAAAAAACTAAAAAAAACTGATGGCTCTTAACAACCCCCGTAATCAGAGCAGATGACAGTACTGCAGGAAAACTATGAAACCATTGGGTAATTTCATTGTCTAAAAACAGACTAAAGATACTCAAAAACACCTTAATAGGTGTCCGGGCGTCCATGCTGGATGGCAGTCAGTGTCCGGATGTTGTGTAGGGAGGAGAAGTGAGTATAATGCTTGCCAAATAGCTGAAAATGAGACCAATACTACATGGTTCGGATTTCACGTAAAGCTGTAGGTCCCTTAGTTTCCCTGACTATTGGGCTATTAATAAATGGTCCTCTTTGAACTAAGTAAAACTCGGTTAGTAACAATGACTACACTCCTTCATCTACTTTATCACACTCATTCACCTCTCATATTCATCTGTATCCCTACGATCGGCGTCTTAGTAATGAATAATACTTTTGTTTCCTGGTACTGGCGTTGTTTACTGCGATTTATAGATGCTTCCTGATAATGTTTTTATTTTCTAATTGCACCTTGTGTTTTTATTTTTATGAGTTTTGTATTTAATTGTTAGTTTCTAATTTATAGTGTTATGTATGGTTAAATGTGTTCATAGTGAGCCAACCAGTTATGATTTGATGTTTTTTTAACTCAGTTTCTATAGTGGCCTGATGTGAGTGGCACTCTAATGGATATTATAAGGATATTATGAAAAATTTGCCTTTACAAAATATGTCCTATGACAACTAACCACTGTCTTCTTTTTGCTAAACATAAAGAATAATTGTATTCAAAATCGTGGAAGAATATGTTGTACTGCTCTGAATAGGAGTAACATTTTGTGTACATGAACTCTGCAAGTATGTTTAAAATTCAGTTACTGTATTTTATTTTTAGTTTTTTTACAGTTTATTTAACCTTAGTTCTGATAAACGTTGTTTATCAATGAATGAAATTTGTTTCTGTGGTGATTAACCCTCCAACTGATAGTAGTAAACTTCCAGAATGATAAGCCATTTTATAGCCACACGCATCATTATTTTCAAAAATTATTTAAAAATACATCCTACAAGCTAAGTATTATGTTATACACATCATTTTCTTTGTTATAAACCGTAGATATACATAAATATATGAAAATTGAACTTTCCTCTGTTCAGAAATTTTTCACATCAAGTTGAAAAAGAAATTTTGTAAAATAACTTTTTTTTTCAAGTTTCTATGTTTTTAACTTTTTTACCACTTGAGCAAAAAAGAAACTTCAAATACACTAAATATGCACAATTTTACGATGAATAAAAAATGTTATTACATATATACACTTATTTACAACAGATTCCTTGTTTTTTCATAAAAACTAAAACTATGTACTTTTTTTTAGTCCAAATCACTGGATTCTGCCCTTTTCCTTCTCCCAGAATGTGTAGCCCTAGGATAGTGCTCCAACTTGTGATAACATGTGGGATGTATACCACAGTTGCAGCTAGGACACCAGAATACACTTTTCTTTCTTTTTACAATTGGGTCTTTGGCACAAACAACACAAATCCGTTCGTTTTTCCCAGGTAAATGTTCAAGTAAATGGCCACCATTTCCCTTTTCATTTGGTACATGTGGTACATCTTCTTGACTTGCTTGCTACATTAGCACACTAAATAAACAGTAAACACAACACAAAACACAACTGTAAGCTGCGTAGTAACAAGCCTTTGTGAGCAACAGCTGTCACGCTCGGATGCGCGCGCCGACAGCCGAGAGTTGCGCACGCCGACAGCCAAGACAGGTGCATGGCCTTTGAAAATCGAAATCAGCTGTTAGAATATTTTGCAAATATAGACTATATGATATGAAACTGTTCTTTATGAACAGGTAATCACACTGGTTTAAGTTACTTTTATCTATTTTAAGCCGTTTGCGTAAAATAACAGTCGAAAAATGACCGACGGCTGTGCCGTCTTTATCAGTTTACAAACAGTTTAATGAACGGCTATGCCGTTGGTCATCAGTTGGAGGGTTTACGTTGATTTTAGACGAATTAAACATCCCTCTGTAAATAACGCTTATATAGGGCTAAAAATATACTTACATCTTCAAATTTAGTCTTGTTTTAAAATAGACATCTAACAAATAAGAATATGTGCTTTGCTGTGGTATTAGGGCAACAGATGTTTTGAGAACAAGGCATTTTAATTTAATAGACCGTGCATAAGCCGTTAATCCAGTCCGAAGCAAACCTGACGTCTGGCGGGACTCAGTTGTCTAACGCCGGGTTTGTTTTCATCTAATCAGTTAAATCAGTTGTGATTATTGTTTTTTGGTATACTTTTATAAATTTTAAATTATTTAAAAAAATTTATTAATTATGTATATAATCATAACAACAATTTATTGTTTCTATGGTTACAGTAGGCTACTTTTAACCCTCGATCCGGTCACTATATTTTTCAGTATTGGGTCGCGATTTTTGGCCAATTTGTAAGATGTTTTTATAAAATTCATAAAAATAAGTAAATTGTATTAAAACTACTTGTTTATGGTATTAAAATGATCTCAAGAATGTAGGCTACCAGATAATGTATAAAAACGTAACCTAAAGATATTTTTGATTTTTTTATGGTACGTTACTTTGGAATTTTATTTTTCATAAGTCGCGAAAGGGGGTGGGGGTACCCATTGAATACAATGTTGTGATAATAAATTTTTAAATTTGTGATAGCAAAAATGTCCTAAATTTTATCTAGTTTCAGAAAATATATACATTATATAAGTTTAGAAGCATACAATATGTCTTATAAATTTATAAATGGATTCAATACAAAAACCTAAAAATTTGTTGCCACGGTAACAGCAACATTCAAAAATATTTTATAAATTTTCTATAAACACTACAAAGTTCATTTATATACTAAAATTTAGCTAGAAACATGCTCTATAACGGATTTATTACAACGACTTATAACGGATAATTACAACAGAAAAACCAAGTATTTACCGTGAGTGCAAACAAACAACGAATCGTACAGAGCGTCCAATATGGCGACAACATGAATTCAATAGCTACTTTCACAAAGCCGTGTAAATTATCGATTTAAAATAACCGACTATTAAGTTATACAGAATTATTCTATGTTTAACGTAGTTTCCGAATAGATTAAAAATCATTGCCGTAGCTTGTCATATGCGCATTCTATGAGCTGTTTAGCGAAGCGCTGCGTGAAGTTCGCAATTGCGAACTTGCCCGTTTTAGCAACGCCAAAACAGTTCACAAATGCGAACTTGCCCGGATCGAGGGTTAAGAATTTTACTCTTGAATATATATAAGTTTTTATATGAACACATATAAGTTTTTGTTGAACTCAGCATAAAGTTTAGAACATAATGGCTATCTCAGTTTGTTATATGACGTATCAGTTCTGATGCAGCCCTATTGGTCATGTAAAGCCTTTGTTTGAAAAAAAATTTTTGTTTCCAATTTAGTAATACAGTAAAACCTCCTTAATCCGGCATTCTATAGTCCGGAATTGTCTATAATCCGGCATCAACGGCAATAGACACAAATTACAGAATTGCCTTCACAATGAACATTGTAAAGTGAGCAACTCGACAGCTTATAAAAAATAGTTGTAAGAAGCAAGTAGATATTAGATCTTTTTCCAGCAATCTACCAGTACTGTTGCTAAAAACCACAAATACTATAGTACATTTATGTGCTGTATTTATACTGTATTTTAATTTATTTCATCATGTACTGTACCTAAAAATGCATTTTAATATTTCTCCTGTACTTATATATTGATTTATATTGTTTAAATAACCTATGTTTAAATAATATATAAATACAGTAAAATTTTGTTGTGCAAATTATGTTATTTTCCATACACCTCCTGTATTTTTATAAATAACGTCCATAGTCCGGAATTTTCTTTAATCCGGAAAGAGTCAAGTCCCAAACGTGCCGGATTAAAGAGGTTCTACTGTAATATGATAAATATGTTTTCTTTCTGATAATAATATTTCATCATTTTACAACTCAAGACAAATAAAATTTATTTATAAACAAAAATTAAAATATGGTTAATGAGTGATGTACATGCTTTAATATAAAAAATACTTTAGTAACGATACATTATTTGTTATTGGATTTTCAACACCTTTCCACAAATAAATGAGCAAATAATGTTTGTAAAATGTATGGATGCTTGTTGATAGTGAGATTTTTAAAAAGCTTCATATTCCTGAGTTAAACAAAATCTGACTTACTTAGGCATCAAATTTATAACACTCACATAGGGGTGTGTGAGTACTTGAAACTTCTAGTATTTGATCGAGTATTTTACTACTTGAACTCGGCTCGAAGCTTCTGAAACTACTTGAAGTTCGATCGAGTAGTATTTAACTAAAATATTAGATTTACTTCTTAATTTAGTTAGAGTTAACACTCTTATAAGTTATGAATTAATACTGTATGTTTCCTTGTATTTTATTTTACCCTTAATCATACGTATGATTAAGAGTAAAATACGTATCAGTTTGGTTTGCTTAATTTAGAACTAAACAATGGGTAAGCCTAAGAATTGGTAATACACAACGATAGACAAATGAACTAGTCAAAGTAATGAAGGAGTTTGTTCATTATGATTTGAACTAGTTCAATTCAAAGTGAACAACAGAGCTGGGAAAGTAGCGATCACACATGTTGATTGACCGAGTCTACTAGTCACTTGTAACCTAACCTAAAATAGGGTGATTAAAACAGAAGTGCTGATTAGTGCCTTTATGACCCAAGAAAGGGGACGAGAGATCCAGATCAAGATGCTAAAAAAGACCTGTTACTGACACATATCTAATGGTCTGTACGCTATGGAAAATATGCCTATTTTCGTCCATATAAATAATATCGCTCAATCAAAAAGATCCCGAGAACCAAACTTCCTATCATTTCTAGGCGAAAGATCATCTTGGTTGTGTTGTATGTGCAAGAAACCGTTTAACTCCTTTTCGGAACTAAAATTATCGTATACACTACAGTATTTCTTGCGATTCGATTGAAGTCTATTTTGTTTTTTAATCTGAGCAGGGAATCATCCAATGAATTGACGTAAGAAAATACCGTATCATCTATATCTATAAAATCCAATGTATGTTTGTCTGTCCTTTATGCGCTACCAAACCGTCCAGCCGATCGCCATGAAACTTGGGGAAGTTGTTCTATATACCCCAGGGAAGGTTTCTGTCCTATTCCCGTTTCTTTAATCCCTCAGGGCTCCATCCCTTGGACTTCTAAAGTTTCAATGTTAATCAAATAGCCGGATGCATGAAGGTCTAATAAGTCAAATATAAAAAGAATATCAGCTGTGGGTTTTAATTATGTCAAAATTAAATTAAACCATGTGTTAATTTTTTTAAACTGTTTATATTTTTATTTTTTGATTTCTTGTGAAGCTATATTAATTGATTGATTTATTTAATTTACAGCTGTTAAATAAGAACAAATAGAATAAAATTGTGGTAGGCAAAACTTTATTATGACCGGCGAAGCGGGCGGGTACAGCTAGTATCATATAAAATATGGTAATGACGTTCTAGAAGCGTGTGACATTACTGATTTATTTTCTGTCTAATAAAAAATAGATATATATCCGTAGTGAACGTCTATTAATTATTATTCCGTAAACACCTTGGATTGCCAAAACTGAGTGTAACATTTGCGCAAAAGATATTTTTTTCTGTCCAATTGTTGAACGATTTCCTGATTGGGTTAGACAATAGCACAGTTGGAGTGTAAAATACGATAATTTTGATTCGTAACCTCAAGAACGGTTCCCTGTTCATATTGTTACTGCTACGTTGATATCGATGTAAAATGCAAAACAATAAATCTAAGTGAAGGAAAACATGTTGTTGGAAGACCTTTTCTTACGATGAATTTAGAGATTTGGAAAATAATTTTTACTGAACCGAAGCCTTACAAAACGTCTCGTTTTTAACTCACAACTTTATAATTTAGCTGCCCAAAATCTTCATTGTATGACTAGTTGGCACTCAGTTGATATTTCAGACTGCATCTTGTCGCCAATATCGGCTAGACCTTATTATATTAGCAGACTATGTGATTAGTTTTCATTCAAATACAGTTTGAATGAAAACTGTATAAAAACTTTTATAAAAAGAGGTTTTCATAAATTTCTCGTTATGAAATAATTATTTATCTTTTGATCAGTATCGAAGTAGTTTCAAGTTGCACACATTTTATTACCTATCATAATTTAAAAACTAATTCATTTCAAGCGACTTTATAATTTATTTTTATTAATCCTGATTAGTTATTATCAATCGATTGAACTACAGTCTTTGTCATCCAGATTTTCAAATTTGATTAAATAATTCACAGCATTTCTGGTTAATTGTAATTACTGAATTAAATATCAACATATCCACTTTTCATGGCGTGTACACAATAAATGTTTTATTGAGAGGAGGCAGTTCTGAAAGCAACAGATAAAATCTTCATAATCCATGTTGTTTCAATTAATAATATACTTTCTCATATCATATTAGTCATGAGTTAAGGAAATAGGTTAAATAAAACTATGCCACATAAAAATGTAGGAAGGCAGGAAGTAAAAAGTTTTATCTATCAAATGTTACAGTTAGTGAGTCAGCTGTGTTAATTTGTGCGTAACAGTGCATTCTAATATTTTTCCTGAATAATTTTGTTATTTTAATTATATTTTCTCGTTTATTCTGTAATAAGTGTTCAAAATGTAGTTTAATTAGGCGTTTCTTTGTTCCTTTGTTATTACTTATTTGCTTTCAAAGTGTTCTAGTAATTAAATAGTTGTTTTCAGCGTTTGTTTACATTTAACCTAGGTTAGGCTATTTTTCTTACAATGAACGAACTTCCACGTACGTCTAAATCATTTTGTCCGAAAAATGTGACCACTCATTCTTATAATGACCACGATTACTCGCTCAATCAACACAAAACCAATTCAACTCCTACTTCATCTGACTTCCGTACTTCTCTACAAGCATATGACCAAAGTGATGACGTCCCTTGGCAAGTAGTGTCCCAAAAGAATAAGAGAATGTACTCTAATCCTAATACTGGCAACGACCAGAAAAAGTGTCGACCTAACTCTTCTGACAATTCAGGTAACAAGAGTATATATATACCAATATCTAATAACTTTACCATTCTATCTGAGGAAGACCCTAACACCATGGAAGATACGTCTTCTAACGAGGCCAAAAAGGAGCCTAAACCACCCCCAATTTTTATTCCAGATGTTCAAAATGTAGCTAAAATGGTACAAGTTATTGAGTCAGTTCTAACCAGAGATGAATACTTTTACAAATGTTTACCCAACAATAAGATAAGGATTACTCCTCTTACATCTGATGTCTACCGTAAATTAGTCAGAAAACTGTCAGAGCTGAATGTTGGCTTCCACACATTTCAATTAAAACAAGAAAGAGCTTTCCGTACAGTTTTAAAAAATATGCACTATTCAACGGATCCTGCTGACATTATCACTGCCATTAATGCTTACGGACACAACGTAAGGAACGTTTCAAATGCTCGTAGTGCCAAAACAAAAACTCCCTTAGGTATGTTTTTCGTAGATTTAGAACCAGCTAAAAATAACAAAGATATTTACGATATCGAATTTTTGTTAAATGCTTAAGTCAAGTTTGAGCCTCCCTATAAAAAAAATGATATTGTTCAGTGCAAGAAGTGCCAAAGATATGGCCATTCTAAGTCATATTGCTGGTATCCCTTCCGGTGTGTTAAATGTGGTTCAAACCATGATACTACTGCTTGTACTAAGTCTAAAGATGTCTCACCTACGTGTGTGCTGTGTAATGGTGACCACCCTGCAAACTACAAAGGTTGTACTATCTACAAAAATTTGAAAAATAAAAATTTTCCACCTTTGAGACAAAAATCTCTTACCTCGCATGCAACAAATGGTATAGTCAGTAAATCTGAGACACCATCACCTCCCACTAGACATGAAAATAATCACGTGAATGAGTCAGTATCTTATGCTCAAGCAACAAAAAATGGGCCAACTTCCTCCACAGGTAATGAATTACCAACCCTTATCCAGGTTATAAATTCTGTTTTTGAAAAATTTGAAACCCTCCTAACACAGCAAACTCAACAGGTTGGAACCCTCATTACCCTGTTAACAACAGTTATTTCTAAATTAAAATGAATAGTTTTCTCAGAATATCAGAATGGAATGCCAACGGCTTGATTAAACATAATCAAGAAATACAATTATTCATATCAACTTACAAGCTAGATATACTATTAATATCTGAAACCCACTTCACCGATTTAACTTTCTTTAAAATTCCTAATTTTTCAATTTATAGTTCAAATCACCCTGATAACACTGCTCATGGTGGTTCTGCTATTTTGATACGAAACACTATTAAGCATTATGAACTTCCAAGTTACCAGTTTGACCACATTCAGGCTTCAAGTATTGTTGTAGAAGATTGGACTGGTCCTCTGACAATATCTTCAGTGTACTGCCCACCAAGACATAACATCACCAATGTACAATTTAACGATTTCTTTAACTCCTTGGGCCCTCGGTTCATTTCTGGCGGAGACTACAACGCTAAGCATCAAATGTGGGGATCACGGCTTAACAATCCTAGAGGTCGACAGTTACTACAAACAATTAATAATTTTAATATGGATGCTATTTCGACAGGGGAACCTACATACTGGCCTAGTGACCCGCACAAAATTCCAGATATCTTAGATTTTTTTATTACGAAGGGTATTTGTAACAATTATTTAAAAATAGAGTCTTCCCTCGATCTACAGTCAGACCATTCCCCTATTATTTTAACAATCAGTTCATCCGTAATCAACAAAGAAACTCCTCCAAGTCTTTGTAACAAATTCACCAATTGGGACATGTTTCGAAACAGTTTTGATGAAATATCTAAGCTTAACATTCCACTGAAAACCTATGAAAATATTGATGACGCAGTTGAATCATTTAACGTATCCCTACAGGAAGCGGCTTGGAAAGCAACGCCCAGTCTTCCACAAAAGTCTACAAACAGTGTAAATTATCCTGTAATTGTACGGAAGAAATTGGCAGAAAAACGCCGTTTACGAAGAATTTGGCAAAATTCAAGGAATCAATTCGATAAAACAAATCTAAACAGGTCCTCTCAACAACTAAAAAGATTGATAAAATCTATAAAAGACGAATGGTTTAACGATTTTTGTTCGTCACTTTCTCCTTTTGACGACAGCGACTATTCGTTATGGAAAGTCACTAAAAGCATGAAACGACCAAAGACTCCTATACCTCCAATTCTGAAACTGGATGGCACCTGGGCCAAAACTAATAAAGAAAAGGCTCAGGTATTTGCTGAACATTTTCGGGATGTTTTCAAATTGCACCAAGATCCTCTTATCGGAAATGACGACATTTTGGAATTCCTGGACTCTCCGACTCAATTGAGCTTTCCGATAGATAGTTTTAAGCCATCTGAAGTAAAAAACGTCATACTTCATGAAATTAGTCCAAATAAAGCACCAGGATATGACTTGATAACAGGTAAAATTCTAAAAGAACTATCTAGAAAGGGTTTCATTTTTCTAACCATGATCTTTAACGCAGTTTTAAGATTGGAGTATTACCCCTCTCAGTGGAAAGTGGCGAACATAGTTTTAATACAAAAACCTGGCAAGCCTGCTCATGAAATTACATCATATCGGCCAATCAGCCTTCTTCCATTGATGTCTAAGGTCTTTGAGAAGCTTTTGCTTAAAAGAATGAAGCCTGTGATTGATGAAATTGACGCTATCCCACACCACCAGTTTGGTTTCCGTCAATGTCATTCAACCTTAGAACAGGTACATAGGATTGTAAATGTTATAAGCCAGGGTTTAGAGACTGGGAAGTATTGTTCGGCAGCTTTTCTTGACATAAGTCAAGCTTTTGACAAAGTGTGGCATCAGGGCCTTCTTTTCAAGATAAAATCTTCATTGCCACATTCGTACTACAACTTACTCAAGTCTTATCTGGAAAATAGGTTCTTCCAAATTAAATATCAGGATGAATATTCTCCCTTAGTAGGAATTGAATCAGGAGTGCCTCAAGGAAGTGTGCTTGGGCCCGTATTATATACGTTATTCACAGCCGATCTTCCAGCGAGTCCAGGAGTAACGGTTGCAACATTCGCTGACGACACAGCTTACCTCGTTTCCCATGAAGATCCAGTTGTTGCATCTCAAATATTGCAGTTAAGTCTACACGAACTGTCCAATTGGCTCAATAAATGGAACATAAAAGTTAATCAAACCAAGTCATCACATCTCACTTGCACACTAAAATCTCAAACATGCCCCCCAGTCTCATTGGACAATGTTCCGTTGCCTCAAGTTACAGAAGTCAAATATCTGGGAATGCACATAGATAGGAGATTGACATGGCGCTCGCACATATGGCACAAAAGGCTTCAGTTGAACACCAAATATAGAAAAATGGCATGGTTACTACACAGCAAATCAAAACTATCATTAGAAAATAAGCTTCTCCTGTATAAAACAGTTTTAAAACCTATATGGACTTATGGAATTTCACTGTGGGGTTGTTCATCGAACAGCAATATAGATATCATCCAAAGATTTCAATCAAAAACACTACGAAACATACTTCAAGCACCCTGGTACATTAATAACACAATCATCCATCAAGACTCCAACATTCCTTTTGTCAAGACCGAAATTACTAAATTTAGCAGTCGATATTTAGAAAAATTGAACAATCACCCAAATTACCTTGCTCTGAACCTTTTAGATAATAGTAACGCTGTCTACAGACTGAAAAGACAACATGTATTAGATCTTCCAGTAAGATTTTTGTAATGTACTTTATAATTTTGTGTAACGATTTGTAATGTTAAACAATGTTTATGTTAGCCACGTCATTGGACGTGTGTTAATCCATGTTATATTATTTAACCTCACATTTACTTATTGTTCAACTATGAATAGATTGTAAATTCAAATAAATGATTATAAAAAAAAAAAAAAAAAAAAAAATGTTACAGTTACAAACAACAAATAAAAATTATTGTGTTCAGTTTAGATGTATATCATTACGAATCTGGCAAAAGTTAACATAGGCTTAGGATGGTTTTTAGCTATTACAGTTGTCTTGGGTGAACAGAAAATCTTTCTGTAAATACTCACTTGAAAATACTCGATACTCAAAAAAATGCCAACTACTCGACTCGACTCGAACTAAAAAATCACTACTCACACATCCCTACATTCGACAGAATCGGGATTACAATAAAAAAAAATGGTGAATTGTTAAATTGCTTTCATATGGTATTGTCAAATTTATTCTAATAACATATGTTAAATCACAAATATATATTAAAAAATATATTAAATATATATTATTATTAAAAGCAATTTTTGATTAAACATAATATTGAGTTGAACAAATTGCTTATCTGCCAAAACATAAAACATGCGAAAAACATATTTCATCAATATTATTTTCAATTTGTAAATAAAAGTAACTTTATACATGGGTTGCTAAGTAATGGACAATTTTGTATTTAAAGTAAAAAGTAGAACATACCATAAGTTTAAATTAATAATGAAGTTTAAAAAATATTGTTCGAATATACAATTGATAAACTGCACTATTACTTCACATTTCTGATTTTGTACTAAAATATATTTGATTAATATTCTGACCTAAACCACTGAACTTCTAAAGATGGCAGCATCTGCTACAGCAAATAATATCTGGACCTCTAATAGTAGAATCAGCAGTCAAAAATCAATGAATAGTATTACAACTAAAAACTGGTTTTCTTGTGGTATAGCGAGCGGACGAATTTCAGTGAAGAGTCCTGCCTTTTACATAGCATCAAGATTTGTCAACGATGATAGAAATAAATGTGAAGTCAGAGTATTGGGGCAAGGGGTTAATGATACTTTTGATTTGGGCTGTGACAAAAACAACCTAACAACGACAATTTCTTCAGGAAAATATGTCCTATATGAAAATCCAGACGTGCTTCTTACCTTGTTCACTGACACTCCTTCAACACTGGTAGTTATAAAAAATGGCAAGTGTACCAAGAGGTTTTATAAGACATTTAGAGGAAAAACAACCTATAATGAGTTAAGTATGGATAAAAGACAATGTGCTATTGTTAAGAAAAAAATTGAAATAGTAAAGAGAGGACGCAGAAAACTTTGGGAGCAATGGAAAAAAATATTTTATCATACATTAAAGAAGAAGTTTCCCTTGTGTTGGACATTATACTGTCTAGGATTCTTAGCTGAAAGAGAAATATCCAAATTTGAAAATAACAGTATTGAGGACATAATAGAAACCAACAAGAACTCTCTTGAATGCTGGAGGCTGTGGCAACAGGAAATCGAAGCAGAAATGATCAAAAGATTTTCCTCTAGGTGTTCCATTTGGTCACAATCTGACTAAGACAAATAGAATTTTTAAACTAAATGATATATTCCCAGAATGTTTATTAACAAATTGAAATTCCTATTATTGTAAATAAAACATATCTGAGAACAAATGCACTAAGTGTACGGAGTGGGGTTTTTTTTCCTCAGAATGTCCCACTACATGGTAAGATTGTCTACCAAGTCTAGAATTAAATTAAACTTACAATGTGCCTTTGATATTGGTTAGGAGGTTTTGACCTATAAGAAAATAATAGGTCATCACTTTAATTATCAATTGCCACATTCTGATATTATGTTAAGTTGTAAGCACTTCCACCGTGGGTTGTTAGGTTAGGCTTGGATTAAATAAATCTAAGTTGACATGTTACTTGCTATTATATAGTAGTTTTGATCTTTTTAATTTTTTTTACTTAATTTCTTATATTACTAAACTTATTACAAAATAAAGTGGTGTAAAAAATCTTGGACATTAATTTTTTGGCAAAGTCATTTGCTAGAGGCTGATGGCCGACTAATAAAAATTAACTATTTTTTGCTTTTCACATATACAGACTATTTCTGACAGTCATAAATTGACACTACACAGTCACAAAAAGTTTTTGAAAAAGAAATTTCAACCATTGAGGTAAGTTTTTAATTTATATATGCACATGGCGAAATTATGGCTACACATGGTGAAAACACAAATACTGTATGGCCTTAGCACTGAATGTGTTAATCTCATACTTATCATATACTTCCCTAAGTGGTCAAACAATTCTTCTTAAAATATTGTTTACAAAAGTTATGATTTTCTTCATTGATATTTTTGCTAAGCCCCACAGCAGATCTACATATCAACACAGGTTGAATCATTGTTTATAAATCCTTAGTTTTATTCTTTCCGCTAAGTCTAGACTTAGCAAACTCTAGTAACGTTTGCTGCTGCCAGTCTGCACTTGATTTTCCCCCCCTACTATTGCTAGTTATTGTTACATCGAGGTACTAAAATTCGTTGGTTCTTTCAGAGTTTTAGTTCAGCATTTGGAGTGTTGCATTTCTTCTCTACAATTGATTTGCATGCACTTATTTAGTCTTCGTTGACTTGAATTCCAACCTTTATTGCTTGTATCAGAAACTCTCTAGTTACTCTCCCCAAATCTTCTTCTTTATCTGT
This sequence comes from Stictocephala bisonia, assembly GCA_035578905.1. NCBI lineage: Eukaryota > Metazoa > Arthropoda > Insecta > Hemiptera > Membracidae > Stictocephala > Stictocephala bisonia. The sequence goes on along the minus strand of JAQJVL010000031.1, from coordinate 1,473,356 downwards.
CATTATAGACACATTGTCTGAGAATGGTAATAAATAAACTTTTTCCCATTCAATTATTAATTTGTTTAAAAAATATGCATATTTATGACTGTAAAAACTACTTTTAAGGCTGTATGCAAAAAGTACTGATATTGCCTTTTGGACAACAGTTATAATACAACCTGTACAGTAATATCAAATTGTTATTACGAACAATTTAAATTTCTTACCAGTGAATAGATGGGAGGATTCTAATGAGACCTTTTCTAGGCTGATAGGTCCCATAGTGATGTTCTGTACTTGAGCCTCCAGGTAGACTTCATCGGACTGTAAAACACAAATTATTTTAACCATGCACACTCAGTAAATAAACAGGTACAGGGTCCGGCAGAAAAAACTCCCCGATTATAAAGTAACGTTAAGCAGACAAGAGATGGAGCAGAGTACTGGGGGGCGCGTCCTTAAGTACATGCATACTTGCCATTTTCAGTGTGTTGTTGTTCAGGAACTGAGTCAAAGAGACTGTTGTGTCCGTGTAACATTGTGTCAAGACCTTCTTCAGAACATCTGCCCAGATGTTGTGATTTTTTCTAACGAGGCACACTTTCACATTTCCGGAGCAGGTACTGGTCTGAACACAACCTCCAAGAACTCCATCAGCTGAATAGCCCCAAAGTAACAGTTTGTTGTGCTGTTTTTAATTCTTGAGTGATTGGTCTGTACTTTTTCGAAGGAAATGGTGGGATAACCAAAACAGTGAACAGTGTTATGCAATGTTCCGCGAGTTCCTCCAGCCTAAACTAAGGGAGCTTTTTGATGACATTGAGAACATATGGTTCCAACAAGATGGCGCTACAGCTCACACAGCGCAGCAGTCACTGGCACCAGTGAAGGAAATGTTTCCTGGATACGTTATATCTGCGTGGTGACATAGGCTGGCCACCACATTCGCCAGACTTAACGCCCTGTGATTTTTTTCTGGGCCTACTTAAAATCCAAGGTTTACGAACATGGTTCTCAAACTTTAAAAACCCTAAAAGAAGTGATAACAAGAAAAGTTGAAGCCATTCCACCTGACATGACTCGTAAAATAATGGAGAACTTCAGAGAACAACTCAACCAGTGTGTCAACAGTGGGGGAAACCATTTGAGAGATGTATTGTTTAAAAAGTAAAGTAATGGTACATATTCTTAAACGGCACAATCTGTACTTTTAGTTAATAATAACAAAAATGTCCTACCTTATTTTGTTTTGTTTCCATTAGATTCTCTAATAGGGGAGGTTTTTCTGCTGGACCCTGTATTTATTCTAGGACGCCAATCATCAGAATATTGGCGAATATGGATTTCAAATGAGTGTGATAAGTTTTGATGAGTGAATGCAGTAATTGTTTTAAACTAAGGCCGACAATTCCTCAGAAAGGGTCATGAATTAATAGCCAAATGACAAATGAACAGCGGGTGGTTTGGCTATTATTTATGCAGTTGTATCACAGAAAGTACCTTGTATGAGATAATTACTAAATCATAGCTCATCCCTTTTATTGCTATGATTCCAATTGGGATTGAACCGATAATCTTTAGCTTATGAAGCTGGAACTTAACCAACTATGCTTCTGACCAATTTGTACCTTCCGTAGTTACAAATTACGAACATTTATTTATTTTGTACTTCATATTACATCCACATAGGGATACACAGGTGAATCCTCAACAATTCTTAAGACTAAAATATATGTTTACAATGACACACTATCAATAATGATACAGAAAACAGTAATAACAAATTTTACATTACAAATTATACATTTTTGTATGCCTATCTGCTATCTAAAAATATTCTTCTAGGCTGCAACAGCTTTTTCTTATAAATAATTTAAAACCTCATTCTTAAATTTAACTAGGTTTTGAATGTTTGTAATGTTTTTGGAAGTGTAATATATATCATAATACCATTGCAGATCAGAGACTTATCCAAAAAAGATGTGTTATGGCTTGGTCATAAAATCATAATATCACCCCTGCATCATCTAACGTAATTAATATAAAATAAATTTCACATTAAGCACAATATAAATTTCACTATTCTTTTGAATTGATGGAGGTAAATGAAGGTCACTGTTGATATTTGGGATGCATTTTGTGACTGTATTCGAATGTGTAGGTTTCAAATACCTAGTTTGTATTTGAAAACTATGTCTAGTTGGGAAGTTATGTGTTGCATTAATGGTGTCAAAAACAGTGCTATATGAATTAACAAAAAGGGGTGTATGGAGAAGGTATACTGAGTGGAACGGAAGTATTTCAAAGTCTTTGAAAATTTGGTAACAAGAAGTTCTAGCGGTAGCACTTGTCATTGCTCTAAGAATGAGCTCTTTTTTGAAGGGTAACAATAGCTTTAATACTAGAAGAACCACATAAGTAATATGTGAGTAGGCATGTATGTAATAAACAATCTTCAGAGTCATCCTATCAACGATATTAAAACGATGAAAATTATTTTAAAAAACCTGAGATAACTTATTCTGGATTTGTATATAATATACAAAATGGTATAATTGTACATATTTTTCAAATAATTCTGTAATAATAAACCTTTGAGACAGCATTTATTTATGAAACAAAACAAAACATTTAAACATTGAGTGGGGTTTTATTTTATTATTTGAGAACTACTTGAAACTTGAAAGACTAAGATGGATAACTCAAGTTCTTAAGGGCCTGCAAATCATTGGAAAGGCCATAAACAAACCATGAAACCCATACCATAATCCATCATTGTTGGCAGGCACTGGTGGCGCAGTGCTGTGACCCAGCTACTTGGGGACAAAGTGTTGAGGAGATTGCAGGCGGTTGGTTTTATGCTTGGTCCTCTTGATACCGACATGGTATCCGGACAATGGTTGCCATCGACATGGATACTAATAGAGAAGTCTGGAGTGTCCATGTTGGAGGTAGTCAAGGTTCAGATGTTGTGTAGGGAAGAGAATTGAGTGTCAGGCTTGTCAGTTAGCTGAAAATCAAACCAACACTACGTGGTTCAGATTCCATATAAAGCTGTAGGTCCCTTAGTTGCCCTGGCTATTGGGTTATTAATAAATATCTATTTCTGAGGAACAGCCAACCTTAGTTAGTAACAATGACTACACTCGTTCATCTTCACTCATCACACTCATTCACCCCTCATATTCAGCCATATCTTGATGGTCGGCGTCTCAATAATGAATAATAATAATAATAAAAAACCATCTCAGGTTTCAATTACTAAGGAGGTGGGGTAATATTTAGGTAAACTTATTATTATTGAAAAAAAAAAAAACACTAAATTAAACGCTTACTATTTACAACTATGAAAAAGTTTAACAGGCCCAAGGATTGATTATGTAACATTGTATCAAGTTGACAAATAATATTCTGCAATATGTTATCGTTCAGAAAAAAATTTTAATGGCAACAAGAAATGGAAATAGTTTATCCTATCACATGAATTAGCCCTAATGATTAAATATATTCTATAGACCATGATCCTTCACTAGTCACGTTTGTAAATTAAAACTCTTTGATGGAAACAGACCCAAAGGCAAACTTTAAATTATTTTAACCTAAACACAGACCATAAAAACACAACAAAGCAAGACACAATAAGAGTAAAATTTGTAAAACTTACAACAAACTCCTACAAAGTTGCAGGTAGAAGAGGTCAGCATCATGCAGAGTAAAAATCATGCAAACAAAATATTTTAGAGTTGTAGTATCTTATCATTATATTATAACTTTAAGTATTTGAACAAAAAGATATGAATAACTTACTAAATAAAATAACACCAATAAATGCAATCAAAGATAAATTTGAAAATTTTTTATATTTAGCACCATTTTTTGGAAAAAGAAGATTAGGCACTAACTAGTGATTTGAATACATTCTGTCTCTCTTCATAGCAAGAGAAGAAGCATTAAAACTCCACAAAACAAGACATCATATAAATTGTTTAAGTTTGGGGACGACAGTAAAACATACAGTAATAGATTATGGAATTCTACTGGCTAAAGCATATCCGAAACAGATTAGCCAGTTAAGTTAGTCAGAAATTAGATCTTGTATTTTTAACTCCAACTGAATAATTATATAGACAATTATTTTGAACCTCAAACCTATAACAATCAACACAATAGCATCGCAATATAGCAAATATTAAAAGGCTAGCAGGTAAACCTTAAGACTATAGTCACACAAAAAAGAAAAATTCTGTACAAGGACTAGATTTAAAACAAAAAACCAATTACTAAAACTACACTGATTATGCAAAATAAAATCATGTCATAATTTACATTTCAGCCACCATTTTTAAAATAGTATCATTTATAAATGACACTAATTTATAAATGTCATTATAAAATAGTGTCATTCATAAAACAGGTATTTATAAAATACCTGTTAACTCATAAAACACAATCCATCAACTTCTCTACTAATTTGTCCCTTTCCAACACACTGGCCTTGAAACTGATATTATATAACTGTAAACAAGCACAACAAACGATAGTTTGTTGCAAACTGCAAATATTACTCCTCAATAAATCTTTCTCTACTCAATCCATTTTCACAGACATTATTTCATCAATAACATTTAAGAATTTAGGTAAGCCTCTTTTTTATTATTTAAATAGCTCTTAGTTAAAAAAATGCAACAAGCAAAGTAATGGGTAAACAACTTTGTGACTCCCAATTCCAACTTGGAGAACTTCAGCAGTTGTATGGAGCCTTGTCAGTTACCAACAAGGAGGACTTTTAAAAAAACATTTTAACTATATAGAAAAAGACCAAAAGAATCATGTTACATTTGAATTGTCATGAATCAGTAAAATCACACTTAAAAATCTAAAAATTTGAACAGTTTATGGGTAATATGTATTTGAAACAGCACGTCTAGCAAGAGAGACGGTTAAAAAAATAAAGAGATGGTTATAACTTATAACTATAACTCTAGATACAGAGAACCATTGTAATCTCACAACATAATCTTAAGACTTTTCAAGATCAAATCAACAAGACAAATCAACATATGCAGCATCACTATTTCTCCAAAAACTTCCTTGTGACTTAAAAAATGATCAACATTTGAAGAAATGTCACTTAAATCTTAGGGAATACTCAACCAAAAATCTCTAAAAAATTGAAGAATATTAAGAATTACAGGTAGTCCTCGTTATACGCGGTAGATACGTTCCGCCTAAGCGCCGCTTATAACGAAACCGCGTATAACGAGTCGGAGCTAAAGCGGGTTACGCCACTGTAGCCACAGCAGGCCGGCCTACTGCTTATTAGTACTGTACGCAATTCAAACTACAATATCATAAGATTATCAAAAGATTAATTAATTGTTTTGGAAATATAATAAAAATGTAGGCCTATAATAATTCATCAACACCTTTTATTAAATTCAAATTTGACTACTACATGAACAAACAAAATAAGAACGTACAGTATAAATGTATATAGGCATACTTTAATTAAAAATTAAATTCAAAGAGAAAAGGATATTAAAAAGTAATAAAAGTACTGTACAGTACATAACTAAAAAAAGTACATCATATACAGTAGTTAAATCTTTTGATGTGCCTGCCACCGGGCTGGGAGGGTCAGACTGCCCGCCTTTGTTTACGTCTGACGTCTGCTTACCAGGTGTTTGTACCTTTTCAGCTGTTTGGGAGAAAAATGTCTTAATCGAGAGCTGGGTTGTTGTTTTTAATTTATTGTTATATAGTTCACGATAACACTTAATCAAATTCTCAACTTCCCTTTTAACCTTAGCACTCCTCGTGTCATCTGGGTTGTTCTCTTCAAAATAATTTAAAGCGTTATTAATCATACAGAAAGCCTCTGCCATTCCTTTACTAGTCAAGGTTTTAACACTTTCAGGTTCTTCTTCCTTATCGGATCCTTCAGAAAACCTATCATCTTCTATTGTTAATAGGTCTTCGGTACTTAGCTCTTCTTGTAGTGTAATCAATTCATCAACATCCGCTTCATCTACGTCTGTGAATCCCACACGCTGTGCCATATCCACAATATCTTTTGACGTTGTTCTGACATTTTCAGTCATTTCTACATCATATTTGACGATTTCTGGCCACATATTTTTCCAAACACCATTCATACATTTAGGTTTCAATTCATTCCAGGATTTGCCTATGATATCAATAGCCATTTTGATGTTGAACTGTTTCCAAAAGTCCTTAATAGATAATTTATCATCAGCATCACAAGTTTTATTCAGTAAAGAAAATGTATGTTTAAGATAGTTGGCTTTAAAAGCTGAAATAACACCTTGGTCCATAGGCTGAAATATGGACGTAGTGTTCGGGGGTAGAAACATAACTTTAATGTTCTCATTTATTTCACTTATTTCAGGAGGGTGGCTTGGAACATTATCTACCAGAATCAAAATTTTAAAAGGAATCTTTTCTTCATAGCAATATACTTTTAAATCATTTTGCAGCACTAGTGAAATATAATAATGAAATATTTTACCTGTCATCTAGCCCTTTTTACTCGACCTCCACAATACAGGCAACATATATTTGTCACAGCCTTTTAGTGCTCTGGGGTTTTCTGAATGGTAAACCATCAGTGGTTTAAGTTTGAAATCCCCAGAAGCCTTTGCACCAAAGAGTAATGTGCAGCGATCTTTAGCAGCTTTAAATCCAGGAGCAGTTTTCTCCTCAATAGAAATAAATGTTTTGCTTGGCATTCACTTCCAAAATAGGCCAGTTTTGTCAAGGTTAAAAACCTGTTTGGCCGTAACCCCTCCTTTTCAATAAAATTTTTAAAAGTTATAGCCTTAAAAGTTTCAGCGCCTACATTGTCTGCCAATGCCGCCTCACCTGTTAATTTTAAACTGTGAAAAGCGTTGCGTGCCTTGAATCGGTCAAACCACCCTTTACTGGCATTTAAGTCTGGGGCGTTTTGATCATCCTTAGTAATTTCTGTATAGATAGCTCTTGCTTTCTCTTGGATGACTGCCATCGAAATGGGTGCATGGAGCTGATTATAATGTTCAATCCAGTTTGACAGTAGTTTTTCCATTTTTTCCATCGAATCAGATCTGTACTTAGATACACATGCTAAACTTAAATCTGTACATGACTGCACACTCTTACGAATAGTTTCAGCATTTGATCGGATTGTCCTAATAGATGACTCTGGAAGGCCCATCACTCGGTGGATATCAATTATACGCTCCCCTTTATCGAGACGTTTTAAAACTTTAAGTTTAACTTCTAAAGAAAGAGAATGTCTAACACGTTTATTACTTTACACGTACTATTACACGTTTATTATCTGTTTCTTCTCACGTTTTCCCGACATTATAACACAACTCACAACAATATTGTTCACAATGCCACGCCACAAGAAGTAATTGTACACCACTAATGCGAATAAATAAACAACAGTGCTCGAGAGAAAGAGACAGATAGACGGGTGGGGCGCGCCTAAGGAATGTTGATGGGTTGGTGTTGGTGGGGGGTCCGGCCCATCCGCGTATAAGCGAAACCGCGTAAATCGGGACCGTGTATAACGAGGACTACCTGTACTTTCATAAAATACATTATAAAGGTAATATAATCAGAACTGACATTGGGTGCTCGATTTTTTTAAATCTAAATTTGTCATTACTTTACCTTACATAATATGTAGATACACATAATGTAAAGAAAGATTTCTTAAATTTGACTATAACCTTTCTTATGAACAATTTACATAAGAAACACTATAAATAAATATGAAACAGAAATTGCAAGACTACAAAAAATAATTAGGCAGATGGAAAGGGAGAATAAAAATACACTTGAAGAAACACCTAAAATACAGAAAAATTCAGAAACGCAAACCATTCATGCTAATGTAGATCTACCTAATCACTCCACTGACGTACATCTCCAATTGGCTCAACTGAAGAGTCGCCAAGACCAAATGGAGCAGGTCATAAATAAAATTAAAGAAGACCTACACACACCTTGTGAATTGAAATACTCTTCCCCTTTTGATCAGCAAACACCTCATACTAACGTTTGAAGTAAGGCTTTCTCCAAACCGCATCCTTCACCAAAAATAAAAAAAGAAAGAATGTTTTCAGCATCTCACTACAAGTAGCCAAAAATAAAGCTTTCAAAACATCCCAAACAACAGAATTGACCTCTAAACAACCTGATGAAAACTTAATCACGGTGGGAATCAGTCAAACCCATACAAAAATACTGTCAATCTCACCTTATGACCAGGGAACTAACACGACTACAGATAAGTCACTTCTGACATCAAATACCCCGGAGGGAAACAGCCAAACCCCGACCAAAAAACTGCTACCTGAACTGACAGCGGGAACCAGCCAAACCCAGACCAAAAAACTGTCACCCAAAACACATGACCACTCAAAAATAAACATGACTACAAATGATTCATTTTTGACACCAAACACCATGGAGGGAAACAGCCAAACCCCGACCAAAAAACTGCTAAATGAACAGACAACGGGAACCAGTCAAACCCAAAGCAAAAAACTGTCATCCAAACTTCAAGACCACCCAGACACAGTATTGACTAATAATAACTCTTTTTTTACCTCAAATTTTACGGTGGGAAACAGCCAAACCCATGCTAAAAAACTGCAACCTGGAATGACAGCGGGAATCAGTCAAACCCAGACTAAAAAACTGTTCTTCAAACCCCCACAGTTACAGACGGAAACAACAAGACAAACATTGAAGAATGGAGGTTTTTTAGGGAAAAGTCATTGGATAGAAAATGCTTACAGAACAAAGATCTACGTCAACTCAAACCTAACCACAGAAGAAACACCCAGGAATTTTTAAAAATATCACATCAAAACATAGACCGTCTTTCCAACAAAATTGAACAAGTAACTCACTTTCTACATCAAAATGACCCAGACCTAATAATTTTAACAGAACATGGACTTAAACAAGCAAATCTGCAACATACTAACTTGACAGACTACTCACTAGTAGGAGGTTTCTGCAGGAAACATCACTTGAAAGAAGGGGTAGCAGCATATGTAAAAGAGGAGCTATCAGACAAAGTCAAGCTAATTGGCACAACTGATGAGGCATCTGAACTTAAGTGTGAAGCTGCACTATATGAACTCCAGAATGGAAATGAAAATATCTTGATCCTTGGAGTCTACAGACCACCAAACTCAAACATAAATGATGTCCTTGATATACTGACAGATATGCTGGATCAAACCTTAGAAAAAGATAAAAAGCTGCTAATCATGGGAGACATCAATATCGATGAAAAGTATGATAAAGTTGAATCTACTAAAATAAATTATCTCCTTGCTAGCTACAACATTGAAAGACTGAGCCTGCCTCCTACAAGAATTACTCCTACACATCCAAAAGATCTATAGACTGGGTATGTTTAAACTTTGAAAAAAATGATCTCAAAGTGCAGGTGACACTGACTGGCCTCTCAGATCATACAGCGCATACAGTCACCATTAACATCTCCAAGCAGCCCAGTGTAATTCAAAAGGAAAAAACACGAGTTTTCAGCAACTGCAACTTAAATAACCTTAAATCTCTCCTAAAACAACAGAATTGGGTTTCAGTACTCAACATTGACAATCCTAATGATGCCTATTACAACTTTAATGAAGCTATACAATTTTCTTTAAAATCAACGTGTCCGTACATTTCTAAAAGAGCAAAGCGAAAACAAAAAAGTGTCAAATGGGACAAAGAAACTGAAACTCTAAAAAAAGATTATACCAAGGCATTGGAAAAAGAACTGTGCACTGGACTAGTATGTGACAAGAAGGAAACAGCTTCAAGAAAAAAAGCGTATGACATGAAATTAAAAACTCTAAAAAAGCAACAAGTAGCAAAAATAATTGAAGATTCAGACAATAAATCAAAAGCTTTATGGGGAGTTATAAATAAGGAAAGAAGAGCACAAAAAAATGACAATAGCCAACTCACTCTGAACATAGAAGGAAAAATTACTGACGACCCAACAAAAATCGCTAACCATTTAAACAACTTTTTTGTGAATATTGCTGAGGAAACCTTAAAGCAGAATATACAAGAACCCGCTGTACAAACACATCAAAATCACATGGAAAACAATCAATTGAATTTTACACCTGCTACAGAAAACGAAGTGCTAAGTATAATTAAAAGTATGAAATCCAAAACATCCAGTGGCTTAGATGAAATCTCCTCAAAACTTGTAATAAAGTGCAAAGAAGAACTCACTGTCCCATTAACACATATTATAAATTGCTCAATACATGAGGGTATCTTTCCAGAGAAACTTAAAATCTCAAAAGTATATCCTAAATTTAAAAATGGCTCTACCACAGAAGCAAGAAGCTACCGCCCTATATCATTAACATCAACTTTCTCCAAAATTATTGAAACGGTTATACTTCACAGACTTATGAACTATCTGATCCACAACAACCTTCTGACTGACAACTAGCACGGTTTTTTGAAGGGAAGGTCTACAGTAACAGCCATTATCCAACTAATCGAGCATGTAATTGACCAAATTGAAAGCGGAAAAACCGTCACCAGCCTGTTTCTTGACCTCAGCAAGGCATTTGACTGTCTCGACCATGACCTACTACTGAGAAAATTATGCAACCTAGGAATAAACGGAATATCAGGAAATTGGTTTCGAAGCTATCTTACTGGAAGAAAACAATTCGGACGATACAGTTCTTACATTGGCCCATAAAAACAAAGAACAACTTAGAAAAGAAACAAATACGTCCTTTGACTTAGCTAAGCAGTTTTGCAGATCAAATGACCTGGTCTTAAGTGAAAACAAAACTGTACAGATTACATACAGCACAAGAGGAAATGAACCAGATGGCTTACCCAATCTTGAATCAAATTTTAATCGTTTCATTGATATATTTTTATATAATTTTAATTTGTATATGCCCCAAAGAAATATCAAAGTCAGACAAAATAAACAAAAGCAAGTAAGTAAAAAGCTGGTACACCCCACAGTTGTCAAAGATGAAAAACAATGTGTTATTGTACTATGACTTGGATAAGAAAGAAAACACAGTTCTGTCTAGGTTAGCTTATTGTACTGCTAGGAAAGAATATAAGTATGCTGTAAATGCAGCTAAAAAGCAGCATAATATATCACAGATTCAAATATCTGTTAACAAATGCAAATCAGCGTGGAAAATAATTAATAGTGTGGCAAAAGTAAACCGAAGGATAATTTTTATATTTCTCCTGATGAGTTCAATAACTTTTTTGTAAAATCTGTTGAGGAAGAACACAATAAAATTGAACTTCCCAACATTACAGCAGCACAATTCATGGAAAGTAGTGGGCCTATTATAAACACAAGACCTTTATATTTCAATGAAGTAACACCTAAAGTAATATTAGAAGTAGTTGATAGCCTTAAGTCATCAAATAGAGTAGATATTTATGATTTGTCCAGTAATTTTATTAAAAGGGTAATAGATTGTATAGTGGTTCCTCTCACATACTGTATCAATAGTTGTATAACTGAAGGAATATTTCCAAATAAACGTAAATTGTGTAGAGTGACTCCTGTTTATAAAAAGGGACTAAAAAGTTGTGCATCAAGCTTCCTACCAATATCATTGGTTCCTGTATTTTAAAAGATCTTCGAGTCTTTAATAAAATTGCAAATTTGTAATTATTTAAGAGAGCATCACATTATAACGATTCACAGTTTGGCTTTACTAAAGGTAGATCAAACATGACTGCAATTGACTCGTTGATTAAAAAAGTGTTTGATGGTTATGAAAAAGGTCAATTTGCTCAAGCCATATTTTATGACCTGAGTAAATAATTTGATTGTGTTGGCCATACAATTTTGCTGGATAAACTTAGGCATTATGGTATGAGTTTTGTGAGAATTAAGTTAGTAAAGTCATATTTATCCAATCATAAACAAATAGTTTGTATCGGTAAAAACAAGTCTGAAGTAGAATTAGTTAAATTTGGTGTTCCACAAGGTTCGGTCCTTGGACCAGTCCTATTTACTTTAATATTTAATGATCTTCCATCTATAATAAGAGTTCAGTCAATATTGTACACAGATGACACTAAATTCCTTGACACAATATAGACACCCTCAACATCTACACTACAAACATTAGCTGAAGCTGCAACTTGGTTTAAGACAAATGGTTTCCTATTAAATGATAGTAAAACTCAACAAATAGTTTTTAGCTTAAGAGATATTCCAGCAGAAAATGTGTTAAGTAGTGTTAAGTTTTTAGGTGTATATATAGATATATAGATAATAAGTTGTCATGGAAGCCCCACATTGATTATGTTACCAGTAAACTATCAAAAGTAATTTATTTATTAACACAACTTCAAAATCATGTTCCTGAAAGCTATGTATGGTCATCATAGTTTGCTTTTTTCAAAGTGTAGTTTTGTATGGCATCTTATTTTGGGGTGATTGTTGTTATGTAAATAATGTATTATTATTACAGAAAAAGGCTATAAGGACAATATCTGGATCAGGTACATTAGACCATTGCAGGCCTTTATTTATTAAATTAAGAATTTTGACAGTCATAAATTTGCATATATATACACAGTTTTAATTTATGTAAAAACTAATGTGCACAAAATACTTAGGCATGATATACATTCTCATGCTACAAGAAATAAAAATAATTTAAATATACCTTTTCAAAGACTGTCAAGTCCCAGCATAGCTATGATATTATTGGACTGAAAATGTATAATAAATTACCACAAAATTTGATAAAGGAACCTTTGGATAGATTCAAAATTAAATTGTTCGGCTGGTTAGTGGCAACCCCAATATATTCTCTTAGTGAATTCTTTGATCATAGTATAGTTGTGGATATATAGTTTTGTTCCTTGAATATTTGTATATTTATTTATTTGATTATTATACTTGTTTCAATAATGTACACTATAACTTCTACTATAGAACCAGAGTTTTGTTTTTGTATTGTAATTTTTATTTTTTAAATTGAAATACATTGTTATTAATTATAAAAAAATCGTTTGTTTATAGAGATTTTTGTGTACATAGCTGTCAATGTAATTGTATACTTTAAAACTGGTGTATTTGATAGTGTTTAAAATTGATTGTTATTTAAATATTGAAATGTTTTTATCTGTATAATACGACTGGTTTGTGATATGCTCAACTGTATCATTATATAGTTGTAACTGCCAATAATTAGTTGTAAGTTGACGTTGTCTAATGCTCATGTTTGTTGCTTAGTGACAATAACATTTTATTTATTTATTATTTATTTTATGTAATAGGCCAATCTTTTCTTTGCCACTATTGCTGAAATCAGCTGATTGATTCTGTCATTCATTGGTATAAAACAAATTCTCAGATACAAATCTCATTGACTTTGGTGAATAGCGACATAGCAAACAACTTGTACACGAGTAGAACTGGCAACTCCGGCGAAATACCCAGGCTTACAATGATATGACGCCTAATATAGCAATAGCAAATGTTCATAAAACCTCAATATACTGCCAAATCCTCAAAAATGTTTTACAAAGAAAAATGGAAAAGCTAATCTAAAATTACACTTATTTTTAAATTAGATCAGATCTGTACTTTTGACATGTACAAACCTGACAATCGACATGTACTTTCAGGCAGATTTTATACGTCTAACTGTCAACATAGAGTAACAGTGGTTCCCAGCCTTTTTCAACCAAGCCCTACTAGATACTTAATAAACATATCGGTGGACCACAACATACTTTAAACTATTCTAAACTATTCTACATGTCATGTAGAGAATTAAATAAAAAATACATTTAATTTAAACTAAATAACAAAGTGGTGTACTAAATAAACTAGCCTATAAAAAGTCTAAATTTATATTAACATAATAACATTTTTATATCATAACGCTTTCAATGAGTTTATTGGTCTTGCATTTCACTAGTAAGTTCTTCTATACTCTGCTTCAGAAAATTCTGACTGATAATGCAGGAAACTCCTATTAAAATTAACATCAAGGACAAGTGCCTGCTAATATTTTGACGCAATTGTGTTTTCCAGTTTTATAGCACTAAGGCCCTTATTAGGCATATTTTACAGTCCTTTAAAGTAATTTTTTAAATAAACTTAATAATTTTAATAATTAATTTACACTAAAAGAGGTGTACAGTGAATATTACTCACTCACAAAGGGCTTACCAAGCTTTCACAGAATTAACGAAGAAGGTCTGAAGCAGTTTGATAAATTGGCTTTAGCTTTGTTGCAGGACATCATATTGAAGTTGTTATTCTCTTTTAAGTAATTTCCTAAAGTTAATTAAAAAAATATATAGAAAAAATTAGTGATTGTCACCATTACCCCACAATATAATAAGACACCATTCTCGCACAATTTTACATTAATTTCAGTATGTTATTGTTTCACTATTACAGTCCAATCACCCGACTTGACTTCATAGTGCTCTTACAGAAAGTGCTCAGGTTGGGAATGCTACAACCAATGGTGTGATGACATAAGCCAGCCGTAACCACAGCAATAGAATAAAATAGAAAAAATAATATTTACAAAAAGGTGAAGTTAGGGCCTTATCTATATTTATAAAAGAGGATGTTTGTATGTTTGAAGTTTGTGAGCTGCCAAACCATCCAACCGATCGCCATGAAACTTTAGGATGTTGTCCTGTATACTCCCGAGATGGTTTCTCTGAAGTTTGATGCAGATCCGTTCATAGGGTCCCGCCCCACGGGCTCCTAAAGATCCCATGTTATTCAAATGGAGAATCTGAATTGTTTACAAAAAAACATATGACTGTGTGGTTTAATGTAGTTTCACATGCCATAAGCAGATTGAAGTTCTCACAACAACAGTACTGTATATGTTTTGATTTATTGTAGTTCTACATTTCACCTTTAGAGTGTAGGACACACTACTTTTACTTGATCAGGTGATCTGTATTTGGTGTTAACCTTTTTTCCTCGGTAATTAAAACATGTGGTGAAACGTGAAAATAAAAATATAAATAATTATTTTATTTGCAGTTTACTTTTTATGACATGCCTCCTAAAAAATCTAATATTGGTAGAAGAAGCAAAAATGCTCAAATTCTTTCGGCTATTAGGTTCTAAATCAAACTCAATATTATGACCGGCGAAGCGGGCGGGTACAGCTAGTATTTCATATAGCAACAACATATTTCATTGTAAATTTCAGATGGAGTTGATATTGGTATTCCTCGTTGTTAATAAATTTTTACAAAATCACCAATAAATAATACTTTTTTCAAGGCCTTTCGCCAGCAAAGCTGGCATCATCAGGCAACACAAATTTATATTTGGTTATAATTTATTGGTGATTTTGTAAAAATTTATTAACAACATATTTCATGGTTGTCATGTTTCAATTCTTAATATGTACATCTTCAATAGCCTCATTTGATGATGTGACTGATATATTGCGTTATTTGTAACAACTAGTATCATCTGAATTGGATATTTTATTGCCGAATTAAGAAAAACGATCTTCATCTAAACAGTTAATTTTTTCAGTACATTTAGAAATTATAAATGTAGTTTTTGGATATTCTATACTTCATTGTAGATACAATAACTATAAGTATACATGTAAATAATAAAGTTGTGATGTAACTCAAGTCTGTCATGGCTTCATTTACTAAAAACCATTAAAAATTTCAAGATTCTGCATAAATCGACAACCCTCAAGCTTGACAGCCTCTGAGGCCTCAAAGTGTCAAGTTTGGAAGGTTTCACTATAATGTCTTATACATATTTGTTCCTTAGTGATATAGATTGCCAAATGCAATGTGCTCTTTGTTTGTGAACTGCCCACCCGAAACACACAGTAACTCCTATCTATAGCGCGGGGTGAGTTGTTAAGTCGTGTTTAAACTTTAATTAATAGTATAAAATATATATATTTTTCAAACAAATATTTTACCAGAATTGAAACTGGATTTTTGACATCCAAACTATAGACGCTCTAGTGTATTAATTAAATGCACACAAATTTATAACCACTTGCTTTTAAAGAAGTTACTGGTTTGCTGGGTATTCAAACAAACTGTATACACTCCTCAATGCATGTGTGGTTAGTTCTGAGAGGACAGCATCTGCATAATAAATAGAAATAGAAGAATGTATTTGCATAACAAAGAGTTATTCTTAGTATTTTAAGTTACAGTATACACGTAGAGAGGAAATTGTATAAATAAAACTTCTGTATGAAAAATACTTAAATATAGTAAAAACAATTACTTAAATTATGTTGTAAAGTAATACTTAGTTGCAAGTAAATAAGAAATTGCAAGCTTACCTCAGCTGTATAAAATTTGGTTTTCACATCAAGAGGTTTGACTACTTGGAATTTGAAAAATTTCCGGAAAGAAAGTCGGTTGCTTGTCAGAGTCTGGGGGGAGTAGCTCACTTCACACACCAAGCTATGAAACATATAAAAACACAGATATCATTTACTAAGCATGCTTTTACAAATATGTGAAACACTTTGAAAAGGTGCTTCGGCTGATGAATGAAATCTGAAGGGAAACTGATACTTAAACTTGTCAAAAAGAATTTTGGTCGTTTTTTTAAATGGACAGACTCCTTCCTGAATCTATTTAGATAAAAAGACTTTACGAGACTTGTAATTTCGATGTACAATTTAATACAAAAATATTGGGAACTTTTTTCAAATAAATGTTGATTTGGAAAGCTGAAATTTGAATAATACCTGCCGTTATACTTGTGATTAAATTTAAATTTACCTTGCATTCAGTAATATGTATCCATCAGTAATAAATACTACTGCATATAGTTTATAAATGTAAAATCCATTTCAATTCTTTTAGTGTAAAAATGTTTTGATCTGTAAGGATTTTACAAGAACTTTTTCATGATATGCTATAATTCATATATTCTGCCACTACTTGGTATTAAAGGGACATAATCATTGTGGTAGATAAATTGTTAACTAAAGTTTGAAGGTTTTGTCCTTGTAAATGCAAATACAGTAAAGTCTGCGGGACACCCTTGCACACTAAGCTTGCCAATCCTGTCAGACGCTATCCAAGTGTCACCTCAGCCTACGGCCACAGCAATGCCAGTTTCATTTGCTGTGCTCAAGACACTTTAGCCTTCAGGCTCAGTCAGTGATTATACTAACATTAGTAGGTCAACTGTACTACAGGACAATTAAAAGGATCAGAACAAATATTTAGCATTTTTATGTTATTAGCTTTTTTTTAAATTAATTCTTGATCTATTGTTAACTTTGTTCCTGTGAGCAAAAGCTAATGGAATTTCGAAAAGTCCTTAGTGGACCTCTACAAAACAAAATCTGCAGTCCCTCAAAATTTCAAGTCAGTCAAAAATAACAGAGCAAATATTTATTTAATGTTTTTGGTTTCACAGCTGATGTTTATGACGCAAAAAAATCCACACTAAAAATATACAGTTTAATGCTTTGGTCCACCCATCTACCAGTACACATATGGTGGTATAGACCAACCCACCCATCTATACATGTACAGTGGTATAAACCCACCCACACATTCATGTACATTAGTACTGACCCAACCACTCACCCATACACGTACAGTGTTATAGATCCACCCATCCGTCCATGAGCAGTGGTACAGAATTACACGTAAAGTGGTACTGATCTACCTATGCACCCTTACTTGTATAGTGGTATAGACCAGCATAAGCATTATATAAACAGCTGTTATTAGAAATAATAAATAGACTGTAGTGATAGTAAATCATTGAATCCTTTTGGGCCAGTGGGGCGGAGACCAAATAATTTTTTTTTTTAATTTTCCTACCATCCTTGGGTCTTCTGCTTTAAAATGAAACTAATCAAGCTGTCTTATCTTCTTCCTAGCTCAACACATTTGGTAGAAACCGATTTACTTATTAAATTATATAAACAGTATTAAATATATAGATGATATTTTTCACCAGCAGGTACTGGTGATCCTTTTGATTATCATTTAGCTAAATTAAGCAAAACATAGTTTCTTACTCATAGACATTAAGTTAAGTCACTTTATTAGAAACATAAAATTTCACATGCTCATGGAAAATTCCTAATCCAAAATCAGTACAAAATTCACAATCTGCCTTGATTTTAGTTTTAAGACCACTTTTTGGAAACAACTTAAAGGCTCTTTTTGACAAGGTATATACAGTACATGTATGAGACTTGGCCTCAAACCATCAGGAAAATTCCAAAATTAATAATAATTGAGTCTCATATTTGGTTGATTTCTGGTTTTAACTAAAATATTTTATATTTTAGAAGCCAAAAATATAAGTATAGTATTTAGAAATATTAAAACCTGACTCATACATCAAATGAGATATCACTTCTCCTAGCAAGGTATACTGCGTGAGATCCCGTATGGGCCTTGAGGTGCACAGTTGGCAAATGGCAAGTAGACGACTGCGAATCGCCTAGCTAGGGCGAATCTCACGACGTAGTCTATAATTATTTTTCTGAGCAACAAACAGCATATATTTTGAGGGAAAAACATTTGAACTAAATGGCAAAAACCAAAATGGCTAGGTTGCATGTTTGGGTGTTGGGACACTGATTTTCCCCAAGCTGGTTTTAGAAAATTCCACAAGTAAAATTATAGGAGTGTACTTATCCATACAGCAAGTTTTATAGAGTTTAGCTCTAAACAGAAACGAAACACTTCAAGGATTACATATTAGAAAGGCTATGAAATATAATTTATTCTGTGTAAAGAAGAATATGTAAATATATTAATGAAAAATGGTCAACAAATATGCTATGATCTCAAGCAGTTAACAGGCTTAACAGACTCAAGCCTTAGGCCAAAGGCTTAATTAATGTCTGATAACATGTACTGAAATGTTTGACTTAGAGCTTATGCTATCAACAGTCCCTAAATGCCCCTCTCACTCACCTACAGACATACATAATTGACGGCCCTTTCCTCCACCCACAAAAGAAAATAGCAGAGGCACGTGATAATCACAGAATATTGATGATAATTGTTAACCTACCTAACAAACACAAGATATTGACAGTGGAAAAGGTACATAATAGGACTGGGTATATTTTCACCTTTCCTAGCTTTTTTCTCATCTGCTATGTGAAAGTTGGGATAGACTTTAGCCCCTAACGCTTAGGCCTGCTGCATATTGAACCCAGCCCAAACCTAGCGCACAGAATTTCTACGTACAGGTCTGTCACCACATATTGAATCCAAGTGCAGCCCAGTCATAGATACAACCAGCGTGCTTCATTTTCTGAATATAGATTATGAATCCAAAGAAGAGCTTTATTTTCACTGTATACAAAATTCAAAGCCATACTAATCATTTGGTAAATATCTTCAAGTCTTCAACTAATTCCCTGCTGATTGACTTTTCTTCTTTTTTTGTCTAGTTGCTTCTTTTGAAGGGACAACAGTTCAAACCCCTCAAGCAAATTTCAAGTGGACTTCCCGTGATTTGAACCTGTGTAATTCTGCTTATGAAGCAGAAGTGCTAACCACTGGGCTAGCAACCGTCTTAAAAAGTTTAAAAACAAGTTATCTGGAGGACTTTAAAAATAAAAATAATTGCCTGATACTTCCTTCTTCTGACTTGTATTATACATTCACTGTAAAACACCTAGCATGTAAAATGGATCAAGTCTTAACCCGGTAGAGGGTGTCACATATCTTCTGTTTTTTTGCAACCTTTTAATGTATTTTTACTGTAGGAGGACTTATTTATCGTCAGGACACTCAGGCACAATTTATAAAAGTTTGGTGTAATACTTACATGTGCGTTCCTATTTCTTTGACCTCATGATGGATAACCTCGTCCAAGTTCTCACCAGGCTCAAGATCTCTAGCAACGGAGTCACTTTGGTGGCCCGTCAAAGGAATTCGTAAAGAACTTGTCTGTAGATCCGCCTGAAATTTTCACTTTTCTTATTCCCATGATCATTGCACTTGCATTTTCAACAAATAAACCCAAAAAATCTTATCTCTAATAATCCTCCACTAACTCTAGCCTCATAACTAATATCAAACATGACATTCCTTCAATGTAATTAAGCTTCTAATCAGAGATAGGCTTCTTGCACTAACAACTAGGTTATCTCAAACTAATATCTCTATAAAATTGAATCCATACAACTAAAATTTGCTTCTTCTATTATGATTGGTTACAATTATTAACTTATATTATTAAGCCAGACAAAATGTAATTCATTGCTTGTATTGTCCACTCTGAAGACATCAAATTACAGTTTTTTTTGCTCCTTTAGACTTCTCTGATGTGGCCTGTTACCTATCTAGACAGGCTTGCCTCTACTTCCCCCACCCTGTATCTATTTATTTATTTCTTCCAACGGTCAAAAAGAAAAACCATTACATAGATACAAATCAATATAACAAGATTATTTATTAAAGATTAATAATAAATAGCTAATAATAAATAACAAGTGAACAAATATAGCAATAAATAATTCAAGACAAGTAAATAAACATGCAATAAATAATTCAGCTCAAGTATAGATAAACATATAATGAGCAAATCCAATAAATTAGAATTAAATGAGAATTAAATTGATTAACAGATGCAAATCAATGTAGCATAGCTTAATACTAGGTTAAGTTATGAGGCAGTTGTATTTATTTACAGATCAGGACAGGCCGGAAGTTTCCTCTTGAAAGTATCACTTGACATATAAAAAAGTCCAGGTGAGCAGGCAAGTCGTTGGCCAGACGTTGAAGGTGAGGAAAAGCACTGTTGAGCACTGCCGCCTTGCAAACAACTGAAGATGGCGAAGATGGCGTGAAGTCCGAAAATCCAGATTTTTAAGCAGATTGGGAGAATCAATATTGGAGCAGATCAAGTTTTTCAAGAACATCAGTTCGTTAACTTTCCGTCTTGTATGGAGAGGTTTCAAGTTCAGCTGATGCTGGAGATCATTGACTGGACCACTGCGATAATCAAAGCCCAGTCGCAGTCCAATCAAGCGAATGGAACGGCTCTGTATGTTTTCCAGTCTGTCAATCTGTCCAACATGATAAGGACACCAAACTGCGGAAGAGTATTCAAGTATTGGTCTTACAAGATGAGCATAGAGGATTTTCAGAGCATGGACAGAAAACGTGTGACGACTGGTTCTGATAATGAAGTGGAGTGCTGAATTGGCCTTTTTGGAAATATAATCCATATGGGCATGAGAACTCAAATCAGAAATGAGGATGACACCTAGATCCTTGATCTTGGAGCAACGTATGAATGGTTGATCATTCAGTTTATAGTTATGAATTATAGGAGCATTAGATCTAGAGAAAGTTATAATAGAGCATTTAGAAATATTCAAGAGCATGTCATTTTCTTGACACCATTTGGTCAACAAGTCGATAATTTTTTGTAGAGCAAAGCAATCTTCCAAAGATGCAATTTCTTTGTAAATTTTTGCATCATCAGCAAAGAGCAAAATATTGGAACCCAGATATTGAACCAAATCGTTGATGAAAATCAAGAATAAAACTGGACCCAAAAGGGAACCCTGATGCACACCAGAAACAGCAGTGAAGGGTTGGGATAGAGAACTGGCTACTCTCACCTGAAGAACACGGCCAGAGAGGTAATCTCTAACCAGCATAATAGAGTCCCACTGACACCATCAGCTTCAAGTTTAGCAATGAGGTGTTTGTGGCTAACTCGATCAAAAGCTTTGGAGAAATCAGTAAAAAGGTTGTCGACTTGATGGAAATTGGAGAATGCTCTGAGTATGTAATCTTGAAACGATAAGAGATTAGAGGTATTCGAGCGCCCCTTAACAAACCCATGTTGTTCAAAACTGATGGTACTTTTGAAATGGAATGTCAATCTTTTGAGTACGAGTGATTCAAAAACCTTGGCCAAAGCAGACTGAATAACTATGGGACGATAATTCATGATATCAGCAGGAGATCCCAGACTTTAAAATAGGAGTTATATAACCAGTTTTTAAAAAGGTGGGAAAGATACCTGCAGCCATAAGGGCATTGAAATAAACGGTAATATGGGGTGATAATACACTGCAGCAATACTTTAGTATCATTGGGGAGATGTCGTCAGGACCAGCACCCTTATTGTCAAGGGATGAAATCGAAGTATTTGATTCAAGGTCGAATACTGGTGGATTGGATGACGGAGCCCTGAAAACTGAGGAAAAGAACTTCGATAACAAATTGGATACATGTTGAGTGTTATCTGCAGTTTCATCATTAAGCTGCATTCTTGAGGGAAGAGACGGTATTTTCTTGGAAGAGTTGATATAGTTCCAGAAGGCACGGATGTTACCTTTAACAGATGAGTCCACAGTCCGGATGTAGGATGAGTAACACTCTTTAGTCAGTCTTTTAGAAGCAGAACGCATACCACAGAACTGCAGATAAATCCGATCATCAAGGCTTTGTTTGAATTGCCTGTGTAGTCTTCTTCTTGATTATCATCGATTTCAGCTCGGGAGAGAACCATATAGGAAAGCATTTATTTCCTATATACTTAGGTGGGTTCGCTTCTCTAATAGTAGAACTTAAATTGGAGCAGAAATCGGAGAACATGTGGTTAACCGATGCTGTATTATCAAGTACAGGATAATTAAGACGTTGCAGACATTCAAATACAAAGTCCATGTCACATTTTCTCACATTAGGTGCAATAGTACCGTAATTAAGGTCTTCCTTAGGGTGTACGGCTAATTCCATTTCTAACGCAGGATGATGGCACTCAAAAGCAAGCAATGGATCAGAGGCATTCATAATCCTTAGGTCCTTAGAGAAAAACACCAAATCAAGAAGTATACCACAACCATATCTAATGTGGTTGCACTGTTTGAGATTCACGTACAAACAGTGTATGACATCATATACAGGTTGAGCAGAAGCATCCAGCAAACTAGAAGAGGGGTTTGTCCAATCAATATTCGGTAAGTTAAAATCTCCAACTACTAACATATTATTATAGTTGGAATGGGCAACAAAGAGTTCCTCAAGCATGGAAGAAAATCCAGTATATTGCATGGAGTTCTGGTTAAGTGGTAGATACACACCACCAAAAAGGAATAGTTATTAAATTGAATGGTGGTAAAAACGCATTCAGTACTGTTTTTAGACGGATAGAGTTGCCAGGAATCAAGATCCCTTCTTATTGCCACCAAGACACCACCACCACTATTTTTTTGACTCGATAATGATGACCTATCACATCTGTAAATTACATAATTATCAAAACCAAGTTCTAAGTTACTAATATCAGATGTTAAATTGGTTTCAACCAAGACAATGGTATCATAGATAGAATTACTTATAGACCGACGCAAAGATGGAAGTTTGGTTCTGAGACCATTAATGTTTTGAAAAAGCATGCACAGTTTATTTTGACCGTTGGAGATTATGCGTGTTTTTGTTTAGATTTCATAACTGAGGGTATGCCACTAACGTATCTGATTGTGATATCAGTCTCACCCTTATTTTGCCTGGATTTAAGCTCTTCCTTCAGGTCATTTAAATGTTTTGCTTCATATGGTGTCTGGTCCTTGAGAGTCTTACAGTTTCAAATATACTATCAACAGCCTTAACATGTTCGATCGAAAAATTACGTAGAATCTCCAAAGCATCACTCTGGCACTTGAGTATGACTTTCAATGGTCGATTTTTGTTAGGTGATTCTTTCCCAAGGTGAACTGTTATGCATTTGTTGGAAATTAGCCCAGGGCAAGTAACTTCAAAAAGCTTAGTTACAAGATTTTCATCGTGGGACTATATCACCTTCCTGTCTGCTGTTTGATTCAGTTAAGTTATAAATCATTACATTGCTTGCTCGTCTTGATTGTTCATTTATTTCAGATATGATGTCTTCGGGTTTACGTGCTTGAGACGCCTTGGCAGACTCAAGAGCATCAAGGCGCTTTTCAGTGCATGCAATCCTACCTTCAAAAGCGCATAACTTGGCATCTAGGGCATCAATTTTATTTGGAAGGTCCATCAAAGTGTCCATCTTTTTAGAGAGCTCAGATAACAGGGATGCAAAGCCAGTCATTTGAGACAACAGTGTGTTGATGGGTTTCTTATTTACATCTTCACAGTCAGCCCGATAACAATACCACATGAGATTCTCATCAGTTGCCAGTCTATCATATTCCGCTTTAGAAATCTTTGCACAATCTCTGTGAAACCATCTGCAACAATCGCCAGCACATTTGATTCCATATTGTCGGTCTGCAACCGCTCAAAGACAAGTGCCACAAGGATTTTTTAATTGCGCAGCCATTACTGCCCTGGCACAACCAGTATAATTTGTGGAATTAGATAATTTACAATATTATAAATATACGTGATATTTAAATATTACAATAAGATATAGTACAAGTTAATGTTCTCAGACTGAAGCTACTCAATCCACCCCAGTTTGAACAACAAAAATAAGAATCAATTTCAAGTAGCACAATGCTATTTCATATAGTGCGGGAGAATCAATGACAAAGTAAAATTTAGATGGCATTGGCAAAAAAAAGTTGCACAGATCTATTCAGACAATGGAGTAGTGCAGTTAACACATGTGAGTGCGACAGGCTTATGACAGAATAATAATCAGCTGTTAGTTGTTTTATTTTATTAAATACTAGCTGTACCCGCCCGCTTCGCCGGTCATAATATTGAGTTTGATTTAGAACCTAATAGCTGAAAGTATTCGATCATTTTTGCTTCTTCTACCAATATTAGATTTTTAGGAGGCATGTCATAAAAAGTAAAATGCAAAACAAATAATTATTAATTTTTTATTTTCACGTTTCACCACATGTTTTAATTACCGAGGAAAAAGGTTAACACCAAATACAGATCACCTGATCAAGTAAAATTAGTGTGTGCTACACTCTCAAGGTGAAATGTAGAACTACAGTAAATCAAAACATTTACAGTACTGTTGTTGTGAGAACTTCAATCTGCTTATGGCATGTGAAACTACATTAAACCACACAGTCATATGTTTTTTGTAAACAATTCAGATTCTCCATTTGAATAACATGGGATCTTTAGGAGCCCGTGGGGCGGGACCCTGAGGACGGATCTGCATCAAACTTCACAGAAACCATCTCGGGAGTATACAGGACAACATCCTAAAGTTTCATGGCGATCTGTTGGATGGTTTGGCAGTGCATAAACTTCAAACATATATATATATATATATATATATATATATATTATATATATATATATATATATATATATATATATATATATATATATATATATATATATATATATATATATATATATATATATACAAACATCCTCTTTTATAAATATAGATTTGGATATTGCAAGTTTGAATGATCCTGTTTAACAATTAAATGACTGGAAGAAATGAATGTCCGGGATAGGGAAAAAACGTTAGAAAGGTGTGAAACACATTACACAAAAAACTTACTGATAAAAAGCCAAGGCAAATAGCATGAAACAAGTGTCCAGGAGGTGATTGAACCAGATAAGTAATGCAAATGAACGAGATCACTGCTCACTTAATGTGTAGTATTCAGCAATCTTAAAGAAGAAAAAGCTATTCTCTCCCTTACATCTCTGTTCCTCAGAACACCCTTATTCTTTCTTTTCCTTAAAATCATACCAATAAAATTTTGAAGAGAAAAATTTGTAACTACTATTGGCTGGCCTACAAGATGGAAGTTGCTAAGTTGGACTTTGCTCATATCAAGTAGCATTTTTGGTGAGTTTCTGTTAATTTTGTTTGCATGCTAACTTATTACTTTCATTACCTTTCTCTTTCATGAACCCTTACTTGAAGCACCCTTTTCATTGTAATACAAACTAATTAGCGATCCTGTCTAATCATATATTAGTTTTATTTTTATATACAGGATGTCTGTCCTTAAACTACATTCCCAAACTACAAATGTAATAACACTCTGACTACTATTGCTTCAATCTCGATCAGTCGTCTCAGGCACAGTGACTAGTTACACTTCCCAACTAATATTTCGCTTGTTCGTCAACCGATATTCAAAAACAAGATGTCGTTAGATTTGTAATAAAATTTAAAATTAAATTTTACACCTTTAATAAAATTTAAAGGAACCAGTTTTGGAGTTATCGTTAACTGAATAGTTAAAATGGCCACCATTTTGAAAGTTATAACTGTATCAAATTTATTTTATGTTTTTATTAGGTCAAAACAATAAAAACATTTTAAAAAATTGAAGTGTTTTAGTCAAACTATTTTTAGATAGATTATTTTTAATAAAAATTACAAAATCGCAGCTAGCTGTTGTTATTAAAAAAAAAAAATAATTGAAGGGTTTTTAGACCTACGTTAACAAGAACTGTTGTTCTTACTTCAAGTAACCATATCCTTAAGTGTGGGAAGATATTTTAGGTACACCCTGTATATATGTGTATTTTTCTAAACAAACCTCTAAGCTGAGCAATATTGAGTTCAGGAACTGTAACAACAATCTGGACTTTAACAGTCTTGAAATAAATTAGTACTATTTAGTTGTTTTAGTGAAGATAACCAAATAATTATAGGTAATTTTAGGTCCAGGATTAAAATGAAGATTTTAAATAATTGATTCCATAACAGAATGCTCTTTAGGCCCATAACTGAAGGTATTTTTAAGTTTAGACTATATAATGCAAAGATGTTAAATCCAGCTCTAAAATTCATGATGATTGCAATATGTTTCATTTTTCTACACAATATATCTATGAAGCAACCAACAAAAATCTACCATCTTAATCACTGCAAATTACCATTCAAATCATTAACATTTCCACTTGGGCTTGTAAGGACATCACATTACCTTTAACGTAACGTCCTTTGCAGATTGGGTGCTGTCATTGTGTACACATATATAACTTGAAAATGTTTCACCTAGGTAGATGTTGCTGAAAACAAATTAGAGCATGTTATTTATTATATATTTTCACAATTTAAAACTATTTATTTTAAGAAAGACATAAAATCTAAGTAACCAGCTTAAAATTTTTGTCTTACAACATATTTGATCGAATATTGTAGATAAATAACCAAGGTAATTAATTAAATATAATAGATTTAATAATAATTCGTTACATGATATTCGTATACTCTATATGTTTATCGTGCTTTACCAGTCCCTACTATCGCTTTTTACAGACAACAGCTGTTTATGTCAGTTGCTGTCGTGTTTACATGCTATTTACATTGTGATGTTTTTGTTATGAATCTGGTCATTTGATTGTTTATATTGTTTTTTGTGTCATCTGTTTAGACTTGGAACAAAGTTTAGTTATGTTTAACATGTCAAGCATGACAGTCCAGCATTGCTTGAAAATAGTGAATTTTAGGGTTTTGCTTGAACTGTGAATAAATGCCAATTGTTCCTGATTGCAAATTTTCTCATGAATAAAACTTTTTATAGTTGTATAGAAACAATCATATTCCCTATGAAAACAATATGTACCTTTTCATATCAGTATTTTTTTATAACATGGGCTATGGTGGCTTGAATTATTCATTTTCAAATTTACTTTCAAGTTATAAGATATGTATAGTTTTTATCTGCAAACATTTCCAGCTAAAACTCATAAAATATGTAAGCCCATCATATACTTTTATCAAATAAAACAATATTTAAAAAAAATTACTTTTAGGTTGTCAAAACATAGCCATTTCTCTGAGGGTCTGCAAAATACTTTTAAATGGCTGGCTTTCAATTTAATTTATTTCTCATTTCAATGGCAGTGCTATTTCTAGCTAGTCTGTTGTATTTTAGGCTGGTTTCGAAAGTGTTAATATTCAAAATACTCAGATGTGATCAGAGTAAATATGACTGTGATGAGAATATAAAATTGCAAAAGGAAAATAATTTGTTTGTACTTCGTTATTAGTTGACTCTCACTTTATATAAGTGCCTTATCATGTGATGACAACAGCAATGATTAAAAAAGAGTGACATATAATGTACTTTGAGGTTAAAAAAAAAAATTATATATCTAAATATACTTACACTTTTTTCAACTTTGACATGGCTATATTAGTTATTTAATCTGTCACACCTTTGTTAGGTTGATAATATTTATTGCATTGTGTCACATATTTTCTAAATAGTTATTTAAAAATGTTTGTTTTAAACTAAAACGATTTTTGAAAGAAACTTGTTCACTTCTTAAACTACAAGTTAGCCTATTATTAAAAAAAAAAAAAAAAATAGTGATCGCTGTATAACAATTAAGAGTATAATTGGTTTAAGAAAAGCATGGACATTAGAAAAACGTATGATAAAATATGTTTTCTAAAAAAATTGTTTAAGCACAAGCTAAATCTTGCATTTCAAATCAAATTTGAAAACAATTCACGACAAAAATATACTATTGTTTGAATATGATTTAATAAGAATCTTTAATTACCAACAATAAAAAAATGCCATTGTAAATTTCAAGAAATAAAAATGTGAGTGTATTACTGTAAGCCCTCCATACCCACAATTTGACACACATTTTACATACTGTGTTAGATTTATCTACTAATGTGTTCTTCTTAAGAAACCGAAAAAGTTACTGTTTGCTATCCCAGCTCTTTTCTCAACATGAATCTGTCGATCAAACTCCTTATACACTGGCAGGACTTTTAACAGTCTTGAACTGATTTACATTCTGACTATATTTACTTCAGAAGGACTAGTTGATTAACCCTTTCAATGCCAGTAGCCTATATATAGGCTTTTGGTAAAATTCTGTTGAACACCAAGAGCCTATATATAGTCAAGCGCCATGTGTCCGTACCACGCCAAGAGCCTATATATAGCCAGGTACCGTGCGAGCATTGAATGCCAAGCGCCTCTATGTAGGCTCATGTATATTTTGCGTATTACAGAGTTATTTTCTATTGAATTTCGATGAAACCCATACCATTGTATTTGGGATGAAATGTTCAGTTATAATATAACATATTTCTTTGTTTTGAATTAATTTTTATATTGTTAACACATAAAAACTCACAATATTTGTAAGGCAGTGGCGAGTACGAGTAGTGACAGCTGATCTGCTTTGTTTATTATCTTCATTTAACATTTTAATACTGTTTTAGCATTTTAATACAGACTTTTAATAAATAGACTTACTCAAGAATTTATAAAAAATTATGTTTAATCAAAAACTGAATTTCTACTTGTTTCCATACAGTAGTATAATCTTTTTAAAACATATGTTATTTATTACCTTTGAGAATAAGTAAAAATAAAGAAATGTATCTTTTATGCCTTATTTATTAATTCAAATGTTGTATGAATGAAATTCCACGAAAAAAATACAATAAAAATATACAGAAGTTAATGTAAATAAGTACAATACGGCTAAAAAATCGAGTTTTCATTAAAAATTAATAAATCAAAAACCAATAGTTATTTCCAAATGCAATTTACACAGTTTTGTTGGGAACTAAATTTAGAACATAAAATAATACGGTTAACCGCATAAACTTATTTTCAGGTCATGTTTTAGTGATTTAAAATTTGAAGAAGATATAAATGTAATTTTATTTACTTTACTTCATTTTATGTTACAATGTTATAAGAACATTTAAAACTTTCACACATACTGAAATGTTTCTGCTTTTATCGTGAAAAAATGGTTTCAAAAACACTGTTCTACCATTAAAAATAGCAGAATGACAGTACTTCTAGCGTAAAGGTACAAAAACGGCAAAAAGTGCCTGGCGATCTAGCGTACCGCGGCGTTCGCCCGGCATGGTTTGGACACTCTGCACTGAAACGGCTGGCGTGGTGGCGACACTTACTCATAATTTTCTGGCGTTCAAAGAGTTAATGTCATTTTAAACTTGATGTCAATACAACATTTCAGAGAAGGATTAGTTGATTAATGTCATTTTAAACATGATGTCCATACAACATTTCAGAAAAGGACTAGTCGATTAATGTCATTTTAAACATTTCTGAGAAGGAGTAGGGCCTAGTTGATTAATGTAATTTTAAACTTGATGTCAATACAACGTTTCAGATTTTCTTTGACCAATTTTAAAAGTGTTGCCAGATCATTTTGAACAAAAGATTTACAATAAAGATATTTTAAAAATAATACATTTTTTAATTCCTTCCTTGCCCAAAGTCACGAACTTTAAATTTATTAATCTACATAAGATCTGACGTTTTAAATCATGGAGTCAGGATTAAATATGAATTAAATGGAAATTTGAAATTAATTCGTCAATTTATTTTAAAATGTGTCTTTCAGATGTAACTTATTTAAATAGAAACATGAAACCTCTTACAATTAATTGAAGAAACTTGAAATAAATTGAAGTAAACATAGGTTTCGCATCAATTATATATAATAACTATTTTTTAAAAGTACCTAAGATTTATTATATATAAATGTATAAATAATGGTATTAAAGTAGGAGGAACGTTTTTAGATTTATCAAAAGCATTTGACCGAGTAAATCACAAAATCCTGTTGAATAAATTGGCAAATACTGGTGTTAGTGGTAACTTGTTTTTATTGATCAAATCTTATTTAAATAACAGAACACAATGCACTGAAATCTTGTATGATAATGGATACTTAGTGGAAAGGAAAAGATCAAACATTAGGATAGTAAAATTTGGGTGCCACAGGGCTAAATATTGGGGCCATTTTTATTTATTTGCTATGTTAATGATTTCAAAATTTCAATGGACAACAGTTATTTTCTAAGTATGTACGCAGATGATACATCTGGTCTCTGCTGGGCAAAAGACTTATCCACATTAGAGAATAAAATCCTTAGATTCATGAATGAATGTAATGTATATTTCAAGAACAATAACTTGCTACTGAATGTAGACAAAACACAACTAGTTTGTTTTAGCCCAAATGGTGTTAATGAAAATATTGTTGTAAAAAATAATGATTTTAGTGTTAAGGCGGTCTCATCTTGCAAATTCCTTGGCATCTATTTAGATACAAAACTTTCCAGGGAGGTACATATTGACTATGTATGTAAAAAAATATTACCTAGCTTATTTTTGCTTAGAAGACTCAGCTCCTATTTTGAGTCAGTTATGCTAATCAAGGTGTATTATGGTCTTGTGTATCCGTATCTTTCTTATGGCTTATTGTTATGGGGTAGTGCATCGAAAACACACATGGATAGGGTCTTTATTCTCCAAAAGAAGTCATTAAGAATAATTGCAAAAGTAAATCCTAGAGTGTCTTGCAAAAACATTTTTACTGATTTAAAAATTTTGACTGTTTATGCCTTGTACATGTTTCAAGTAATAATGTTGGTTAAACAAGATGAAAAATTTACAAACAAAAATGTGGATGTTCATAATCACAATACAAGGCACAAATATAACTTTCATAGGGTAAATAGAAATTTCAAAACTACTGAAAATAGTCCTTTTGTTAAGGGAGAAATTTTTTTCAATGCACTTCCCCAAGAAATAAAGATGTTAAATGGTAATAATTTTAAGTCTGAATTAAAGAAATATCTAATTAACAAATGTCCTTATGGATTACAATTGTAAATATGTATTTTATGTAAGTTTGAGTCTTATGAATTTATGTTTTTCTAATTTACAAATGTCCTTATGGATTGCAATTGTAAATATCTTTGGATTGCAATTGTAGACCTTTAGAAGAACATATTCTAGTTCTAAGTTTAATAGTCTAATAATATAGTTTAATAAGGTTTAATAGTTTTTAAGGTAAAATTTATATTATCATAATATCATATGACACTATTCTTGGTATACTATGCAAACTTCGAATGAAGAATATTTGAATTGAATTGGAAAAAAGCCCTGGCTCCACATAAAGCTGTTGGTCCCTTAGTTGCCCTGGCTGTTGGGCTATTAATAAATTACCCTTTCTGAGGAACAGTCAAACTCAGATAGTAACAAGACTACACTCATCCACACTCATCCTACACTCATCTAACCATTCATATTCGCCTTAAAATACCAACATCGTTGTGTCGGCGTCTCATATATAAATTAGAGATTGAAGTAGGTACTTATTTATTTGTTACTGAATTAGGCCACCTGAGACATAAAATGAAAGAACAACCAAGAATAAAATAGCTATTTTTTCTTTGTTTTGTGACAATTTTAAATACCCGGGTATTTCACATCACTATGCAGTCATGGATTCAAATCCCAGGAGGTCCATTACAAATTTGCTTTGAAGGCTTTAGACCAGGGTTTCTCACTAGGATTTCATGAAGAGCCTTATTACTTTTCTGAAAATAATCTAAGGATCGCAATTTCATTCTTTATTAGATCATACATACAGTTTTTTCATATGTTTTCTAGCTTGCATTTCGTTTGTCTCTCTGCTATTAATTTAGTATTTAGAGAATTATAACAAAGATCAATTATTCTGAGCATTTTTTTATTGGCTTATAAAAGTACCTAAGCGAATGTCACTTTAATAAATCATCACAGTTCTACAACATTTTAAGGATCATAAAAAATTGTGTTGGGCTGCATGCGGCCCGAGGACTAACTTATGTACTGAATATCCCTGGTTTAGACTGTTGTTCCATAACGTTAGTAGAATAAGTTAAAAATGCCACTGGCGTAGACAGACTACAGAAAAGTTTTTAAAGAATTTTTTTACCTACAGCACTATTTAACCCTTATAGTGCCGGGAATCGCTGTCAGCGACGCCCCTTACTAGTGCGAGAAATGCCAGCGTCGCTGTGAGAGACGCGCTGTATTTGTTATAGTGTATCGTTATGTTTTATTAAATGGCCGCCAGAATAATACCAGACGCTTTGCCAATGACCGCTGCACGCAGTTTCGCTCTTGGACTGTGTCTAGATGACGTACTGTTCCGTGACAGACACGTAACTATTAGGTATAACTATTATGTCGCTTAGCAACCAATTTGTAATGTTTTAGTTATAATTTTGTAAAGAGATAATTTTAGAAGTTTAGTAAATGA
The DNA here is from genome assembly GCA_035578905.1 of Stictocephala bisonia. Taxonomy (NCBI): domain Eukaryota; kingdom Metazoa; phylum Arthropoda; class Insecta; order Hemiptera; family Membracidae; genus Stictocephala; species Stictocephala bisonia. The sequence continues at coordinate 1,440,353 of JAQJVL010000031.1, read as the reverse complement.
AATTATATGTATTAGTTCAGTTTTAAATGCTCTATAAAATGTCGTTCAGGACAATATTCTAAAATAAAATTATAACTAATATACGGACCTTCAAACTTGAAAAAAATTTAAAAAAATTTTTGTTCTCAAGGTTTTTAGAAAAAAATAAAATTTATTACAAAGAAAGGTTAAATATATAGTACATAGCTCTATAGACCACTTATTGCTCTTTCATTTAAAAAAAGAATTTATATAAATATGACTAAAAACATGGATTCTATAAATTTTTACCTGTAACCTTACATTTTTGCCAAAATTGGCCTGGCACTTTTCGCATAGGAAATGCAAAAATGGCCCGGCACTATAAGGGTTAAGATATTTTTCTAAATTGAAACATTATTCCTGATTTTTTATAGTTTTTTGATGTTTTGAACTCATATAAATACATCAAAACTACAATTAGGCCTAGACCTATTAAATTTATCTGGCCAAACCCATGTTTCACGAGCTCATTCCATTTAATAAATGTAAATAATTGGGTCTTTCGAATCAACAAGGTGTAACAATGTATGACAGTGAGTACATCTTTACATAATATTTACATATTTTGTCTTACGTTAAAAAAAGAAATTAAATAAGGCCCACCGCCTTCATTATGAACAAGGATGTATCTATTTTAAAAAATGTATATTTTTTAGTTCTTACCCGAAACTTTGCGGCAGTAATAAAAACTGTCCAACAGCAAATGATTCAGCACCTGGAATTGCAGTAATGTCATTCTTCAACTGATTGTTTAAGATCATTCCTGGGAGATCGGTAGATTCAGTTTGTGCAATGATTGGACTAGCCAAAGTAGGCCTGGTCAAGCGCATAACTGGAAAATATTGAATTTGAACGAATTCTTTATTAAATGTAGGCGTACTGCTTATATGTTACTAGAACAAACTTTGGTATTTATACAGTTTCTTGCCACCAAATAATATTGGAAAATTTTGCTTGAAATGGGTCTAGAATTGTCTATTTTAACGATATATACTTTTCATTCTGCGGAAATCATGCATTTTACCGAAAAAATACTAATGTCACAACTTTTAGTATTTTTTGTCATATTTCTGTTAATTTACCATCTTTTTTTATTTTCATGTGTTTTTGTGCTGAATACAAATTTGATAACTATTTTGGTCTATTACAATTATTTCTTGAGATATAACAGAAAAAATACTTTCGCGGAGAATCACGATTAACGGCCATTACGTAATCATTATATACAACAACTATTATTCACCAAAATTGAACTCACCTATATTCCTGCTGGAGTTCCCTTATAGGTTGTCACGGAGGCCAAACAATGGAATTTAACACAAATCACGAATTTTGTTGAGTAAATAGACATCTAGAATAAGTTATGTTATGTTTGGTTAGGTCAGTAAAAATTGCATTTTCTGGCTGAAACAATTATTTAACTGCAAAACCAACTATATATTTGTGATCAGCATACAAAAATTACGAGAAAAGAAAAATAATTGGTTAAAAAATAACGATTTAAAAAAAGTTGGTTTTAAACTAGTTTTTAGATTTTTCGGTAAAAAATGAGTTTTCTGCGGGTGAAGGCAACCTCCTCAAGAGATGTAAACTCATAATTCACCACTTTTTCAACAAGAAATCGTATTTTCAGAGGTGGCAAAAAGTGCATAACTACCAAACTTTAATTCCATATTCAGATAGTATATTATTAAATATCATACCTCTGCTCGTCTGACTGATAGTGAGTTTTTGAACTTCTTTAATCATATAAAGTTTTAGCAGGTAGAAAGTATATTTCTAGAATCGACATGGAAAAGTGCATAAACCTAAATGAAATGTTTATTTTGATTTAACATCAACGATTTAAATTTAGCAACTTCAGTTTTTTTAATTAAGTCATGGTATATGGTGTATTACCTTTCAATGCTAGTATGTGCTCAGTCTTTTCTCGTCCTTCCATGGTTGTAGACTATGGGGTTCTGTTCAAAATGACAATAGGGGTCTAATAATTATTTTTAGGTTATATATGCCTAGATGATAAAGAGGCCTATGCTCTTACTGGCCCAAATCAACTTTCACCTAATTTAATGCTTTAATTCAAATTGCTTTTTTACACAAACCGGAATTGAATTATTTGCACAAACCAGACATCTTATGAAAATTAAGTCATTTATGAACACATAATTTTTAGCAATCATAAAGTAAAACTTGAAAACTCTCCTACTACAAACAGATGACACTGACAGTGACAGTTGATTGGAATCGAGAGTCCCCCTCAATAGTCAATTCAAAACGTTCGCAACCAGTCACTGAGTATTTTCAGTAGAGTACTATATTAAAAAGTACTGACAAAAAATAGGACATACTAATCTAACATCTATATGTGATATATATCAAGCACAATATAAGTAAATAAGTCACCTATTTATTGAAATGAGCGGAAATTTCTTTTCAGATTCATAACACTATCAATCAATGAACCAAATAATCTTTATTGTGACAGTGAAGCACTGCATAATTCTTCAATTAGGTAAAAAACTGATGAGGAGCTCACATGACAGCAGAAATAAAGGTGTGTCATACATATGTGCAATACAAAAGTTTGATTGTCTCAGTATTAAATATGCATCTTGAAGCACGGGACACAAGTATCAAGCAGATTGTCCTGTCATATTATGAGTGTCATATCTGATAGGAGGCCAGGTGAGCTCAACATTCCTAAATTAAATGTCTACACTACAAAACAGAATTTTTGAATGAGTATTCAAACAGGATCAGAGATTCAGATTTGTGAAGGTTACAGTTGCGGATTTAATTTCTTTATGGCCTATCGTGCAATTAGTTGCAAACAATTCTTTGATCCTATTAATATTGGTATGCAGCCGGGATGACAATTGCTACTTTGCTCTGTTAGAACAACATGACACTTATCAAAGTTTCTGATTTTAAAAGGACCGATAGTGTGACCTAACTAGAGGGATTTTACTATGATGTGGATTAACGATATCGATCATTGAATAGACATCAACACATTTTCTTATTTATACGAAGATCCAATCCTGTTTCATAAAGACAACATCAAGTATCAATTATCTCACCATGGTTTAAGGCTGAGTTGAAATATACCTTGCGATTGACAAGAGAATCTTACATAAACACTACAAAAAGCTGTAGACAAAATAACGTCAGTTTTATCGAATTACAGCTTGTTACAGTAATATGAACAGTGTTTGCTTGGATCAGTGTGTTTAGGACAGAATTCCCTCTTATCCCAATAAAGTTCTGTACTTAATGATGAGGTTTAGATTGATTAATGATATTTCTAGGACCTGTCTCTAGAATATGTATAATATGTTATCAGATATTTTCTGCCCATTATTTGAACAAATAACAGATGTTCATACGGTTTTTATATGTGTCTTGTGGGAGATTGTAGGCGATAGGTTGTATGCTTGGTCCTCTTAATACCGACATGGCGTCCACTTGGTGGTTGCTATCGGCGTGGACACTACTAGAGAAGTCTGGGGCGTCCATGTTGGGTGGTAATCATTGTGCGGATGTTGTGTAGGGGAGATAACTGAGTATCAGGCTTGTCAATTAGCTGAAAATCAGACCAGCACTACGTGGTTCGGATTCCACGTAAAGCTGTAGGTCCCTTAGTTGCCCTGGCTGTTGGGCTATTAATAAATTGCCCTTTCTGAGGAACAGTTGAACTCAGTTAGTAACCAGACTACACTCGTCCACACTCATCCTACACTCATAAAACCATTCATATTCGCCTTAAAATACGCACAACGTTGTGTCGGCGTCTCATATGTAAGAATATGTAAGAATATGTGCATTGAGGACGTAAATGGAACAATATTGGGATTGGATGGCTCAAAGTGTACGGAATCTGATTCTATTCTCCCAATAATACTGAGGAAATGTGATTTTTTCGTTGAGTCTTTGATGAAACTGTTTAATCTTTCTTTTCGTATTGATCTATTCCCAAGTAACTTAAAAAGTGTTTTTCTAGTTCCAATACCAGCCAGCGTCAAGACCTTAAAGGCATATTGACATTCTTCTCTTTTAAAGATTTTTGAGGTGTTTGTGTTCCAGGCAAGGACTCTCCTTTACTACATAATTGTCTTAACATCAAGTCAACATTAAAATCAATTCTTCAAACATATTTACCTATCAAAATTAGTTTTTTAATATGAATGCCTTTGAATGTTAGGAGCAGTGTAATGTTTCAGTATTAAGTATTGTGGGAACTCACTGACCTTGTTTGCTGGCTACATGTCATATTGAAAAATTAGTGATATGTTCATAGGATATTTGTACTATGAATTCGTCATAGTCTGGTGTGCCTCAATGATCTTAGTTGAGTCTAATACTATTTATTATATTCATAAATTAAATTATAATATATATCTATCTTGAGCGTATTATATTTTCAAAGCTTCCAAATTAAAGTAGCTTAAAGTCTTAAATACAAAGCTTAAATTAAACCAAGGTCATATTAAGAGAAGTTTTACTACAAATACAAGTCAGTAACGTCCTTTTTAAATCAGTTATTTATGCATACTCATGTTAGTTCTAGCACAGCAAACTAGCAATTATATAGATGAATGGTGGTGATTATCTCAAGTAAGTAAGTGGTGATACGGTTCAGTAAGAACCTCATCACAAAGTGTGGCCACCTAAATAAATATAAAAACAAATAAATAAAGTCAGGAATAATAGAAGCATCAAAAATATACAAATCGGTTAGTTAAAAATCATTAAAAATTAATTGTAGTTTGTTAAAAAAATCTTTCAATTGACGAGTGCGAAAAGGAAATACCGCATAATTTTCTTTACTGGCAATAACCGCTCTACACATGAGTTGTAGTTTTGCGTCTCCATGATTCACGGCACTCCAAAATGTTTAACTTGTTCAACAAAATGTTATTCTGCGATTTTTTCTATTCATTACAATACTAGTACAAAAAAGTTCATGAAATTAGATAAACTACTGTGAATATATATTAGAATTGAAATTTTGGTGGAACATTTAATTAAATAACTTTATAATACTGATACTTTGATTCAATTAAGAGAGTGTTTGGATTCGTCATTAATTTATTTTAAACCTATGAAAAATATTACTAGTCCTAAATAAATTAATGTTTGCATTTCTTCCAAGTTTTATATACCATTTGCATTTGTTTATGAAAATCTTTTTAGTATGTTTAGTGAGTATTTCTAAACACACTTTTAATTTTCGTATTGTACTACGATCATAGTAATTATTAAAACTCTAAAAATTCATATAGTGAAAAAAACATAATAAATTGATTTAAGAATAAAGTGCTAACTCATGAAAAATAAAACATTCGTAATTTGTTAAAATGATACTTTTGTAACCAAATGATACATAATTTGGATATGATGTAAGTAATGTTGTTTTAATGGAATTAACAATAAGAAATTGGGTATTTTACTGAATAGCCTAACAGTGATAGTAAAAAGTAAATCCCAGTTTTACTCCAGTCTAGTTCATTGGGACAAGTAAGCGCCAACTACATCGCAAGTTAACCTAAACATCGATATCACGCCAGTTTTACTACAGTCTAGTTCTAGGACAAGGAAGTGCCAACTACATCGCAAGTTAACCTAAACATCGATATCACGCCAGTTTTACTACAGTCTAGTTCTAGGGCAAGGAAGCGCCAACTACATCGCAAGTTAACCTAAACATCGATATCACGCCAGTTTTACTACAGTCTAGTTCTAGGGCAAGGAAGCGCCAACTACATCGCAAGTTAACTTAAACATCGATATCACGCCAGTTTTACTACAGTCTAGTTCATTGGGACAAGTAAGCGCCAACTACATCGCAAGTTAACCTAAACATCGATATCACGCCAGTTTTACTACAGTCTAGTTCTAGGACAAGGAAGTGCCAACTACATCGCAAGTTAACCTAAACATCGATATCACGCCAGTTTTACTACAGTCTAGTTCTAGGGCAAGGAAGCGCCAACTACATCGCAAGTTAACTTAAACACCAATATCACGCCAGTTTTACTACAGTCTAGTTCTAGGGCAAGGAAGCGCCAACTACATCGCAAGTTAACTTAAACATCAATATCACGCCAGTTTTAATTCAGTCTAGTTAAATTGGACGAGGAAGCGCCGTTACGTAATTAACTTCTCAAACCGTTACCTGAGACGAAGGACCTAAGGATGTCTGACCACGACCGACCATGGATTGGTCTCAGGTCACCGGCCAAGGATCCTGCAGGACTATAAATCACTTGAGGCCCTTCTGCTCGACATCATTCAAGATGATTTCCCTTGTCGTGTTATTCCTGACTGCCTCGTGTTCCTTGGGCTACGCCAGCCCTTCCACTCCAGCACCCCATACTCTTCAAGAGGTATCCCATCGGCTGGACATGATCCTCAACAATACCAGGTCCAGGGAGAACTATATTAGGTGCTTCATGGACAGAGGGATATGCAACAAGGAAGCCCTTGATATAAAACGTAAGTTTAGTACAGTACAATATGTAATGCTTATTTTATATGAGAGATTGAAAATGTTAATATTGACGAAAATTGAAATCCCTTGTTACGTTACATTATATATAATTTAAAAAAAATGTCCATGCAGAAATCTTGAACTCATTTTGTTAAACAAAATATTCGGTAAATATGGAATATAGGGGTCCAACCCAATTTACACGTTTTTCTAACTAACTCGTGGATACGAATCCATAGAAAATGTTTGGTGGAATTTTCGATTTTTAACAAATAATTGAAAAAAAAGAAAAATTAAAGAAACATTTTTACACAAAAAACGATGTATGTTGTAAGAGTAAATGTATGTTGTAAAAAAGTAAGTAAGTGGTGATACGGTTCAGTAAGAACCTCATCACAAAGTGTGGCCACCTAAATAAATATAAAAACAAATAAATAAAGTCAGGAATAGTAAAAGCATCAAAACTATACAAATCGGTTAGTTAAAAATCATTAAAAATTAATTGTAGTTTGTTAAAAAAATCTTTCAATTGACGAGTGCGAAAAGGAAATACCGCATAATTTTCTTTACTGGCAATAACCGCTCTACACATGAGTTGTAGTTTTGCGTCTCCATGATTCACGGCACTCCAAAATGTTTAACTTGTTCAACAAAATGTTATTCTGCGATTTTTTCTATTCATTACAATACTAGTACAAAAAAGTTCATGAAATTAGATAAACTACTGTGAATATATATTAGAATTGAAATTTTGGTGGAACATTTAATTAGATAACTTTATAATACTGATACTTTGATTCAATTAAGAGAGTGTTTGGATTCGTCATTAATTTATTTTAAACCTATGAAAAATATTACTAGTCCTAAATAAATTAATGTTTGCATTTCTTCCAAGTTTTATATACCATTTGCATTTGCTTATGAAAATCTTTTTAGTATGTTTAGTGAGTATTTCTAAACACACTTTTAATTTTCGTATTGTACTACGATCATAGTAATTATTAAAACTCTAAAAATTCATATAATGAAAAAATAATAAATTGATTTAAGAATAAAGTGCTAACTCATGAAAAATAAAACATTCGTAATTTGTTAAAATGATACTTTTGTAACCAAATGATACATAATTTGGATATGATGTAAGTAATGTTGTTTTAATGGAATTAACAATAAGAAATTGGGTATTTTACTGAATAGCCTAACAGTGATAGTAAAAAGTAAATCCCAGTTTTACTCCAGTCTAGTTCATTGGGACAAGTAAGCGCCAACTACATCGCAAGTTAACCTAAACATCGATATCACGCCAGTTTTACTACAGTCTAGTTCTAGGGCAAGGAAGCGCCAACTACATCGCAAGTTAACTTAAACATCAATATCACGCCAGTTTTACTACAGTCTAGTTCATTGGGACAAGTAAGCGCCAACTACAACATCGCAAGTTAACCTAAACATCGATATCACGCCAGTTTTACTACAGTCTAGTTCTAGGGCAAGGAAGCGCCAACTACATCGCAAGTTAACTTAAACATCGATATCACGCCAGTTTTACTACAGTCTAGTTCTAGGACAAGGAAGCGCCAACTACATCGCAAGTTAATTTAAACATCAATATCACGCCAGTTTTACTACAGTCTAGTTCTAGGGCAAGGAAGTGCCAACTACATCGCAAGTTAACCTAAACATCGATATCACGCCAGTTTTACTACAGTCTAGTTCTAGGGACAAGGAAGCGCCAACTACATCGCAAGTTAACTTAAACATCGATATCACGCCAGTTTTACTACAGTCTAGTTCTAGGGCAAGGAAGCGCCAACTACATCGCAAGTTAACTTAAACATCAATATCACGCCAGTTTTAATTCAGTCTAGTTAAATTGGACGAGGAAGCGCCGTTACGTAATTAACTTCTCAAACCGTTACCTGAGACGAAGGACCTAAGGATGTCTGACCACGACCGACCATGGATTGGTCTCAGGTCACCGGCCAAGGATCCTGCAGGACTATAAATCACTTGAGGCCCTTCTGCTCGTCATCATTCAAGATGATTTCCCTTGTCGTGTTATTCCTGACTGCCTCGTGTTCCTTGGGCTACGCCAGCCCTTCCACTCCAGCACCCCATACTCTTCAAGAGGTATCCCATCGGCTGGACATGATCCTCAACAATACCAGGTCCAGGGAGAACTATATTAGGTGCTTCATGGACAGAGGGATATGCAACAAGGAAGCCCTTGATATAAAACGTAAGTTTAGTACAGTACAATATGTAATGCTTATTTTATATGAGAGATTGAAAATGTTAATATTGACGAAAATTGAAATCCCTTGTTACGTTACATTATATATAATTTAAAAAAAATGTCCATGCAGAAATCTTGAACTCATTTTGCTAAACAAAATATTCGGTAAATATGGAATATAGGGGTCCAACCCAATTTACACGTTTTTCTAACTAACTCGTGGATACGAATCCATAGAAAATGTTTGGTGGAATTTTCGATTTTTAACAAATAATTGAAAAAAAAGAAAAATTAAAGAAACATTTTTACACAAAAAACGATGTATGTTAATTGTCTTAACTAAGGAACATACTCTAACCTATATAGGCCTAAACTAACGTTATCTAACCTGTTTTATTTAATATCTAGGTTTTTAGCTGTTGCAGGAAAAAATGGATGTTATATTCGTGTTTAGGAGGAAAAATATATAGTAGTAATTATGTATACTAGTTTTTGGTGAAAATACGTTTTTCCTGTTTAATTTTAGTTTTTAATCGGCTTTTCCGCTAAACGACGTCTATGGATTTGTATTCGTTGGGTTAGAATTGACTAGTTTAAAAAAATGTGAGAATTATTATGTGGGACCATATATTTCAAATTTACCAAATTTTCATTACAAATATGCATTGCTTGAACAAGAAAGACTAACACTAGATCTCTGAAAAAATCTATTTGAAAGTTTGTACATAAATTTAACGTGGATCTGCATTAAATTTTGGTGCAACGTAAAAATATAGTCCCCTGTCTAGTAAAAAATATTTGTTTCATGTTTCCTTTCATGCTAAGAAAGATTTATCGAATATTGTATGGACAATGTGTGATAAGTGATTTGAGTCAATTTAATCTGTAATTCTTTCTAGTTTATAAAATAATATATGTCAATCTTCCCGAAAGTTGATATGTATAATCTAGCTATATTTTAAATTAATAATTGTTATTTATTTTTGTCAGATTCGATATAGATTTTTTAGTTTATATTAATGATGTCCATGCTTATTGTATTATTCATTTTAAATATTTGTCTATTAAATAAATTTAACTTTATTATTATTCTAGATAGTCGTAATTGTATGGCCAATTTACAATGATTACTATCACACGCCGTTTATGTTCGGTTTATGTTCGGAAACTGAACGTTTTATGTTCGGTTCTATTCGTTGAATTCTTAGTTTTTAATTCTACGTTGTAACTCGAAAATCTTCTAATGTAGCATTGTCGTTTAATTTGTGTTTTGTTTGCGTTGTTTTATGTTTGGTTTCTGCTGTTTCGTGTTTGGTGAGTTTTTTATGTACGGTTTCTGTTGTTTTATGTTCGGTTTTTGTTGTTTTATGTTTACTTTATATTGTGTTTTTGTTCGTTTTATGTTATAATATAACATTTGTCATAGACACTACTCAACTTCTATAATGAATTGTTTTAAGTGACATTATTTCAATTAACGCAATATTCCTTAAATATGTAATGATTGCTTGATTCAACAATTATGGTTGACATTGCAGCAGAGTTAATTGGGGTTGAGTTCATTTACCGTTGTAAGTCCCTGGCGTAATGTTCAGTTGTTTGTTACTCCTAAATTAATTTTATACATTTACAGGATTAACACGGGTTTGATTAAACTATTTCAATAAAATATCAATGTTTACATTGCTAGAAAAATACATAAATTACACCGTTACAGAAATAATAAATAAATAACTAAAAAAATGAATATAATGACTACGATTAAAATACTCTAATAAACATAACAGAAATCAATTACAGGTGCAGTGCAATTTCTAACATCAAACTATAAAACAAGCTTTAATGTTAGAGAAAGAGGGTGAACTATTATTGCGTATGATAGTGCCGCAAACAGAAAAACAAACAGATGATAAAAAAATTAAATTAGTGAATGCTAAAAACAAAAAAAATAAACATATTTCTGTTTCTAAAAAGCTGCGATAACCTGAAACAATATGAAGATTTATTCACTATAATATCAGTAAATGTAATAAATAAATTCTTTATTTCACATTTATGTACACATATCAATAAAATATGTACATAATAATATAAAAGAATAAATGAAATATATTATGAAGCTGAGATGATTATATTGGACATCGTTTTGCCAGGTCCGATGCAAATAAAAATTAACTACATTTATTATGGTATATTGTTATTATTACCAGTAAACATATAAAATTAAGAAGATTAAGGCCTCTCTAGAGCAAAGCTTGTTTAGAGATCATCATGAAAACTAAAAAAAAACTGTAAAAAACTTAATAAAGAAATAAAACGATAGAGAGAAAAATAAGAAATTAATGAACTCAATATTCATATGCTTATTATTAAAGTAATGAAAACACGCAATGTTTGTATTTAAATAATGAAAAAGGAAGCAAATAATTATTGAACTCTGATATTGAAGCCTAATAGCAATTTTAGGCTACTAAACTTAAATTTCCAATTTGCAATTAAAATAAGTGGTCGAACTTAAATCACTGCGAGCAAGTAACAATACTCTTATCATAAACTTAAAACAAGAAAACTTGGCATTTTATAATAATTTTGCTATAACAATTAAAGCAGAATGAACACAATTATAACAGAACTATTATTTATATGTTATAACTATTCTATAGATTTATAACTCATGTACTTTTTTCATTACTTATAAAAGTTACACAGTAATTTATATATTTGAAACCAAATACTTAATGTTCAAGATAGAACAAGTAAATTTTACTAAAATAGCAAATTTTTGGGAACAAGTCATTACATTAAAATTCAGGGTTTCCTAGTTAACGCATCTGCAACTATACTTTTTTATTTTTATTTTTTATTTATTTATTCATAAGACGCATATCGTCAAGATATGGGCGAATATGGATTTCGAATGAGTGTGATAAGTGTAGATGAGCGAATGTAGTCATTGTTACAAACTAAGGCCGACTATTCCTTAGACTATTCCTCATTAATTAATAGCCCAATGACAAATGAACAGCCCGTGGTTATCAGCTGATCCTTCTCAAAATGTGTTATGACTCTGATTGGGATCGAACTGAGAATCTTTAGCTTATGAAGCTGGGATTGAACCAACTACGCTACCGACCAATTATATATAAAACTATAAACCACACCCTTAACACTTAAGTAGCTACTCGGGGACAAAGTGTTGTGAAGATTGCCATCGATGTGGGGTGTTAATGCTGGGAAGCAGCAATGAATACATATGTCTATATAGATTTGTATTCATTGGAAGTAGTCCGTGTTAAGATGTTGTGTTGGGAAGAGAACTGAGTATCAGGCATGTAAGTTAGCTGAAAATTAGATCAATACTACTTGGTTCGGATTCCACGTAAGCTGGAGGTGTCATCGTTCTATTGGGCTATTGATAAATGGATCTTTCTAAGTTACAGTTGATCTTAGTTAGTAACCACACTACACAGGTCATCAACATTCATATCTTCCATATTTGCCTTTCAATACGAAAACGCTCTGTTAATATCTCATATCTGAATAATAATCTGATTTAAAAAATCAACAGACATAAAAATCAAAAATAGATAAAACAGAAATAAATTCACCATCAAGTTCATAAAATGGGCACATTTTTTGAGTAAAGAGAATGTAGCTTACTTGGTAATGGGATAAAAGTTATTGGGCTGAAAAACCAATTAAACTAAGCAAATCTAAAGAGTTTAAGCCACTCACCTGCTATATAATTGAACGACGCATTCGTAATTGTAATTAATACGGGGCCTATAGGGATCCAACTGTGATTACTTTTGAAAATATCTTTATCAACAGTGGTCGATTTATACTTTTTTACTAGAAAGTTCTAGTTAAAAAGTATCTTTGGCAATCATATACTTTCTAAAGTCCATTAAAATAATTTTTCACAATATGGTTAAAATGGAGTTTAAAAGAGAAGATGGCTTTGTCACAGAGAATTTTGGGTTTCACACGAATAATTATGAAAAATTGTTATGTTTGCAAGTTGAAGGTTTTCAAGGTGAAGATACTTAATCAAATATAAATAAAAATTTAAAACTTTTAGACACAAAACACACTTTTTAATAATCTTACCTACCGTAACTGAACCCAGTCTGACCTAACAAACAAGATTTCAAATTCTCGTTTAAGTCAAGGTTCCTGCGTAGTAGAACCCTGTAGTCTCGGTACACTAGCCGTAGTACAGGCACATTTATAGTTGCTCAAATAGTCACATTAGAAGTTATTGTAAGTTTTTACATATTTTATTGAGGAGTTAATACTGTCATATACAAAAAGAGTTTTCCGTATCGTAATCAACTAAAAAAAAAAAAAAAAAAAAACAAAAAACGTAAAATAAGGATAAACATATATCTTGAAAGATAATAAATGAGAAAATATAAGTATTCCGTTTTGGCTTGAGTATAAAGACACGTATTGTTACGGAATCAGAACTACCTCCCTTTAAGAAACAGCCATTTTACTCACTAATGAACATGTTTCGTTATTTAGGTGATTATAGAAAGTACAGAAATTTTGAGTCAAAGAGATTGAAACGTAAGCAGAAGATAGCTTTGTACGTTTCGCATGCCAGCCCTACCACTTACTTTTTATGCCAAAGTTAATTAATTTGCGTGTATCTACTTCGTAATTAATATTTTGTCCCCAAAACCATATTCTGTTTTTTCGTAGGGAATGGACTATGTTGAGTCGCTTCCGGACGGGTATGAGAAGTGGGGAATGGGAAATGATCAGTCATGTGATTATTGAGTGGAAGTTCATACTATGGATCACATAGTTACTGATTGCCTATTGCGTTCTTTTCAAAGGAGATTCGCTTGCCTTTATTGAATCGAAGAAGCAGAATGATGAATGGTTTGGAAACCTAGATTATCTCTGTGACGGGAGATCATTATTTAAACACTCAGACATCTACTTTCAATTTTGTTTTATTTATGTATAATTTATTGGCCTAACTTTAAATGTTGTTATTTCTCCTCTTTTAGTTTGGTAGTTTGAAAGCCATACGATATGATACTTGTCATAGAGTGTTGTGCTGTACTATTAAAAGAAACTTTTAGGTACCACCACGGTAAAACTTGACCAAACGTTGCTCCCATTATACTCGAAACTCTTGAACTTGACATGAGAGTGCTTGGCGGCGCTTGGATGAAGCTCTACACTCGGTGATGTCAGGAGCACACTGCGACTAGCAATATATAAACAATAAAAACACAACAATGTATGGCACTGTATAAACAATATGAAAATAAAACGTTTCTTGCACACAAAATCACGCAATATGTGAATATTATCCAAAGAATTAGGTTAACAGAAAAGTCGTATTGAGATAACAGATCGGCGTTTAAGCGTTGGTATAGTCATGGCTGGCTAGTAACGTAACGTCAGTGGTCATAGCGTTTGGAACCTCCTTGTAGTTCCGGCTCTTTTGAAGTCAAGTCTGGAGACTCAATAAATACACTATAGCACCATAACAACATTGTTAATGGTTGGAAAGTGAAATTGCATCATATACACGTATGTCACAAAATTAATATTTTATCACATTACCTTCTGCAGGCCCCGTAACTACTTCATTTAGGAATAGTAAGTTGAATTGTACAGGAAGTAAACGGTTTAGTACTGTGGTGGAGATTGAATAAATTGACTATAATTGCTATTGCAGACGCATTCGAAAAAGAAAACAGGAAATAAAATAGTTCACGCAATAAAAAATGTATACGGTGGTAATATGTGGATACTGCTTTCAAGGTCCCGAAGAGGGAAACATTTTACCCGATAAGCAGCTTTCAATACATGGGAATATTTGTTAAGTAAAGTGGATTGGTTCTGCACATGTTTAATATAAATATATTTAGGGAGCATATACATGTAGGAAATGGAATGAATAACATGTAGTCAAGGTTTAGGTGTTGTGTATAGAAGAGAACTGAGTCACCTGAGAAGAGTCTAGCTGACAATCAGACCAACACGTGGTTCGGATTACACGTACACGTAAATCTGTAAGTCCTCTTAGTTGCACTAGCTATTGGGCTATGAATAAATGGTCCTTTCTGAGGAACAGTTGACCTTAGTTAGTAACAATGACTAAACTAGTTTATCTACACTCATTCGCCCCTCATATTCGTCCATATCTTGACGATCGGCGTCTTAATAATGAATAATGAACACGTCAGCATGTACGAGCATGGAATGTAGATATTGCAGAATGTAGGAAAATGAAATCTAGAACATGTAGTAAGTGGGAACATGATTTTATAAATGAATTGAAAATCAACATTTGGAGCAGTCGTAAGGGGCTAAGCTGGTGGCTTACCACGTGGTTGGTCTCCTCAGTGCCTGCTCCCGTGGTTTGGAAGTCACATTAAGCCGGTGGTCTCCAGGTTAAAGTTTAGAGAGAGGTAGTGCTTATTACCCCTAAATTCGGCCGTTATAATAATATATTCTTTAAAATGTGATAAGCTTTAACTATATAAGTTGCTTGAAAATAAAACATCTCTCATCCCCATCTTTCTATGTTAACTCTGATAACACTCATCCAAATGATCTTGATTTACTGTCATCGTCCTTAAATTTTCATTCAATAATAAAATTAGAAACATTGTACCTGACACTAACTGTGTTGTTAATGAAGAAAGTTAAAGTATATTTTAGCACCTGTCAACCAATTGAACGTTGAATGCCTTTTTATAAATATACATACATACATTGCCATAAACATCAGTATCGGTTTTGATTTTTGTTATGTATATATTATTTTATTATAAATACGTAAAATAATGTTACTGTTATATATGAATGATCAATATCTATTTGTTATGTATTGTTTTATTTATTTATGCTAATATTCTAATTTTGTTGTGTTATTACTGCTTATTTGTATTTAATTGATAGTTTGTTTAATAGTTTTAATGTTTTTAAATAAGATGTCTTTAAATAACAGACAAATAATATTCATAGTAGGTTTTTCTTTTAATTCGTACATAGTGTTGATATAAAATGTTAGAAATGTCGATTGTAATCTGACGCTGCAATATGGTTGGAAAATTTGTTTTGTATAATGATTAGATAAATAAAAGAATAACACTTACTCATACGTGACGGAAATGAATCTAAGACGTTAAATGTCTTCCCGACCATCAATATTTACGGAGTTAATGTTCCCCCACCCCAATCAAGTAGTAAAACGTTGGTGGAAAACTTTTAATAACCAACGAATTGATGGAAGAATTTAAGAAAGCCTCTTAGTTAAATAAGCTATCGACTGTATACCATATGAAATAAATATGAAATTTCACCTTTGCAACTGTTTAAAAAATCAATAAAATACTTTTTTTACAACAATTGACTTAAAAACAACATAACAACATATTCTGATCTCCATAATATTTTTAGCTGTAACGTTAATTTTTCTTATAATTTACGATATCATCTAGTTGCGAAATATCGGTATAGCCTAGTAAACCTGCGGTCTGTGGATATTAAATTTGGCCTCGTCAGCCAGTTTGCGGTTAACCTGTGGAACCGAATATTTCAAACACAAGTCTCTTAACCACCTCTCAACGTTTAGGTTACTCGTAGTGATGCTGTTTATATCACATCCAACCCCCCCCCCCCCCGGCAACCCTATCAGTAATCCTTACAAAGGGATGGAATTAAGGTTTCTGCGTAGTGATACTTTTGAGTGGAATTCTCATCAGTTTGTTGCCTCAAAAATCTACTTTTATACTTACGTAATAAAGGATATTATGGGAACAAATTCATATACTGATTATTACTAAAAGATAAAACAACTGCTTAACTTTTCTAATTTTATTTCAAACGTTTACTATAATTGGTGTAGCTTTAACTTTAAATCAGTCTGTTAATATTATAGAAAATAAAATACTTGAAGTATTAAAATGATAGGCTTCAGGGGAAATCCTGCACGCTTCGCGTGACAACTCCGTCAATCGACGCTCGGTCTTCGGCCTCGGTCTGTGTTAAGTTCACGTTAGTAGGTCACACGTAAATATAGCAATATTGAACATTTCTGAGGAAAGTATTTATTCATAATAACACAAACCGTCATGAAGACGATCGAACCAGTGACCATTTGGTGAACACTTACAATTTAAAAATAAATCAGGGAACTTCCCTGTACGTTTTGCATGCCTCTCACTGCACTCGTATCACTTCGCCTTCTGCCTCGGCCTGTGACTCGTGACTACATTAACAGCAGGAGGTATATTAAGAACAACAGGACAAATATTTATATTACGATTTTTTAAAGACTTCAAAGAACCATTTTTCTGGTAGAAATTCATACGGTTTTAAATCCGCACTAAAATCTTTACTCCAGCACAAAAACTATAAACATGAAGAGCTTTTATATGTGCCAATAAAACACTGTACTATCGATGGAAAATTATTGCGTATTTTAGGACCAGCGGATAGAAGGTCAAGTGCTTTTTCCATTTCTGATATTTTTCCCACCGTCCTTGACCTAATCAAACTTTCTAATCTCCTTCTTTGCTTGAGGATTTACTCTAGTTAGGACCTTTTCGCTTACAGAATTAATTATATAATTTTAAAAATAAAATGGCGACTATTTAAGTAGATTTGTAATAATTTGCTTAAGTTTTTTAATAATTGAAATTTTGTTGACTTCAAATTCTAACATAATTCACACAGAACAGCAAAATAAGTATATGGATTGCAGTGGTGAGGGCTGGCTAATGTAGCTTATGCGTATTCACCTATGTGTGTTGACCAACTCTTAACGCAGTTCTACTCTGACAACAAAGATGAGCCTAAGTACTGGGTAGTCTTTTCTGTTCAGTGTAATTGGATCGATGACCATACACGACTTCCAAACCTGTGGTCGACCATGTGGTAGAGTACCAACTTAATCCTTAGATATTGCCTTATCAAAATATATATATACTGTAAGTATAAAAAAAATTAAGAACTTGCATGAACAAAAACCCAATTTAAAAGAAGGTTGAAGATTAGTATCCAACTATGAAAACAAGGAAATAGAACCAATCACAGATACACGGGAAAGAAAAGAATATAAAAATTTGAACACATAACGGGGGTGACTGACAATATACTAATCATATAAATAAAGTTTGTAACAATGACTACATTCGCTCATCTACACTCATCACACTCATTCGAAGTCCATATTCGCCCATATCTTGACGATCGGCGTCTTAAGAATAAATAAATAAAATAAATAAAACAAAATTGAACAAACCAAAGATAAAATCTAATTGGCGAAAAGAAATACAGGCAGACTTTTGAAAGAAATTATTTTAAATCACGAAGACCTAATCAATAAAACAGTAACAATTAAAGTATCAACAGACAATACAATAAGATTCACATTTAAGAGAGAGATAAATAATTAACTCTGTTTGTTTTAGACATTCTGAGTGAGGCACTGGCGACAAACTGCACCAACTGCACTCTGACACAGAAGATGGGAGCAGAGCGCTTCTTCGAATACCTGCAGGCTCACCAGCCTGACACCTGGGTGAACCTGACGGGGAAGTATGGTGGAAAGGGACATGCGGACGACGACGACAGTGAGAGTGACGATGATGACGATGATGATGACAGAATGGACCAGCACAACTCCCACGGGGCTGGGAAGGGGATGGAGGACACGAAGGGGAGTGGGAATGAAACATCCCCTACCTTTCAAAGTACCACCATATCTATGATATTCTGAGACCTGTAACGTCAGTTTTCGTTGAAGTGAAAGTGTAAAAATTAAACAATTGAACTAGATCAATTTATTTAAAAAATGTCGATTAACCAAATAAATGTATCAGATAAATTATCACAGGGATTGGATGTAATAACTTTAGACACCTCGAACTCAAACTATTTTGCATGGGAACATATTAATGGAAGTAATCAAATGTCTAACATAACCTAACCTAACTCAAGTTCAAAATGGCGTGCGTGTAGTAGAAATATGTCGAGACATGACACTGGATTATCGAAATCAGAACAGATAAAAGTAAATCACTATTGATACTGACTGAAGAATTCTTTCCTTCCAAATAGCTTAATATCTAAGTTATTTGGTAGTTATTGCTACTGAAACTAGTTTGAGTTTGAGGGCAGCTGAATGAAATTTGACCCATGAATTTTCATAGATAATTCATAATGTAGGATCTAATGAAATTTTGTTTTTGAAAGTGCTTTTTCAAATGATTTCAAAAACTGACGAAAAATACACACCTATTGCTTTCATTGTAAGTGGTACATCATAACCATATCAGAGAGCGAATGAAAAGTACTGGAGCTGATAAGAACCATGATAACAGGTTACCATTAATTTTTAGTTATTTACTTTATTTATAAATACACTAATACAGTAATATTGTAGTAATTCCGACTTGTTGGTATTCATTAACAAATAGACATTAAATAGTATTGAAAATCAATTACCTATTTATTTAATAAGAACTTTTTATCAATATGAAAACAAAAATATCATTACTTATTAATTTTCATTAATTGTCAAAAAACATCTTAAAGATACTTCTGCAAATATAATAAAAAGTATAAATTCGAGAGTTTTACATATTTTTATCATCAGAACTTATTTCACATTTTTATAGTGTGATTTTATTGGAAGTTTTAAAGATAATAAATTACTTTTATATAATTGAATAATTATTTTTTACTACATGTTAGAGTTTGCTAATTGCTAATTAAATATAACTATTTAGTATTATGAAAAATATATTATAAAAAATCACGCATACAATAACAATATTTACAAATTATCATTTAAAAATGACGTGCAATAGAGACGATTTAAGTATTTTTAAACAATGCAAAACACATTGCAAAAAGTTGTTAGAAATTAACATTGCACTGTTTTTTTTAATTATGCGCTTTTTTCATACAAAGTTGTATGTATATATTTTAGGGTAATTAATAAGTTGATGATTAAAAAGACTAAAATAACTAATAACTATAAAAAAGTAATAATATAAAAATTGCTTTCGTTGATTTTAAAGATAAAATTAGGTTTTGTATTGAGACTTAGTTCATTGATTTTCTGTAGTAGTAATTAATTATAGAATATTAGGTACATGGTATTTAAATATAGTAAATTAACATTAAAAACATAATTTATTTATGTGTATTTATCTACATGGACATTTTTGTCAAAGTCTTGTGATTTGTACAGATTTTATTTATTATTTTCCAAGGTCTAATAAGGCCTTAACACATATTATATTGGTGTTAAGTTTTGCTTTGTGTTACTTTATTAGGTACGGTACTTATGTTTTATTTATTATTTGTAGGTTTTAGGATTGTAATTGTTTTAAATAATGGAACAATATTTTGATACATTTTTCTATCTATAATATTGGAGTGAATGTTCAAAATGTTGTTAAACAGTAAGCTTTTACTGTTTCAATTTCAATCAGATTAAGAAATAAAATTTTTATGTATTATATATTAATTTTGATGTATATTTTACTGATATTTAATAATTTTACAATGAAATAGTATTAAATAACAGAAAAAATACAACAATAACGATAGTAAAACCAAAAAGTAAACAGTTTTGTTAATTTTATATCCAAAATAAGTACTGTATTTTTGTTGAGCATGTTGTAATAAATTTTTTAGTGCAATGGTAACATTAAAACATGATCTATTTAATATTTAAATTTAATAAAACTAATTTAAAGATAAATATGTTACTTGCCTTTGTAAGTTGATTTCCTAAATTTATATTGTGCTTCTTTCCCTAGGATTTATTTGTCAATTTTCACAATTTGTTCATTTTCTATTTATTATGCTACAAGGTATAATACATCTAGGATTGGTGTTAAGTTTTGCTTTTGTTAATTTATTTAGTACTTAAATTTTACTTATAGTTGTTAGCTAGTAATAATTTTATGTTTTTAAACATATTAAATGTATTTATGTTAGATTAAAGGTTTTTAATTAACTTACCACATCACTTTCCAATACGATTACTGAAGTTATTACTCACATTTTTATAAATGTCTGTTTGTTATTGAAAAATGTCATACACATTAATAAAAATTTTGCATTAATTGTGTGGACACCGTTGGAGGCACTCCTTGGCTTTGTCAGAATAAGATCGGAGTTACAGATAACAACTCTCCAACCATGAATTAAATTGTTTTTATATTTATTTGATTTATTTAGTAAAATGTCAACATAGTTAAGTCTGTCACTGACTATAGAAACAAAATAACTAAAATAAGTCCGGAGAAATTAATTCTTGGCCTGTCTTCATAGGTAGACCTAGTTGTCTCCTGTAAAATAATTTGAAAATTTTCGGTTTGTATAGTAACATGTTTTTCAAAAGCTTTTATGAAAAAGGTTAGTCGGACATGCTGAGAATTTAAAAATCATTTTGCACTAAATGGTGTAAATAAAAAAATTAAACAGGAAAATAAAAAAAATGTAGGTGATATAGTGGTCAGATTTTAGTTTATTTTCCAAAAGAAGGTTAGGATAAATGAGTAATTATTGTCACATGTCCTAGAGGTTATTGTAACATATGAAATATATATACATATATATATATATATATATATATATATATATATATATATATATATATATATATATATATATATATAGTCTGAAATGTGCAGTTTACTAGATTTAATGAAATCCTAATATAATAATCCCATTTCCAATGGGTTTGATATTGCTTTGATTTCCAACATGGAAGCAATATCAAACCAAATATACCTAAAATATCTACAAAACAACTTGAGTGTGTGACGAACTTTTTTAGTTATTCTGTATACAATCCTACTCCATCACAACAGATAAAACTGTGATAAACGATCCTCGCTTACTAATTAACACGTGACAAGAGCCATCCATCGTTATGACAGATTGATATTGGAGCAGTCGATAGAGGTATTTTTAAAATTAATTAACAGGAATAAAAATAAAATAAGTATACAAACCTGCACGCTTCGCATGCCAACCCCTTCAGTAATGCCGGTTTGTAGTAAAGCTCACTCACCGCGCTCGAGACACCTCGGCCTCCAACCTTGGTCTGAGATTATGCTAAAACGAGCCAGTCAACTTACAACAGAACTATTGAAAGCAATTTATTCGTTCTTATTTGTTTATTAGCGGGTTTTAATTTTATTTAGTACTAGAATCAAAAATTGATATTGATCTTTTGTTAATGTTGTTCTTATGAGATAAAAGAGTTCTTGTGAAGAATATTTCTAACGGAATTTCGAAAAGATCTTTCTTAGTGCACATCTATGAAACAAAATCTACATTTCTTCATAATTCCAAGTCAACGAAAAAATGGAAGCATCTTATACGCTGTATCTTATATGTCTTCTTACCTTGTGAGAAAGTTTTAGGAAGTGCAGAAAAATATTAAAAAGAAAATATCTCTCAACATATGAGCGCAGAAATGGATAAAGAATTCCAGTCTTTGTTAGGATGTACAGCAGAAAAACTGTGTGAACAATGGAAGAATCCCTACAGTTTTATCATGAATTGGATGACATAAGGATAATCTGTTAAACCTTCAGAGCAACGAGTATTTGTCTAAGAAGAACCAGAAGAAGGTGGCGATCGGCAATATAATTTGAAGATGGAGCTGTAATACCTTGAGTCTTTAATTGCGTTTTAATTAATTTAGGAGATGTACAACTTTAAATTGTATAAATACTTATGAATATATTTATTTTTGTACATAACAAATAACAAAAAATGTATTGTTTTGTTAAAAAAAATTACTAAAAATAAATAAATCTACTCTAAAAGTATACAAATTTGATACCAGTATAACATTTTAACAATAAACAGCTGTCATATGTATTAATAAAAAAACTGTACTGATAGGAAACCATCGGATCTTTTAGGGTTAGTGGGTTGGAACCTCTGTTATTTTTACATTTCTGATATTTACCCACCATTCTTGGGTACAGATTAAATGAATATAATCAAGGTATCTTATATTCTTCCTGGCTTGACAATTGAGATGGGACTGACTCGCTTTCGGAATTAAATTCATAGATAGTAAAATACAATAAGATTGCTCATGTATAGTTTCATGGAAACTCTCATGTGTATCATCGTTATCAACAGTTACAACAATAATATTTGGGAAGTAAATCATATCATGAGGACATTTTTTGTCATAAGTAATATTTGGCACTCCTTCACATGTTAGAAGGAGTGCCAAATAGAAAGAAATATTCTGAAAACAATTCTTTATTGTTCTTGAGGTGTTATAGTCCTAAAAAGGTAACAACAATAACTCTGCACAAAGGGATTAAAATAACACTGGCTGCAAGCCCTTACTTCGCTACGGGGTAGTTATCCTCTCTTGCTTACCTTTCCCTCCGTGGTTCTTTCAAACCTATAACATCAATATGAAGCTCAGCCAGCTATCATTCCTCTAGATAACAAAGTTTTATAGTTTAAAAACCTCTGCAAGTCTACTTCAGGGGATGTAAAGTAGTGCTATCATGTCAGTGTTAGTTGAAATTACCTTAACCCTCGATCCGGCATTTTACGAAATTTCATACAATTTATTCGTCAACAAACTGGCAATTGTACGAATTCGTACAATTGCAGCGTCGGAGATTTACCATATTTATAATGCGCAAAAATCGAGCTACTTCGATGTTTTTATACTATGTATACTCAGCGTGAACATACAATTCCAGTGGTATGAAACAACGCACACTACACTGTATCGGCGTTATTTTAAAACGCAGTGAAAATTGAAGAAGGAAGCCAGTCTCTGAGTCTCACCATTTTTGTTGTCTCTGAGTCTGCCGGGCCTGATTTCAACTACGGTAAATAACTATCGTTTGCAATGTAATTATCACTTCTAGTGTGTTTATAAGTGTATTATATTGTATTAGAGCATGTTTTTAGCTAAATTTTAGTATATAATAGAACTCTGTAGCGTTTGTAGAAAATTTGTATCATATTTTTGAATGTTATAGTAACCGTGGTTACTAATTTTCAGGTTTTTGTATACGTTCCAGTTAAAAATTTATAAAAAATAGTTTTTACTTACAAACCTATATAAACTATATATTTTCTGAAACTAGATAAAGTTACAACATTTTGGCTATCTCACATTTCTTTTTTTATCATCACAACATTGATCATAGGGGGTGGTCCCCCCCTATTTTCCGCGATTTCTAAAAAAAATTACAAATATTTCAGAACATAAAAAAAAATAAAATTTTTATAGGTTATGAATTATGTATTATATGATAGCCTACATTCTTGTGAACAGTTTGATACCACACAATTGTACTTTTATGGTAATATAATATTTTTTATGAATTTTATAAAACATCACTGCAAAATCACCAAAAATGACCCGCCATTTTGGGCAAAAATGACTGCCGGATCGAGGGTTAAACATTTCGCAATGCAAACAAAATTAGTCTTTTGTCATGTTTTGTGTATCAGCTGTTTGAAATAAATGTATTATATTAAGTTAATGCCAGTGTTACACTTATAGAGAAAAATAAACATTTACGGGCTTCTTCTACCAATTATGATTAGAATTTTGAGAAGTAATTTATTAGTGAGTTTCTACAATACAAAACCTAAAAATTTCATCAACATCTGTTGAGCGGTTCCGGATATTTCATGTTGAGTAAGTTAGTCGTTTGTAGATTTTATACATTAAGATAAAGAACCTATAATAATCATTTGTTTGCATTGTTAGTCACTCAAGTTGACTGCATCCTGTTTATTTATTTATTTTGACGTTTGTTTGTTTCCATAAGTAAACACCTTTATTGTAACTCAACGAAATGGTGGAAATGACTAATCAACAGTAATGATTAACTAAATTGTTTTCACAGACAACACGTAATATAGAGAAACAAACTGTAGATAATATTAAACTTACGTTTGGCCTAAATCTACACCATTAATCATGGTACATTTCAAGATACAATAGATCAATAGTTAAATGAATTATTACAATATAGGAGAATTTGAACATTAACATAGTAAAGGCAAAACTCATAGCACAGCAAAGAAAAGAAAATATTTGAAAGAGGAATAAAAAAGTTTGTACAGTAGGGATTCCATTAATAAAACAATAATAATAAAAAAGACTCATTTCAACAAATCTTTAATATCCGACACCTAGTTTTGAATATAGCCTTTAGGCCTATAGCTCAACATTAAAACATGAATTTCCTATAGTAACAAACATCATAGCAACATTTTGGATTAAGAAAATTTGGTAATATCATTAAATAATTTGGAAACTATAACAATATTCTAAACACACAATGCACATTGACTTTCATATTTGTAATCTATCAACATTATAATAACCAGAAATATTCTATAGTTAAATTTCCAAACTACTTATTGTATGGTTATCTTCCAAAAGAGAATCTCTATGAAATTCTTTCTTTTATTCCACTAATAGTTTATATTGTTGTATTTACCATAACCTTTGACCTATAGCTGAACGTGCACGGTTCCCTGGAACGACCTACACTCGCATGACGTCACCAAGAAGGGCGTGGCTTAGGCCTTGGCGGTTTGACTTGTGTTGCACTGCACAGCGTTATAACAATGCGTATAGGCGTGCATTGTTTATGTCGGTAATAACAAATATTATTGGATTACCAGTTCACTGAGACTCGTGACTGTTAAACAGCTGATTCTTAATTTATAAAAAACAGACATTTTCAAATTTACAATAAAAACATAAAATATTTACACCAGCATGAAAAAAATAAACAGCTGCTATACGTAATAAAAACATTGTAGTTTAGGGCCAGAGGGGTGGAGCCCAGGTAGTTTTAATATAACTCATGTTACCCAGCGTCTTGGACATGGACTAAAGGAATATAATCAAGCTTTCTAATATTTTTTTTCGATTTCGAGAAATATTGTGGGGACCGATTTACTAACTGTTGTTAATTTATAATAGCCATAAGGCAACACTTTAATCACTTTTATTACTGTGTTAAAAAAACATTTCTCACAAACTTTGTACAATAACAAGCAAAGATGGCTTCCTTATACAACATGAAACGAAGGACTAGTCTTTGCTTTTTACCCTTACAAAGCTTTCAACAATGTCAGCACGTGTCGGATTTATATATTTTTAGTGTATAGAAAGAAGAACACGATCGGACTAAGCCATTGATTGTTAGAAATGCGGATTTAGAAACATGAATAACACGTCCATGAATAATACTGTGTCTGGCAGACCATAGCCTAATGTTGAAGGATCTTAGTTGAGACCATAATGTTGAAGGATCTGAGTTAAAGATTTGCAGGGTGATATTTGATGATTTATGCAGATTTAAATCTTGAAAATTATATTAAAATAATCCACATGGAAGATTTAATATTAGATATCTAAATACCTGTACCATGTCAGTATGGTGCTTTTATATTATTTTCCTAATAGACAGTCAGTCCCATATGTCAGGTTACTTATATCCTTACATTCTTACATATGAGACGTCGACACAACGTTGTAGGTATTTTAAGGCGAATATGAATGGTTATATGAGTGTAGGATGAGTGTGGGTGAGTGTAGTCTGGTTACTAACTGAGTTCAACTGTTCCTCAGAAAGGGCAATTTATTAATAGCCCAACAGCCAGGGCAACTAAGGGACCTACAGCTTTACGTGGAATCCGAACCACGTAGTGCTGGTCTGATTTTCAGCTAATTGACAAGCCTGATACTCAGTTATCTCCCCCACACAACACCCGCACAATGATCACCACCCAACCTGGACACCCCAGACTTCTCTAGTAGTGTCCACGCCAATAGCAACCATCAAGCGGACGCCATGTCGGTATTAAGAGAACCGAGCATCCAACCTATCACCTACAATCTCCCAAACACTTTGTCCCCATGTAGCTGGGTTACAGCACTGCGCCACCAGTGCCGACAAAAAGATATAGATATAGATCTGGACAAAAAGAATTTTCCGTTACCTTCCATGATTTTACTCTTGTATAAAGTATAAACTAATCTTGAACCTTATTCATGATTGATATAAAACCTATTTATTTTAGTTTATAAACAACTCAGCTATAGGCACTTTTGACAAATTTACAAAAATCACATTTCATATTACTTTTAGTTTCACGAGTCGCATTCATCCCTGGGATTTAAAATATGGAATTTGATTTTTTTAAACCATATGTTCAAATTGTTGATTTTTATAATCTCAAGAGGAAAAAAGAGAACCAAGATACATTCTTTTCATTTAGTTTTATACCACGATTTAGAAATTTGAGAAAATATATAATTCAAATTATTTACTTTGTATGAAAAAAACATGAATGTGTGGTAAGTAAAATCTATGTATTTTACCCATCCCGTCATTACCATAGTACGTGTTGGGTAGGTGGGAGGGCCATCACCATTGTACGTGTTGGGTGGGTGGGAGGGTCATCACGATAGTACCTGTTGGGTAGATTGTAAGTTCATTGTTATAGTACATGTTGGGTGGGTGTAAGGGTCATTACCATAGTACGTGTTGTGTGGGTGGGAGTTTCATTACCATCGCACGTTTTGGGTGGGTGGGAGGGCCATTACCATAGTACGTGTTAGGTGGGTGGGAGTTTCATCAGCATTGTGATTGGCGGTTATAGGTCGACAAAATATAAGAAATGTACTTTGATTAAGTAGTGTAAAGTTGCGTATATTTTAGTATGTATTCTTTACCAACCTTTTTCTAGCAGTTATTTAGATAAATATAATTGTATTAACTGTATAAGTTTAATCGTCATCACATCTGTAGGACCCCCCCCCCGCCAGTGGTATTCACCGACCCATCCTCCCAAACACGTAGGCTACTGTGGTATTGACCCAACCGCCTACTCGGTACCGTACAGTAGTATTAATCCAACCACCCAACCATACAGGTACACCAGTATACACCCATTTGTATAATACTGATCAATAAAAAAAGAAAAGTAAGAGATATGTTTTAGGCATTGCTTTTTAATATTATACGTTTTATAATGTTTTTAGCTCCAATCGTTTCAAAGAATAGCATAACAATAAAACAATAAAACGATAAATTGATAACATTCGGACTTACTTAATCACTAATATACTAATCAAGTGTAAGGGAAGACTTTTTTGTCCTAATGTTACCAATTGTTACAAATGTTTGAATACCAATAAATAATCAATTCACTGGCACAAATTGCAAGGAAGTTCCCAACATATGGAAGTGTTTAGTTTAGATTGAACTCAATTACTATAGGAGATCAACACAGCTCATACCAGGTTGAGAGGGTGTGGAATGAGGTAAAATTAATAAGGTGATGTGACACGAAACAATACGAAATGAACTGAACAGAAATAAGTTAAAATTGAATTAAATCAAATTAAATAGAACATATCTTAATTATATTATTGATTAGGGCATCAAACAATGTAACACTAAAAGGCATTTTCTAACAAAAAAAGAATCTATTTAGGATTCTTATGTTATGAAAACCTGAAGAACAAACTTAACAAACCTCGTTTTTGCGTGGTGTTACAAGCACGCATCTTTAAATTTGATCGTTTGTATTAAATTAAAGTCCTTCGCATTTTAATACCAAACATACCTAAGGTTTAGATATGGCAGAGTAGATTGATCCTTCCCCATATATAAAACAAATATTGTTGCTTACATTCAAAGGACACTTAATGCTACAAAAGATACTGACAGGAGCGTTTATTAAGAGTTTATTTGATAATTATAAAATAAAAATATTTTTTATATGGTATGCGTACAAGAGAATAAGTGTTTGGCGAATCCCTTGCAATACTCCCACGCCGTTCAACGAAGGTGGAAGGATGGCGCTAAATTTTTCTTTGCATTAAATCAATACTACGGTGGAAACAAACAATCTTTACAAACAACTATTTCTGAACGATTTCAGATAAAGCAATAACACTTGGTACATCACTACTGCACCTGTAAATCTACTTTTTGAAGTAACTAACATTGTTCTGTTATATCACGGGGATGGCCCGTAAGGAGTCAGAAGAAAATCTTAAATGAGAGCATAGGTCGAGTAGTACATCAAATAAAAAAGTATTTAGTAGAAGAATATAAACCCATACATCCGGCATCAAAGGGTTCGCTCTTAAAAAATGGCACTGGTTTAAAGTTTTAAAAAGTTACAATGAAGGTCCTGTTCTAAATGGTTTAATAGTGCTTTCTTAGCTCTTGCTGTGACATTTAAACTTGGCATTTGCCCACTGGATTTAAGAAACAGTTATTTACATCCAATTTATTTTTAATTCTTGACATCGAAGAAGGATGATCCACAAGAGGTTGCATACATATTAAAAGTAAGCATAGATCAAGATGTACATAATATTAAAGGGTTTGTCTAGCACAGATAAATACCACAAACCACACTTAAAAAGGATGATCCATTACGAAATGGCAGATGGTCAAAGATTTTAATGTAGAAAGTGATGTTTATTTACAAAATAATATTAGAGTAAATGTTGGAATTGCTAACCCTTGTATGAACAAGTTAAGAAATTAACTTCATAATGTACATTTGTATGACAGGCGAAATGCATACAGCAGCATTATTTATTCGATTTATTATTACTTTATTAATGCACTTGAATTGTGGCCACTAATAGGCTACAATGTCTAATTAAAACTCTTTGAACATCTGCCATTTTGTACTGGCTCAACCTTTTTAAGTGCTGTTTGAGGTATTCATCTCTGTTAGACAACCCCTTTAAAATGATGTACATCTTGATTATGCTTACGTTTAATCCTTTTGTCAATCTCGCTGTGGACCATCCTCCATTGGATGTAAAGAGTCAATAACTACGCGAAAAAATTATATCTTAAGTTCAATAGGCACTCAAAAATTTTAACTTGCACAACTTGAGCTAAGAAAAGAATATTAAACCGTCTAGAACAGGAACTTGATTGTAACTTTTTAAAATGTTAGACCAGTGTCATTTTTTAAAGAGTGAACATTTTGAGGTCGGATTTACGGATTCATATTCTACTACCAAAGACCTTTAATTTGGTGTACTACTTGACCTATGCTCTCATTTACGAGTTTCTTCTGACTCCTTGCGTGCCATCCCCTTAATTTGACAGAAAAATGGCAGTTCCTTCAAGAAGTACATTTATAGTAATGATGTACCCTGTTTTATTGCTTTATCTGTAATCTTCCAGAAATCACTATACCGTTCCAGGACTTTATTCCACAATGATATATACAGTATATACATATAAAAATGTATACAATTCATGGAACATGTTTGTGTAGTTGTACACAGAGGCACAAGAACCCGTTGTCTAATTTAGTACCTGATTAGACTATATTGGTTCAGTATTGAACCGTTTTACATATTTTACTTAGCTGTTTTTCGAATAAAAATTATCGAAAAATAAAATGCTAGGAATAAATTGCAGAATATTTTATAAGTTTACACTGATTATTTTTACATTGTGAAAAACTGGACTAATATATCAATATGACTAATGGCAATAAAGTTAACCTATAAGTCATCAAATTAGCGGCTATCAGTAGTTATTTATAACTTCCAAATGCTATATCAGAATGATGGAAGGAAAAACGGTGATAACAAAGGGCAATGACTGGGGGCAGTCGACTGCAAGAGATACGGGCGGCTGTCACAAGGCGGTGTAGGGGCAGGGCGCGATGTCGTGGGGTTTGGAGCTGGCTGGGCAGATTGTTGTGTACTGGTATGTGACTAAGTCACTGCTAAGGACGTTTCGCGGGGAAAATGTGAGGGAAGAAAAGATAGATTGGGATACCTACCGCAGGGACGCCGTTATGTACAAATTGAAAAGACTGACAAGGTGACAAGTGGGATTTTAACAAGTGAACTAACTATTCAGTGAAAAGGTATAGTTTTGTTATGACGTAGAAAAAGTTTGTTATTTATTTAAAAAAATAGATGATGACCTATCTGAATTGTGCAATATATTATATTGACAATATTATCACCATATGAATAACTCTAAGACCTTAAATTGTTCTTGCTAAGTGTATCACAAATAACATAATTTAACTAAAAGCAATAAATGTCTGACAAATAAAAACTCAGCACTCTTAAAAATATAATTATAAACCTGGGGAAATATAAAACATGATAGTGTATGTTTACTAATGTTTTTAAGAGGAATTTTCAACAACAATAACATAAAAAGGAAGGACCAACAACAATGTATTGTATAAAAAACGAAAAACAAACAAAACAAGTTTCAATAGTAATAATAAATAAAGGTTGTTTTAAAATATTCCATTTATTTCAGGCTAAAATAAGATGAAGTCTTTACAAAGACCAATGTTAAATAAGCGTTAATGTTCATGGTAAATTTTATTTTTAAGAAATATAACATTTCCATATTGCTTCCTAAATATCCTGTTTAATTCTTAATTTTTTTTGACAAACCTGTTCATTTCTTTATTTCTAAGGCAATGCCATTTCACATGCAAACAATAATAGATGACCAACAAAGTTACATTGACGTAGCAAGACAAATAATTTAAAACAAAAGCAATACTAACAAGAAAATAAAGTAATCCCTAAAAAATAATAATAGTGGGATCAATAAGTATGGTATGTAAATAAGTAATCCACATTTATCTAAAATATGAAAAAAAAAAAATAAACGAAAAACTATTTTTAAGGTATATAGTAGGATCACAATAAATAAATATATATATATATATATAATAGCACCAACAACAAAGGAGATCTATATACAAAACGTAAAATATATAATAGGTATAATAACCTCCCAAAACCCAGTGCACAGCAGTGGCAAAAGTACAAATCATATAATTCAATCATTTAAGCAAAAACAAGGATAGTTATATAAAGAAGCAACAATATGTTGTTATTCATTTCCAATATCATCTGTTTGAATCAACTCACAGATTTTTATTGTGATAAATGGAGAAGAGAAATTAGCCTGCCACCATTCTTCAACTCACACAATGGTTTGGGAACGGACAGATGACAATCGCTCTTCTAACATTCGACGGACTTGCAAGTAATTCAAAGCAAATCCCAGATAGAGAGTCGGAGGCTGGACTTTGATAAAAATTATTCCCTGAAGAAGACTGAAAACCACTTTTCACATAAGTTTCAATATAAATTTACGTAAATAAAATTAGAGTTTGTCCTTCATTTTTAAGAATATCTAAAGTGTTCTCACGATAGAGAATCCAGAAGATAGTTTTTTCAGTTTTTATTTATCTGTAGGCCTTAAGCTCTTTTTGTGCGTCCAAAGAAAAAGAGATTACTGTTTTTCATTAAACTTTGCGTAATAAATATGTTTAGGTATAATACGTTTTTAGGCTATTGAATCTTTGGAATTCACCTTAAAACTCCACCCTGACTTTCTCACTTTTATGTTATTCTTATCGATGAAAACACCAGATAGTTCTTAGGTGTGTTTTGTATTTTGTTTTGATGCTTAATATCCTCTCACAAACATTTCTCGATAAGTGCAGAGGAAAAATTGCACTTATCGTCAAATTTGCAAAGCTCAAATTTAGGCAAGCGTTCTTAATATATACAATTATTGGTCACGGAATTAGAACAAAATAGTTCTGTCTTCTGAAGCTAGTATGAAACATTATTTGTAAACAGAAAAAAATGTATAAGTGGTGATGATAAATAAACTCACAATGGTCACCAACAACCTTTGTAGGATGGTTTAAGTATGGTTGATAAGTACTCGTACTTTTAGTTGCAGATACATTATCTGTCAATATAGGCTACTAGTAAAAAAAAAAAAAAAAAACGATGTCAAATAGATACAAACATATTAATGTTTGTATCTATTTGTTATTATTAATACACTTCTCTTAAAAATATGGCGGAAAGTAATGGGTCATTGTCATAAACTAAGGTCTAGTGATGTTAAGCCCGACTGAGCAAAGTACCAGAAGCTTCATTTTTTACCTCCAGTTGTCATTCAAAGGAGCTTACAGGTTTTTCACTGTTGGGAGCTATCTCCAAGTCTGAATATTTATTCTTTTACTGATATCTGAGCAGGTAAACACTTTATTCAGATGCCCCACTTGATTATATTTTCAAAGAGGTTACAAAAGTATTTTACCTCTAAAATTGTTGACCGTTTTGGCTTTGAACTGAGGGGTCAGTCTATTATTATTTTTTACCTTATATTCGGAATCTGAAAATTAAGTTCTTCCATTTACACTTTTCTAAAATTATACTATACCATTACTTACCCCACACGTATAAGTAGCTTCATTTGAAGAGGTATATAATAATTAAAATTAAAAGAACAAATGTGGGTGTGAAACATATATTTTTATTGTTCTCATTAAAGTCTATTTGCAAATCTAAAATACCTTTAAACTAATATAATACATTTTATATTATGTAAAATTAGAATATTTACTAGGGCCACCGAAATCTGAATAAAAGGGGGTATATTTGAATGAGCTCGGATGTCCGTCAGCTCGTAATCCTCTAGCTAACATCTGCCCTCACAAACGCTCGCCTCAAGTCGTGGCGAAGAACTGCCCAGAGACAGGCTGGTTTCTAGCATTGTCCACCCCCGCTTTCTACATTACATAACGATGTCTGCAAGAGCCGAAAAGTTAGAAATAATCAGGTTTCGTAGTGTCTTTCTACGTCGAAGGAGGGCCAAGTTACATAACTGAGAACTGACGCTTTTATCTAAGAAATGAAATTAACTGAAACGGTACAATACTTTAGGCTGTAGTATAACAGACATGCATAAAAACCTTATTGGCAGATACTGGAAATGTCGACTTAGTTAATAAACAAAAGTTTAAGGATGTAACAGTTAACATTAATTGTTGTAATTTTAGTTCAGTTTGTAGATATACAGACTGCTATAGATCAAGCAAAATTTATATATTTAATTCCATTAGTGAGTCGGACCCCATGACATTCCTAGAACTAGGAAGAATATAAGATATATTACTTAGTTTTATTTTAAAGCTTAAGGGTCAAGAACGGTGGGAATAGTATTAGAATCGTACGGTTGGCTTCACCCTAATGGCTTTAAAAGATTGTTACAACGTTTGTATTGATACATATAACAGCTGATTGTGTTTATAATGTTTATGCTGGTGGAACTAACGGGGTTGGCACGTAAAGCGTGGAGAGATGTCCTTAGTTGTTTGTATTATTTATCCATACTTTGTAAATATTTGGTGCGCTTGCGTGTTGGTCACTTTGCCCTTTCTTACCGGAAGTAAATCCAAAGAAGGAAAGCTACCCGAGACGTTGGCGACGGTCCAGCCAGGAACCCGCTGAGTCAGAGCTGGCAGTGTCCTTGTGAGTGTAGTGCGGCCATTTACATAACTAGTCGTCATTGAATACAGTAGTTAAATAGTTCGGAAAATAATCGAACAAAGAATGTTAGAACTGAAGGGTCTTTTCTATGTCCCCGCATTTTAATTTTTTCCCTATAGACTATGACAGATCATATAATTTAAAGGCAAAAGTATAATTAATTGAGTAAATATTGAGTTGATTTCCCTTTTATACTTAACGTCGTTATCATTTATCCAACAAGTGGGGGTTGTGTGAGTTTTTGTGGTTATATAGATATCAAGAATAAGACACATTTAAGAACATTTTGCATGATATTGTAGGGTTTTAGCCTTCAGAATAGTAAGATAGCATTTTATTTGCAATACTTCTTAATTTATTTAAACTAACCCAATTTTCTATTATTAAAAAATTGTTATTTCATTACATTAAATTAAACAATTTACAACAGTCCGTGTTGTTTACTCAGACTTAACCTAAACTATATTTACTGTCGTATATTCCATTTACACTGTATTAGTAATTTTAGTCCATAAAACAAATTGAAAATGCGTGAAAATAATAGAAAATACCCGAATAAAAGTGACGTCTTTAGTTAGAGCTTTACAACCTTTGGAGAATGTCCTTGGCTTAAATCTTACCGTAAAATATAGTGGTGTGATTTAAAATGTTGTAAAGAAAATTTGATAAATATGTGTGGAAGATATTATATAATATACAACGCAACAGAATTTAATAATTTTGAGACAAATTCCTTTAAGTGACTATTAATTGATTAATTTACTTAATTATTCTTTCTAGTGACTTAGCTCAAAATTTTAATCCGTTTCAAACTTAAAGTATACCCTATTTAGAAATATATTAATTGAAAGTAATCAAATATATTGTAGGCAGTATTAAACACTCAATCTAGTTCAATGAGATTTTTTTTATACTCACATATGTGTATATGGATATCTTATAAAAACATCGAATCAGTTGTTCGGTTAGAATAAAGCACAGTTGGTACTGTTGAGTGTTGAACGCATTTCTTTTCTTCAAAATTTTCTAAATATCTAAGTTTTTTTTTTTGTAGTTATTGCTATACAAAGTAGTTTGAGTTTGGGGATCAGCTAAAGGAACTTAAAAAACGAAGGCTGACTACTTTAACATCTATATCTTCATGTTAGATACATATAGATATATTTAAAGAGTTTAAGTCGTACTTTTTAAATTCTTCAAACAGTGGATTTTTATGGACACAAAACCCACTGGTATAGTTATGTACAGAATCCTTGATCTTTGTTCCGAAATTTGTGTCACATACTGAAATCAACCACTAACTTAATTGATTTATACGTTCATCTTTGTCCTACATTAGATCTGTTCGTTCGCCTGTGCCCTACATTAGATCTATACGCTCAGCTATGTCCTGCATTAATAGATTTATACGTTCATCTATGTCCTAAACTAGTTCTATACGTTCATCTATGTCTTACATTAGATTTATACGTTCAACTATGTTCTACATTATATTTATACGTTCAACTATATCCTTTATTAGTATTTGTAAGTAGTCATCCCCTCAAGAGTAAAGCATTCCACAGTACCTCTTGAACAATAACTCCCTACCTTCCTGTCATCAGCGTACACTACAATGCTCTCACATGATGTCAACAATGTTGGTTCATCAGTAGAAAAAGGGCCAGTCGTCAAGTACGCTGATGACACGACTCTCTGTTTCAGCGCGAACTCTACCAAAGAGCTCGAAAAGATAATTCTCATTGAGCTCAGTAGTGCCATTCAACATTTCCTAAGGCTCAACCTTAAAACAAACGTTGCAAAATTACCAATTTTGTTTGTGCTAAATTTCATTTAGATCAAAGTCCCACAGTCATGTTGAATGAGACTGAGATCAAAGAAGTCTACTCGACAAAATTCCTTGCAATACACCTGGATCGAGGGTTGACATGGGGTTTTCACTTAGACAGTTAGTGTTCAAAACTAACCTCAGGCATCTGTGTATTGATACGACTATCCGAATTCTGCCCGACTCAGGTACTGATGACGGCTTATTACGGAGTAATCTACCCATACCTCTCCTATGGATTTTTCTAGTGGGGAAATTGCAGAGTTTTCATTCTTCAAAAAAAAGGCAGTCCGAACCATTGCAAAATTGCACATGAGAGAGTCGTGCAAACCAGCTTTCAAAAGCTTGAAACTGTTGATATTACCTTGTCTCTACATCTTGAATACGTGCATTTTTTCAAATCGAAGTGCAATCTCATAAGAGGTAGTGACATACACTCTTATGCAACTAGAGGCAGGGACAACTACCGAACTGTGAATCACAGAACGGTAGTTCATGAGCGTTTGCCTTCACATGTAGGAGCCCAATTAGTCAATAGCCTGCCAAATTCGATCAAAAGTGCCCCAATGCTCAAGGTATTCATAACACGTCTGAAACAAGTTCTGTTTGCAGAAGCATTTTATAGTACAGACTCGTTAATGGCACACACTGGGAGGCCCTATGAATACACAGACCAGAGCTATTTTCGATAGATAGCATGATCCATTCGAATGGATGACTTTAAATGCAAAATTGTATGATTGAAAGTGACTTTGATTGAATGAATAAATGGAACATTTTAGACTATTTAATTTACTATGACTATTGCAATACAATGTACTTTGTCTGATGAACAAAAGATTCTTATCATTATTATTATGGGACACATGAACAGTTAATCCCTGACCACCTGACATCAGCATACACTACAATGCTCTCACATATTCCCCTCAAGATTGCGTGGCCGGTGAGGTGATTAAACCATTCCATAGTGACACAAGAATAGATAATCCCTGGTCACCTAACATCAGCATACACTACAATGCTATCCCTTATTTACTTCAAGATTGCGTGGCCGGTGAGGTGATTAAACCATTCCATAGTGACACATGAACAGTTATTCCCTGGTCACATGTCATCAGCATACACTACAATGCTCTCACATATTCCCCTCAAGATTGCGTGGCCGGTGAGGTGATTAAACCATTCCATAGTGACACATGAACAGTTACTCCCTGGTCACATGTCATCAGCATATACTACAATGCTATCACATAATCCCATCAAGATTGCGTGGCCGGTGAGTAGATTAAAGCATTTCACAGTGACACATGAATAGTTACTCCTTGGTCACATGTCATAAGCATACACTACAATGCTATCACATATTCCCCTCAAGATTGCGTGGCCGGTGAGGTGATTAAACCATTCCATAGTGACACATGAACAGTTACTCCCTGGTCACATGTCATCAGCATATACTACAATGCTATCACATAATCCCATCAAGATTGCGTGGCCGGTGAGTAGATTAAAGCATTTCACAGTGACACATGAATAGTTACTCCTTGGTCACATGTCATAAGCATACACTACAATGCTATCACATATTCCCCTCAAGATTGCGTGGCCGGTGAGGTGATTAAACCATTCCATAGTGACACATGAACAGTTACTCCCTGGTCACATGTCATCAGCATACACTACAATGCTATCACATATTCCCCTCAAGATTGCGTGGCCGGTAA
The DNA here is from genome assembly GCA_035578905.1 of Stictocephala bisonia. Classification (NCBI taxonomy): domain Eukaryota; kingdom Metazoa; phylum Arthropoda; class Insecta; order Hemiptera; family Membracidae; genus Stictocephala; species Stictocephala bisonia. Next base: position 1,402,652 of record JAQJVL010000031.1, on the reverse strand, counting down.
GGTGATTAAACCATTCCATAGTGACACAAGAATAGCTAATCCCTGGTCACCTAACATCAGCATACACTACAATGCTATCCCTTATTTACTTCAAGATTGCGTGGCCGGTGAGGTGATTAAACCATTCCATAGTGACACATGAACAGTTACTCCCTGGTCACATGTCATCAGCATACACTACAATGCTCTCACATATTCCCCTCAAGATTGCGTGGCCGGTGAGGTGATTAAACCATTCCATAGTGACACATGAACAGTTACTCCCTGGTCACATGTCATCAGCATATACTACAATGCTATCACATAATCCCATCAAGATTGCGTGGCCGGTGAGTAGATTAAAGCATTTCACAGTGACACATGAATAGTTACTCCTTGGTTACATGTCATAAGCATACACTACAATGCTATCACATATTCCCCTCAAGATTGCGTGGCCGGTGAGGTGATTAAACCATTCCATAGTGACACATGAACAGTTACTCCCTGGTCACATGTCATCAGCATATACTACAATGCTATCACATAATCCCATCAAGATTGCGTGGCCGGTGAGTAGATTAAAGCATTTCACAGTGACACATGAATAGTTACTCCTTGGTCACATGTCATAAGCATACACTACAATGCTATCACATATTCCCCTCAAGATTGCGTGGCCGGTGAGGTGATTAAACCATTCCATAGTGACACATGAACAGTTACTCCCTGGTCACATGTCATCAGCATACACTACAATGCTATCACATATTCCCCTCAAGATTGCGTGGCCGGTGAGGTGATTAAACCATTCCATAGTGACACATGAACAGTTACTCCTTGGTCACATGTCATAAGCATACACTACAATGCTATCACATATTCCCCTCAAGATTGCGTGGCCGGTGAGGTGATTAAACCATTCCATAGTGACACATGAATAGTTACTCCTTGGTCACATGTCATCAGCATACACTACAATGCTATCACATAATCTCCTCAAGATTGCGTGGCCAGTGAGTTGATTAAAGCATTTCACAGTGACACATGAAAAGTTACTTCCTGGTTACCTAACATCAGCATACACTACAATGCTATCCCTTATTTACTTCAAGATTGCGTGGCCGGTGAAGTGATTAAACCATTCCATAGTGACACATGAATAGTTACTCCCTGGTCACCTGACACCAGCATACACTACAATGCTATCACATAATGCCCTCAAGATTGCGTGGCCGGGGAGTAGATTAAACCATTCCACAGTGACACATGAACAGTTACTTCCTGGGTACAAGACATCAGCATACACTACAATGCTCTCACATATTCCCTTCAAGATTGCGTGGCCGGTGAAGTGATTAAACCATTACACAGTGACACATGAACAGTTACTCCCTGGTCACCTGACATCAGCATACACTACAATGCTCTCACATAATTCCCTCAAGATTACGTGGCCGGTGAGTTGATTAAAGCATTTCACAGTGACACATGAACAGTTACTTCCTGGTTACCTGACATCAGCATACACTACAATGCTCTCACATAATTCCCTCAAGATTGAGTGGCTGGTGAGGCGATTAAACCATTCCATAGTGACACATGAATAGTTACTCCTTGGTCACATGTCATCAGCTTACACTACAATGCTTTCACATAATCCCCTCAAGATTGCGTGGCCGGTGAGTTGATTAAAGCATTTCACAGTGACACATGAACAGTTACTCCCTGGTCACATGTCATCAGCATATACTACAATGCTATCACATAATCCCCTCAAGATTGCGTGGCCGGTGAAGTGATTAAAGCATTCTATAGTGACACATGAACAATAAATCCCTGGTCACATGTTATTTGAGTACTCTACAATGGTGTCACATTATCCTGACCTTTGCGTACTGAATATAATAGAATCTTTAACTGTGTTGAAAACTATTTACATAGCATTGGTAATAGACATGTTTTATAAGCAATAAGTGACAAATGAAAAGAACAGTTCTAAACTAACAAGTAAAGACACTCATAACTAAACAATGCTATTATCACATTCTTGAAAATTGTAATATTTTTTTAAAATAAAAAGGGCATCAATTTATATTACAATGTAGTAACAATAATTTATGTTTTTTATTTGTAGGAAGGTTATTGAAAATTTTGTCTCCAGAAAATATGGGTGCCTCTCAAGGAATGTGGTTTTATGTTGTTTTATAATTATTTAATGTATATTTCTAAAGTTATAACTCAAAGAGTGGTATTGCGATATTTGAAAGAAATATTTCCAATTTTTATCTTATTGCACAAAATAAAAAAGTAACAAAATGACTAGATCGAAAATCTTTATTCTTCAATATTTTCAGAAGTGAAATATTGATATTATAAATTATCGAACACATGTCACCATGGAAGCTCCTGGCATTGTTTGTTCCTTAAACAGGAATTGACATATTGTTCAATAGGTTTTAATAAGACAAATTACTTAGTACATCAGTTAAAAAAATATAAAATGTCAGTAAAGCATAAAGAAATAAAAAATACTAAACAAATTCAGATCAACTATTAGTAAAAAAGTGTAGGTTCAGAGAATTATTTTATAAAAATATTTTTATAAAATAATTTAGATTCAGATAAAAAGAATTTTATTCAGATCAGAACATATTTTATATATAGTCGTAAAATTACAGTTATACTTATAAAATATATCTACACAATTATATATTTATGTACTTTAGGGGCATGAATAAGGAGGGGAAGTATTGATATATATTAACTGAAATATTGACAACAAAGAGCAAAATTATGAAAAAGAAGTGAAATACGAAGTTAAATAAAATAAGATTTTCTTATGTACATTGCTTACAATACCGTACATTCTGAATATTTACAAATTTCTTACAACAGAGAATGCGAAAAGAATCTTATCTCGACTTCTGTCTATTCGTAGTGACACTTCCTTTGTTCGCCTTTCACGGAAACACGAGAAAACCTTTATTTAAAAAAGTGTTGTTTTTATGTCGCATACAGTTTTCATTCTACCCCTTGGTGAACTATATTCAGCTTGTTGTAACAAAAGTCAGGTGCACTAATTACATTTGTTTCCAATTACAACCCGAGCTATATAAATGTAGAACTGTTTGACTGTAGCTGGAAATATCTTAGCACAACAAAGGAACTGTGCGATAAAATGACATCTCTAAACTGAAGGAGGATATATCTGACCAATACGATCAGTACAAAGTAAAAGGTAAGTTGAAACATTGTAAATGCATGACGGAGCAGAAAATGTAGAGTTGAAAACGTTGACCTAAGTACAATGGGAGCTATAATAATAACTCACAGTGATCAAGCTTACTAGTAGATGAGTTTTAAGTGTCTTCTTGACCAGTACAGATATAGAATAATATAAATAACTCCCCCCCCCCCTAGTTTAATTCAGAGCACTCATACAGCAAGTACTGAAACGGTGGGGAGATTAAAAATGCGATAACCAATGGCTTAATGATATTAGTCTGCTGTAACCTTAGCAACGGTTCAACTTGCATGGCGTTAGCTTATTAATTTGCACCTTCCTAATAGCCTACTTGATTGAATATGAAAATTGTGTGAAAATAAATATTTCACCATCACAGATTTTCATATTGTTTTTATTGACTTGTATATTTTTGTTTTCTTTGTATATATGTTACCAGGTGACGTTGTTTCACTACGGAGTGGTTCTCTACGCTTGCTTACCCTTCCCTGCTTGGTTATATCTAAACCATCACATCAATACATCTGACGTTTGCCTTGATAACACAGTTTGTCATGTCATAAAAAATTTGAAATAATTAATTAAACTAACGCTGATGTTACTTTTATGAAAAAAAAAAGAAAAAAAAACAGTGAAGGCTGCTTATATCTATTAGGAATGGAATTTAGAAAATTCTTTTCTTTAAGGTCTCTGTGATTCAAATTTCATAAAAATCTGTCTAGTGGTTCCGGAGATTTTGTGATGATTCATTACGTCGTTTTTTAATTTTATATGTGAAGATTATAGATTACCATATGAATTATTCTCTTGGCAACACTGTGTGTCAGAGCTTCACTCGACCGCCACTAAGCACGCTCACTATCGATAAGTTCATTAAATCAAGTTTAATTATAGTGTATTTTGTAACGTATTTAGATTATTTAATCCCAAGACACTTTCCAATTCTATTGCAGAAATTATCTTTAAACATCTTCTTTCCACAACTCGGGTGATCATGTGGTAATAAATAACTTCTTAAATAGGTAACCACATGAAACGCAAAAGATAAGTAAATACGAACCATAGAACATCCTAGCATACACATAGCTATATGTAACTGTAGTGCGTCCCCTACCGGACCTGTTCTGTGTCACCGAGTTCCTGCATTCCTTTTCTAAGTAAACAAACATTACCATTTCCAGGCCTTTAGGAATATTATACAGGGTGTAACTAAAAAGGTGTCCTAGCTATATTTTCGGATTATACACCTAATTTAGAAAAGAAAATGAAGGTTAAAGTTTTGTCGGATCCCGCTCTGTTTAGGATATGTCTGTCTGTGTTTTTACAAAACAATAAATAACTCAATAATGGTTTGTCTAACTGACTTGAAATTTTACATTTCACTACATTAACACTATAAAATAGTATAAAAATAACAATCGAGTTATCTTTAGCTATTCCATTTAAGGCAGTCAGTCAAACCATTTTTGAGTGATTGTTTTGAATGCTATATATAATTGCAGTGTAATAAATCTGTTAACAAAACTCCACTAATAATAGACTGACAGTAAGTTAAGGTACCAATTACAGTTTATGGCATTAAAAAAAGATGACTGCAATTCTCAGTCATCTGTTAATTTTAATAATATCTTTTTACCTGTAATTAGAAATTAATTAGAAAACAACATAAATAATTCAAAATCTTGTTTTAAATTTTAACAACTTATCCATCAATATTATTTAATTTTTACAAATTTTATATTTTTAACACATATTTTATATTGTTCTACAATTTATTAATTATTATCTGAAGATGCCGTAACTGGCAAAAATTCATTAATGAAAAAATAAAAAATTGTGGAATTATTACAAATGTTTTATTTAGTACCAATTACAAGTGGTTTTTTATAAAATTCGCTAAAATTGTTTTGTTGGGTAATATTTACGATTGATACCTTGCAAAACATCTTCACCTTTTTGAAACCTATGAAAATCCTAATTTTATAAGATATAGATATTCTGATGAGTCGATAATTTTAGTGTACAAAACTAACAAAACATTAATTGATATCATATAATAATTGATAAAAGCCAGGATGATAATATGTCAATGACTTGATGTCAATTATTCTGCTGTTTAATAAAACAACTATTTTACGATGTAATTTTTACTATTGAAGGTTTTCTTAAATTAATAGTTCAATTGTTTTTTTATGTAAATAGTATAATAATATTTATACATTGATTGTAATCTGACCTTATTGTTTCAGAATGTCAAATTTCTTGAAGAAGAACAAAAGGATGTGGTTTTCAAATTTAAAGTTTGGCAATATACAGTATGTTTCTTGCTCATATTCAGTGATGTGAGTCGAACTGCAGTTTTATAATGACCTAATGGTTGTAGTTTGGAGTGAAAACAAAACTTTCATCAAACCATTACATCGGATCTGTGATATTTTGGTAAATTTTAAAGACATGGAAGGAACTTGGTGTAGAGTATTTGTTTAGAATTTTCCATTACAAAACATGATGCATTTAATAGGATATTTCAATTCATTTGAAGATAAGTGTGTCACGTTTAAAACAAAGTATTATAATAATAATAATAATAATAATAATAATAATATTCTTTATTGCCATAAACACAATACATTGTTGTATAGCATGCGTCACAATTAAGTGTGCGTCACAATAGACAACATAATATTAGTTATTTAAAGATTGTCTGTGCCTAAATCAAAGATTAACAAAATAAACTTTGACTGAAGAAAAATACATTGTTTATCTTGTACCTTTTTGTGTTTTTAGTTTCACGACTTGTTTTTGTTTCAACTGCTGACAAGCTGTTATGTTATTTAATAAAATTAAAAAAAAGTGTATTGAAAAGAAGAATGAAGGCGTATATTGGAATACTGGGGACATTCGATACAAGACCTAATAAACCTACACAGAATATGCCATATAAATATTAGTTAATGAATCAATTTAAACCAACCCAATTTTAGAACAGAATATTACCTTTTTACAGGAACTTAAAAATAAAGTAGTTATTAAGTTGTAAAAACCAAAAAAAAAAAAAAACCGAAAAATTGAAAAAAATTAAAGGAACATAGTTTTCAACAAAAGGGCAGATTATAATGGAATTACAGTAAATGAATACTTAGCACTCAGGTATAATCAGAACAAGTCTGGGATATAGACATTAAAACTGTTACTGTAAAATTACGTAAGGTAAAAAAAGTTAATGGCTAGTTCGTCAATTAAGTTAAAGTCCACGTTCTTTAAAAAAGTTATCATATCGGCTATAGTCAAAGTTAAACAATAATTATTATGAAATTACTGGTAATGACGGATATTGTTTCATTTAGATATTAATTAATGTTATTTTCTCGGAAGTAAAAGTAAAATAAATTTTTGTATATATAAACATTCATAGGTATCAGTAATACAAGCTGTAAAGTTCTATAAAATGTTTTAATGTGATTGAACTGGTTGTAGCATTATGTATCCGTTACAAACGTCTATTTCAAGGTTACCTCGTGAATCATACGTCGGCTTTCTTGGAATGACAACCAGTTCTGATGTAATAAAGTAACTGACACAATTTAAAAAAACCCTAATTGTTTTGATTACAAAATTTATTTAACTCTTGTACGATCTTCATCAGTTGTGTTAAACATAAAATCAAGTGAAAAAAGTTTATAACAATTTATTATTAAAACGATTACTTAAGTAAGAATTTTAACATCAGCTGTTTGAATGAAAAAAAAAAAAAACAAAAACAAATGTTACATGAGTAAGTATGAGATATTGGTAAATTTTAAAACGGTTTATCATAATTATAGGGACAAATGTATTATTAGACTTAAAATTGACTTGTACTTTGGATAGTAATGAAAGATTTTAAATCGTATCCTTATATATACATATAACACATTTTTCATTAGCAAGTAATTGTTTGCACTTAGATAAACTATTTCCTATTGTTGGAGAATTATGGTTCACTTGAATCAAATATTCAGTATTAAAGTTTGAAACATTCCAATGCTCAGTGATGATGTTCTAATCAAGTGAGACTTATGGATTTTTCAAAACAGATATTTATTGTGGATTCTAGAAAATTTTGAGATTTATTGAGGTAAACTCAATTTGGTTTTCAGACATCTTCAAAGTATAATAGATTTTTTGTTTTCATTAGAAAATCAAACAAACTGATAGTTTGAACAGCAATCGAAGCAAAGAAAACCCTCCTAAAATAGTATATTCCCAAGTTTAGATTAGATATTTTTGAACCGGTATACAATTTATTACCTTAAAAATAAATCTTAAGCAAAAAATAATTATATGTTTTATCTTAAAATGTTGTCGTATTTTTCTTTAACCAACGCTCTTGCTTTATAATATTCCATAATTTCAAAAAATGAATAATGGGTACCTATCCTAAATTTTATTTAGTTTATTTACTCTACACATATTTTTAGTGATTGTTTCATATACTACACTTTGTTCGTATTGTAAATTTTTGATAAAAGTTCAACAATGTAATATAAGATGCAAGTAATTGTTGTGATTCGTTATGAATTTGGCATCAGGATAAAAAAAAAAATAAATAAAAAAAATATATATATAGACGCAACCGATCCTATAATTACATGAGCGTGATTTTGCTACACTCCCTTTCCTTGGCCTACAACTTCTAAATCTGATTTGACCTTGTAAAAAGAGGGCAATTTATATTCTCATCAAACATATTCGTATCAGTTCACATATTCCTAATGACAAGAGAGCAGATAAACAATTTGCTATTGCAAGCACCATTTGTTTTTAATTATATGTCTATTGTTTCACTGTGTTTTTTTTTTATTTGCATATTTCATCACGTAAAACAGGGCTGGTGGATATGTTTATTCTATTACACGATAGATAGAGAACATGTAAATAACAAAAGAGGTCTCTTGTATGTCACATTATGTATGTCACAAAAAGTAGCAAATTAAGCATAATATTACAATTACCCATTAATGGTGTAGTTGGTTCAATAGCTCTGTTACAAATGAGAGCTTTAAAAAATTCAAATACAACAAAAATATTTCATATTTTATTACTACAAAATATAAGATAACAATATTACACTGTGTATTATGTATATGCATTTAAAATACGTTGTTTATTTTGATGATAATATGAGTATAGAAAAGCAGTATTAAAAACATGCTATGTATAATACTATTCATATGTCTAAAAATCACAACCAACAATGCTTGATGCTTCTTATATTCTTAAATTAAAAAAATAATGCTGTAATATAGTTATTTTTAAATTTATATATAATATTATATTTAAGAGTTTTAATTTTTTAGTGCCACTTTAATATATATATATTCAAGAATATATTGATTTACCAGCAAGTGATAATGCTAACGTATTATTTTGGCGTAGTTTAATTTATCATTGAAAGTAAAGCGTTGTTAAAATAAATAAATAATTATTCGGTTACATTAACATTAACAGCTGTTGCAGCTCCTGTTTATTATTAGGTTACATTAACAGCTGTTGCAGCTCCTGTTTATTATTAGGTTACATTAACAGCTGTTGCAGCTCCTGTTTATTATTAGGTTACATTAACAGCTGTTGCAGCTCCTGTTTATTATTAGGTTACATTAACAGCTGTTGCAGCTCCTGTTTATTATTAGGTTACATTAACAGCTGTTGCAGCTCCTGTTTATTATTAGGTTGCATTAACAGCTGTTGCAGCTCCTGTTTATTAATTCGTACTTTGAGCGAAAACAGTAAATTATAATATTCTTACTTTTAATCTTAACTAAAATGACGTAAGTGGAAATTCTTTACACCTTTAAGTGTTCTTCGAGTGGAGGAAGATGATGGTTGTTTACTGTATGATGATGATTGATTTCTTCATGATGATGCCAGTCTTCTTTGATCATGTCAGCCGCTTTCTCGCCAATCATGATGGCTGCAATGTTGGTGTTTCCACTAACTCCAGAGGGAGCGATGCTCATATCTGCCACCCTTAGATGTTTTAAGCCATACACTTTCAGCCTAGGGCTGACTACGGCGTGGTCGTCACTCTCAGGGCCCATCTTGCATGTACCGCTGGGGTGATGAGATGCGATAGCTATGTGTTTCAGTGCGCAGCCCAAATACTCAGGGGAGGGGGGTGCGTGTTCTCTACAAGCAGGTATGTCTGCGTAGTGGAGTTTCGCACCTAAATCCTTTAAGCCTTTGGTTTCTGAGAGCTTTGATGTGAATGCTATTCCCTTCAGGAGTTTCTCAACATCTTCTTCTTCACCGAGGAAGTTTGGAAGGATTTCAACTTCGTCTTTTGGATGAGCACTGTGAAGTTCTACCTTCCCTCTACCTTTTGGTCTGAGAAGAGCTGGAGTGATTACAAGGATGGGAGCTTTAGCATTTACTGTCAGATAATATTCTTGAATCTCTGGGATAAGTCTTCTGGCATGTAAAAACCCATGGAGGTCAGAAGAGTTCTTTCCAAAGAATGCAGGGAGAAGAGCGATGTCTGGGTAATCATCTTTATCGGCATTGATAAAGCCAATTGTCCTGATTGGGCCAGAGTGAGACAGTGGTCCACTGAAATGAGTGAGGTACTCAACTAAATTCTTAGTGAGATGAGGTTCTTCCAATTGGGTGTGTGGAAAGGAGTAAAAAATACCAGGGAATTGAATGTGGTTTTGAAGATTCTTACCAACCTCTAGAAGACATATAGGTTCAATAACGTGCTTCTGAAGAGCTTCTTGTTCTCCGATTCCTGACAACATGAGAAGTTTGGGTGTGTTTATAGCTCCAGCTGCTACAATAACCTCTCTGGTAGCTCGAACCCTGATATGTTCTCCATCATGTTTCAAAAGCTCAACCCCGTAAGCAGATTTGTTTTGATTTTGGATCAGGATTTGTGTTACAAGAGTGTGTTTGGCAATCTTTAAGTTTGGTTTCGTTTCAGAAAGGAAAGCTTTAGCAGCACTACATCTTCTCTTATGGCGAAGAGTACCTTGGATAACAAACAAACCATCATGAGCATCAGCATTTACATCAGTGTGGGTATGATATCCAAGTTCTTGCATTCCATTAGAAAGGGCGGCTTCCAAAGAAGACATTCCTTCATCACGGATGGATTCAACGGTAAGAGGACCATCTCTACCATGGTACTTTTCGACAGCAGGATCACTGACAATTTCTTTAGCTCTTATTCCTTCTGACTTTTTAAAGTACGGCAATACGTCATGATATCCCCATCCTTCATTTCCGTATTTCTCCCAGTGGTCGTAGTCTTTCGGGTTCCCTCTAACGTAGTCAAAGTACTGAAGAGTGTTTGAGCCTCCCAATACTTTCCCTCGGGATATTGAGCTCTTGTGGTCGACTAGACCTAGGAAAACGCCATCTTGGTGAGTCTTGTGCTGCCAGTCAATGTCGGTGTCCTGTGATACCGCAAAAAGCCCAGGAACTTCAGACGCCATAGTAGGATCTCCTCCTGCTTCCACCAACAGAATGTTCCAGTGGGGGTTCTCCGCCAGGCGACTCGCCACCACTGACCCGGAGGACCCTCCTCCAACCACGATGAAGTCGAAGGCCTCCCCTTTCCCCGGGACATAGTTGTCGTAGTGTGTCTGATGGGCCAAGTCACACTCTCCTTGCTGGATCTCATCGTACATCCGCTTCACCAGGTGAGAACCGATGTCATCTTTCTTGCTCGAACATGGACTGAGCCTAGAACAAAAGATAACATTACTTATTATAATAAAAGAGGAGATGGGGTTTTTTTGTGCATATAATAGGGTACATGTATGCCAGTGGAAAAGCCAGTGGCAGAGTGGTATAAGGCTCGGGACTTTGTACCTGAGTTAGAGATATGTAGCAGAGGTTTGAGTACTGGCCTTGACCGTTCGTTTTTATCAGTAATACTCACCTTGTACTGTACTGGCTTTCCCTCTTACTCTGTCTAACAAGGCACCCGCAGAGGTTAATAGTCTATGGGGAATGGGTAAAGTAAGGTTGAAAAAGAGATCGGCCACTTCTTATACACATTTCCACTTGAATCCACACTGCCAAAATACATTACCTTTTAGCGGCTTGGCTTGCTAGCAGTAAAAAAGTAAAATTTAGCACTTAAACATTTTCCTTATCAGCCAAAAATATATTTGTATCCCTAATTAAGTTAGTTTCAATGCACTGAATGGTTCTTATTGCATACGATGTAAACCATAATATTAACACATCCACGATAGATCTAAGCGTACACAATATTAAACATTATTTTTTGGGGCTAAGTGTTAGAGAGGACTTTACAATCCTAACTTCACCCCTTATTAAGAGCATATTTCATTTAATTTCTTACCTTTCGAATGGAAGATTTTTGAATTTGTGATTTTATAATGCAAACGTAATTCTAACATTTTATTTGTAAGTTTGAAAAGAAACACAATATTTTATAGTGAAATTTACCTAGAAATATTTTTAAATTTTAACACTTCTACTAAATGGAGTTCTTCAATTATACTGTAATATTGAAAAACATTTAATAGCTTGACGGTTCTTTGAAAGCTAAAAAGGTACGTCGATACTCATTTGATGGTAATATATTTATTTATTTACCAGTGCTATTTAATGGTGAAAACAATAAAAACGTTAAAATAGTAATATTATAGCTACAAAGTTCTTTGATAGCTACACAACAAAACCATACATATTCAAAATAAAAATAGCTTATACTAGCTGAAATAAAGTTATGAGTATAATACTAAGATTAGTAATAAAGAGGAAGAAACATAATTATTGCAATATCAATATCGCTCATTTACGAACAAAAAGCTGAAATCGAAAAAAGCTGAAAAAAGACAAAATCTGTTCTGTCAATGTTGCACCTACGTATAGCGATTTTAATAAAAAATGTTTACTTAATAGAGTAAATACAATAGAAAAATATGGAAATTTTATATTTTGAATACTGAAACAATTATTATTTTCAGATTTCCCTAGGAATTGGGACTGCTTGTTACGGGACATTTAGAATTAAGGTTATTGATCAAAATTAATTGGCTAAACACAACTCTTTTTTTTTTAATATTATATTCAACCTCTATTCTGAAGCCATTTTTACAAAATTATCAACAACATATGTAATTTTTACTGAAAATATAAATTGTATAGTTGATTATATGTTGAGGAAGATAAAGGTAGTTGGACTGTTTAGTATTTTTCACGTAATGATGGCAAATGTCCAACTACCTTTGTCTTCCTCATATGATACTCCATCATTAACAATTTTTAAAAAACAAAGTTGATTTGATGTTGTCTAAAATGTTAAACAGATGATTTATTAAATTACTTTTTTGAATATATACTATATACATTCAGACCAAAGTTGTTTAATCACTTTTTGATTTCGAATTTTAGTTAAAACTCTTAGGCAGGTATATTGGGCGTATATACCATTTCATATATTTTTTATTAAAACAACGTTCATCTATTAAATCATCAGTTTAATATCATAAGTAATATTTCATCTGCTATATAATCGATATTTTCAGTAAAAAGTGTTTATGTCATTAATAACTAATTGAATATGGCTTCAGAATAGAAGTTGAAGTATAAAGTTTATTTAACAAAATATTGATTTATAGGTAATGAATTTAAATTAGTAAAAAGAACACCGCCACAACAAGAACATACCGTCAAGAATCAGTATTGACATAATGCATGAACACTGTCATATTTGAAAATCGCAACAAAGAAAAACTAAATACAAAGGTAATGTTGAAAGTGAAAATAACAAGAAAGATCCTATGTTCCAACAGATAGGACAGCTTCAATACGATGGAATCCCCGGAGGCACAATATATTCTCTGAGGGATATTCTTATCTAAAGGCCTTTGCAGGAAATGTTCCAAACTTAGTCAACCTTTGTTTAAACGTTTTTCAGGACGATTTAGACGTCCTGAACTTTTAACATATCGCCTCAGGGCATGGCTAAAGGTGACCTGGAATTATTAATTATTAATTCTTTAAACACAATTATTAATTGTGGAATTACTAATTAAAGTTCTTTTAACACAACTTTAATTAAAGAACTGTAAAAGTAATGTTAGCAAACACTTATATAAGTTTCTTAGATTTTTAAATGAGATTGACTCAGTTAAAATTATAAAATACATCTGTATAAATATTGTTTTTATAGGTTTACTCTTTTTAAGTGCCTGAAACTGTTTGACTCAGCCAATATTATGTTTCCTTTATTTGACCTAGACTATTTTAATTGTCTTAGTACTCCTTATATCCATTTCATGGATACACTGATATATTCATTGATTATCTATCTTTATACACGTACTTAGAATTATATGGACATACAAATTTGGCATCTTACGTAACCAATTAAGAGTTAAAAAATACAAAATAACAAAATTTTGGGCGAGTCGGTGGCCGAGCGGTCTAAGGCGTCAGAACTTTGAGTTTGGGTTAGAGATAGCGCGGGTTCGAATCCGGCCTATACTGAAAGATACATCAGAAATATTCACCTTCTACTGTACTGGTTCTTCTTCTTACTCTGTCTGAATAAATTCATCACACAGAACAATAGTCTATGGGGAATGGACAGAGTAAGGTTAAGAAGGAGGTTGGCCTCTCCTTAAACCATTTACCTTTGATTTGAAAACGACACAATATAAAAACTTAAAATTATAACTATTTTTTACTTTTCCTAACCCAATTTAAATGAGTAATTTTTTTACTGAAGTATTCAATTAAGAGCTTATATCTAAAAAGGAGGTTGTTTTGAAAAGTAAAAATCTCACATAAAAAAGAAGCTGGCCTTTAACATTTTTAAATTAGTGTTAATAATCAAACAGTCCACTAAGTTTAAAGTTTATTTGTGAGGCTTTTCGATTACAAAGTGACCATTATCAAACACTCACATCAACTAATTTAAATAATCTAAATAATCAACATTTTTTAGATGATGTGACTGTTTGATAATGATTAATTTGTAATGGAAAAGCCTCACAAATGAACTTTATGTTTATTAGATTATTTGATTATTAACGTCAATTTAAAATATAAAAAGGCAAACAGTACTTTCTGTTTTTTTAATTTGATGATTATAATTTACAATTGATGTTAATATCAAATTTCATTAATAGTTTCAACAATAAATCCCTCAAGAATCATACGTTTCTAATTAAATAACGTAATTTCTTCAATATACAAATATTTATATGTATATTCGAATGATAAAAAAAAAATACCTTAATCCATTTCATATCATTTAATAGTCAGCGTTAAAATAAAATTGTTGGCTACCGGGAAATATACACATTATTTTGTAATTTGTGGTTAGCATATGGATGTGGTATATGAATCACCCCAAAAGTAGTTTTGTATGTTATTTCCAAAAATAATAGTCTAAACCAAAATATTTGTTAAAATTTACATTCAGAATGAAAAACTACATCAAAACAAAACAATTTAAGAAAAATCGTGCAAAATATAAAAACCTGTTATAAAACAGGTTATCCAATTTTATGGTAAAACACGACGTTTTTTCGAGCTTATTTCTTTAAAAATACAGACTTTCATAGATACAGTTTCAAAATTAGAGTGGTCTAGAAACTGTTTAAACACTAAAAATCAGAAACAAGTACTACCTATGATTGAATTAGTCCTTGGTTGATCAAATCAAATGTAACATTTATAAGAATATATATAGAATTAATATTCTAATAAATGTTACATTTGATTTGATCAACCGAGGACTAATTCAATCATAGGTAGTACTTGTTTCTGATTTTTAGTGTTTAAACAGTTTCTAGACCACTCTAATTTTGAAACTGTATCTATGAAAGTCTGTATTTTTAAAGAAATAAGCTCGAAAAAACGTCGTGTTTTACTATAAAATTGGATAACCTGTTTTATAACAGGTTTTTATATTTTGCACGATTTTTCTTAAATTGTTTTGTTTTGATGTAGTTTTTCATTCTGAATGTAAATTTTAACAAATATTTTGGTTTAGACTATTATTTTTGGAAATAACATACAAAACTACTTTTGGGGTGATTCATGTACCACATCCATATGCTAACCACAAATTACAAAATAATGTGTATATTTCCCGGTAGCCAACAATTTTATTTTAACGCTGACTAATAAATGATATGAAATTGATTAAGGTATATTTTTTGTATCATTTGAATATACATATAAATATTTGTATATTGAAGAAATTACGTTATTTAATAAGAAACATATGATTCTTGAGGGATTTATTGTTGGAACTATAATTGAAATTTGATATTAACATCAATTGTAAATTATAATCATCAAATTAAAAAAAAAAACAGAAAGTACTGTTTGCCTTTTTATATTTTAAATTGACGTTAATAATCAAATAATCTAATAAACATAAAGTTCATTTGTGAGGCTTTTCCATTACAAATTAATCATTATCAAACAGTCACATCATCTAAAAAATGTTGATTATTTAGATTATTTAAATTAGTTGATGTGAGTGTTTGATAATGGTCACTTTGTAATCGAAAAGCCTCACAAATAAACTTTAAACTTAGTGGACTGTATATATATATATATATATATATATATATATATATATATATATATATATATACAGGGTGTCTTAAAAGTCCCACCCCCCCCCTATTAACTTTCTTATGAATACAGATAAAGTGATTTACTTCTGGGAATGTTTATATGACCAACTAAGGAGTTTTTTTATGTATGCAAATTTTTTACACCCCCTCTCAAAAGGGGGTAGTTTGGGGGTAAGTCAAAATTTTTAAATAGGAACCCCTATCAAATGACACATCATTTTAAAGGTAATATTAAAATAAGAAGAATGGCGGAAACTAGAGGTCTCTAACATTAGTCTATCAAATTTGGTGGCAGTTTTAAGTTGGAATTATTTCATAAAACCCCCGCAGCTTGTTACATTTAAAATTGTTGTAAGGCAGACAAAACATTCACCCACCAGTTAGTTTTGAGAACTGATGACACCTAATCGTAAAACAAGTTATTACAAGAATCAACAAACACAAAAAACCACAAATAACATAGCATTTATTTGGTTTTGGTTTGTCTGACCAAAGTCCCAGGTTGCCCTACTGGACTTTGGTCAGACAAACCAAAACCAAATAAATGCTATGTTATTTGTGGGTTTTGGTGTTTGTTGATTCTTGTAATAACTTGTTTTACGATTAGGTGTCATCAGTTCTCAAAACTAACTGGTGGGTGAATGTTTTGTCTGCCTTACAACAATTTTAAATGTAACAAGCTGCGGGGGTTTTATAAAATAATTCCAACTTTAAACTGCCACCAAATTTGATAGACTAATGTTAGAGACCTCTAGTTTCCGCCATTCTTCTTCTTTTAATAAAACCTTTAAAATGATGTGTCATTTGATAGGGGTTCCTATTTAAAAATTTTGACTTACCCCCAAACTACCCCCTTTTGAGAGGGGGTGTAAAAAATTTGCATACATAAAAAAACTCCTTAGTTGGTCATATAAACATTCCCAGAAGTAAATCACTTTATCTGTATTCATAAGAAAGTTAATAGGGGGGGGTGGGACTTTTAAGACACCCTGTATATATATATTCCTGCTATAACCACACCAGTCTGCTATCTAGGCTATTTACATGAACCAGTAAAGATTTGGTTACCTTGTGAATAAAACACCTTGACTCGTTTGTCATCGAAAAATGTAGATTCTAATTTTGACACCGGCCGTTCAAGCCTAAGATCTAGAAAAAATGTATTCATAGCTATACGTTAGTAAATTACAATAAATAACAAGAATAATGATTTCCTAAAAAAATATCCTTTGATAAAATTGTTTTATCATTTAAAATTTTCCGTAATCACACGAAAATATACATAAAGTAAGATAATATATTATTGTATGTATGAAAAGAAAGTATTTTATTGTTTGTGAACAATAAACAAAATAATTCATCGATCAAAAGTTTCTTCATTAATTCTGCGACGGCTGTAAAATATTGCTGGCTGTAAATATGAAATAACCTAGGCGCATTATTCATATTTCTTCAAGGTTATTTCATTACGGCCAAGTATTGGGTCATAAATATGTTATGCTATCCAATATGAATTAGCAGAATAACTTTAATAAGATATAAGAAGACTGAAGAAGGAAGTACGTACCGCTCTAAATAATTCTCTAACGAGAAAAGTTAGAAATTGTAATTGAGCTGGTTTACTCGGAAATGTTTAGTTTATGAATATTAGTGTGTTTTTGTTAGCTATATTTGTGGTTATGAAAATGTAAATCATGCATTACTTAATCATTCACGAACTAGTAAAACAACATTATTACTCTATGTTATTTTACGATAGTTGTAGTAGTTTAACAGTTAAATTATGTTACTCCATGGTATATACTAAACTTAGTCTGAAAAATAAAATAAAAATAACGAAGTGTTAAACAAATATAATTACAATAATACAAGTAGTAATTATAATTTTACTTTTTTTTATTTAAACACCAGTACAGTTTTTATTTAAATGGTTCACATCAATAAATTTATGCAAAGAAGAAAAGGAAGAATATTTAATATAGGTTAACACCTGTATGAACCAAAATATATTTCAATTAAATGATAAATTCTATCAACAAACAGAAGGTACTGCCATGGGAAATCCGCTGTCCTGTTTTATAGCCAACCTATTCATGAGAAATTTTGAAATAAAAGCCAGAGAAACATTATCATATTTTCCTCAATATTGGTTTGGATATGTTGATGATATATTTGCAGTATTTAATACAAATCAAAATTAAAAAAAAACTTTCTTAATCAATTAAACTCTTTTTACCCAACAATAAAATTTACTTACGAATCTGAATGTAATTCTAAATTACCATTTTTAGACATAAGTATTAATTACAAGAAGCCCAAATTATCTGAAAATTGATTTTGATATTTATAAAAAATCAACGCATACAAACAGATTCATCACTAATGATTCATATCATCCTCCAGCTCAAAAAAGAGCTGCATTCCATGGTATGATTTATAGATTAATAAACACACCCTTAAATCAAGAACATTTCGAAAAAGAACTTTCATATATAAAATATATTGCTATTTACAACGGTTACAATCCTACATTAATTGATGATATGTTAAATAAATCTACTAAGAAAAAGATTAAAAAATCAAGAACTACATTATTAGAAATAAAAGAAAAAGAAGAAAATTACTGGGACAGTTTTACCTTTAATAAACAATTATCATAAACCATTCAACATTCCTTAAAGAAAAATATAAATATAATTCCTTAGTTCAAAACTGTAAACAAATTAAAAAACAAACTAAATAATCCTAAAGACAAAATTGAAAATGAAAATTTATCTGGAATTTATGAAATTAATTGTGACAATTGTGAAGAAAAGTACACAGGACAAACTAAGAGAAATTTAAAAATAAGATTTATAGAACATCATTCACATATTAAATTTAATAGAGAAGAAAAATCAGCAGTTGCTAAACATTGCTTAACAACAAACCATAGCATCACAAAAAAAAAAAAAAATTCAAAAATAATAAAATCCGTTTCATCTCCAAAACATTTAAATGCCTGGGAAACCTATTTTATTAACAAAAGTGATTCATCTTCAATGAATAATGAAAGTGGGCCTATTCAAAATTCTTGTTTATTATCATCACATTTTATACAAAATTATACACTCTAATATATATATTATTAGTAATTTACCATATATTTACAATTATGTCATTCTTTTGATTATTTACATATGTTTTTCAAATTAATTATTGTATTGTTTTGTTTATAACCAAATATAAATTTGTGCTGCCTGATGATGCCAGCTTTGCTGGCGAAAGGCCTTGTAAAAAGTATTTTCTATTAGTGATTTTGTAAAAATGTATTAATAACCAGTACTGTATCATTTTTACTGAGTTTCCTACCATTGTAGGATAAATTGGTTTGATGAGTGTAGAGGAACGAATGTAGTCATTGTTATCAACTAAGGTGGACTGTTCCTCAGAAAGAGAAATTTATCATACGAGGAATTTAATTGTTCTGATTTTCAGCTAATTGATAAGCCTGATACTCAGTTGTTTTCCCCCATGCATGCTTCCGCCCATGCAGGCCTTTTCGCAATGGCTAATATGTTGACTAGGAAATTATGTTGTATTAATTTTCATTTATTTTATATTTCTACTTATGTTGCGTATATTTGCAAATAAGTATTAATAGTATTGCATGTATTTATTTATGGTATAAAGAAAATTTTCATTTTATTTAATTTATTGTTAGGGGCTAACGATCTAAACAACTTACGCTAAATTTAGTCGGAGCCCCCGGGATTTGATCCCAGGAACACCTGCCCTGGAGCCAGGAGTGCTGACCAATAAGGTAGCAAGAGGCTTTAATGCTTAATTAGACTGGTTAGTAAACATTTCTCTAACAAACATTAATAACAAAAAAGTCTACAAATCATTATATTCTTACTTGGAGTGATATCATGATTAGGATTGTATTTTCATATATATAACATAAAAGAGTTTATATATGTTTTATAGGAAATAAATGCGTAATATATCAAACCATAAGAACAGGTTTTAAAATACTGCGTAAAAATCCTTAAATGGATTCACATAGGCACAATGGAATTAAAAATAAGAAAAATAAATTTGTTTTGCTTTTAGACTCTATAGACATTTGTTCATGGGACCAGATTTTTTTTATTACTTTTATCTATTTTGGGAGTATATCGTAATTTTCTCTAGTGATTTAAATAAAAAGTTGATCAACTCAAGCCTATAAGAATACACTATCCAATACAAATAAAAAGAAGTATGCCTATGAAAATAAAATATAATCCTTTCAAAAATATTGCATATGACTAGAAAGTCAGGAAATTGTGGGTCAATCATATAAGTGTTTTCTGTTAAGTCTATCGAACTTCAGAAATAGATTTTACAAATTTTATTTTTCATATGTATTACTCAACTCTTGTTTTTCCATTAAACTGTGCCATTTCTAAATATACAGGGTTGGGCAAAAGTCTGGAATATTTTTATTATTTTCAAAACCATTGAAAGAAATTTAATGAGACTTTACAGTTATGTAAATGTCCTTATACCAAACATTTAGATATATTTTACTTGTTTGTTGCATAGCCAGGTGATGGGCCATGAGGGAAGTATTAAACATATAAATGTAGACCTACCTAGAGTTACACTTCATTTTAAAGGTCTTTGTTAGTAAAACGCAGTTGTGGGCATGTACGTAACTGCAAAGTTTAATTATATTTCTTTCAACAGTTTTGAAATTAATAAACATATTACAGACTTTTGCCCGACTCTGTATTGTGATAGTTTATTTTTTATTCCATGAAATAAGTTGAAGGACAATTATTTTATACCGATACAAATTCCTTTTCTTTATTTGGGACCCAGTACTTTCCGAATGGTGGGTTATGGTCTGCTAACTTCGATCATTAGATCCAACGAAATTAACCCATTGGATCTAATGACAGTAGGTTAGGTATTGTACTGGCTGGCCTTGAGACGGTCGGCTTACTACGTCATCGTCTGACGTCACAATACAATGACCTCATCCACGGTCCACCAATCACATTGATCCTTGTGATTACTGTACCAGTGCGAAATTGGAGGTTAGAAATACGAGTGCTTACGAGGTTAGAAATCAACTCTAATCACTCTTGCAGAGTCGTGAGGAATTATAGTTCTCAGTTATCTATTTTTAAGAATAAATCCAGTTACTAACCTAACATTTTTCGAATGAATATTAAAAATTGTTTCTTTTGAATGTAAAAATTAAAATTAATAACATATAGTGTAATGTAAATCTTTTATTATTACTTATTATTATTACTTAAACAATAACAAAACGTAAACATTTTAGTTTCGTGTAATTTGATTAGTTGTTCTTAATATTAATGAATGTAGTAGTGGAAATAAAAACCAATATTTGCATTTAAGCTTGTATTTTTGTGTACTTTTAATAACCTAAAAATATGCCAATAATTACAATATGTATTATAATTTTTTTCTAAGCTCTACTTACTTGCAGCAAAAAGAAGTGGCCACACATTGAAAAAAAAATTGATAGTAAACACTGTATTTAGGGGTTTCCGGTAGGGTAGAAACATTTAACTCAAAGAATTTGACGAATTGTATGAGCCCTAAAATAGCGCTTGTGGCAGACCAAGGCAGACGAACTAAAACGTCATGAGCTACAGGATTGAGGGTAGGGCGATATTCGGCCAGTTAACTGTTGGCGTGATGGCTCCAGACTCAGATATCAAGGTTATAGGTTCGAATCCCCAATTGAGCCAATGGTCAGTATTTTACTCGTTGAATAAAGTTCACGCACAGGCCTCCAGGCCCTTGCGAACTGGTGAGAAAGTGATGCCAGTAATTAATGTATCTAGAATGGACTCTAAAGCAATATCTCTCTCTTTAAGTTGTGCCTCTAAATATTTGTCTTGTTGTTGTATATTTAGTGAGATCTCTGAAGAACTCTTACCTACAAGTCTTGCACAGGTTTGGTCATAAGGTTTTGTTTGTATCTAGTAGGCCGTGTTTTTAGCTCAACTCTAACACAGAGAATAAAGAAATACAGGTCGCATCCAAAAGTGGACTGAAGGAGTGTCCAGTAGTAAGTTCTACAGTTGACCATGCGGAAAGCAGGGTCAACACCGTTGTCAGTCCCTCTCCTTTCCCTCTCCAAACCCTCTCGTAATAATTATAAGTTCAGATTTATCAAGCTGTAAGTCAGTTGTAGTTTAATTACAGCCGTTCGCTGAGGCCATAAGGAAGCGACCTCTGTTTCTTCTAACGAGTTGTTCTGTGAGTGAACCCAGAGTAGACTTCGTTGTTCGTTCCTCTTCAGCTGAATATCATATAGTATTGTCGAGTCCTCGGAGGTCGTTGACGAAAGCCTTATTCCATGTTCATAGGAGGAAGGTGACATTAAATATGACAAGCAAAACATCGTTGCTTGTTTTCCTATGATGTGTACGAAAGAGGGGGGGGGTCTGTTTTCGCAGGCCGTTACGGTAAGTAGGACCCCTTGGTCTGTTTAAGTAAAGAATACCCTTAAGTATCCATTGCCAATAGACTGTGCATGTAGGATGGATCCTATTTATTCTATGCTCATCGTGAAGTGTGTTCACATTCTGGAAGCATTAACTTAAGGTGGTGACTTTAGAATAAAAAAAAAAAAAAATAAATAAATAATAATATATTTTATACGTGTTAACATATAAGTATAATCATTTTATTGGGTTGTTAAATAAAATATACATTTTATTCTCAAACATAAAAAGCGGGAAAGAGTCACACTGTTCTATGTAATTAAATTACAAACTAAATTAGACTAGAATTTTATTACTGAATCAGCATTTTTAAGAGGTATTTTTTAATTCAATATTTTTTACTAGGCCTTTCAATATGTTGCTCAAATTACTAAATATATAATACATCAAACTAAAAATACATTCAAAACATTTAACTTATTTTGTGTTAACACACTTGCTTGGATTAACTTACAACGTTTAAAATAATGTTTACATAAAGTCTGCAAAGCAATTTTATTAAGTAATTCAATTTCATATTCAAAGCAAACATTACATATTTACACTGATTGTTTTGCAATGTCAAATGAAATGTATTTTATGGAGAGAAAACTAATTCCACTCAAAATATACGTTAAATTCACTGAATCAGTTTTTCAAATAGGAGTATAGTTGAGTATAGGTTTTTAGTTTGTAGCTAAAAAATTACTATATTTTGCTATTTTCATTGAAAATAACAACTACGTTTTATATTTCGTTAGTGTTATTAGCTCATTTCATAAATACTCAGTTATTTAATTGTGCTTTGGATGTAAGACATTGTACCATAAAATATAGTCTTAACACAGGGTTTCTTATTATTGGATGTATATTTAAAGAAAAACTAGAGCCGAAGCTTTTTTGCTTAACGGTTTTAACATAACTTTAAACTTGTTAACATGTAATAAAAGTTATACAGGGTTTTTAAAAAAGAATTACCCGATTTTAAATATTAATTTGAAACAAGGGCTTTACTGGAACATTTTGGATATTAAAATACTAAAAAAAATGAAGTTTACGAAAATTTATCATAAATACATGTTCAATATGTACTCCATTTTCAGCACGGTTAGTGAACATGGAGGAAAATTCCTGATTGAGCAAAATTCGATAGCAACAAATCAGAACCTATTGAACATTTATGATACATTTTCGTATACTTAATTCTTTTGTGAGTATTTTAATGTCCAATATAGTATTTGGGTAAAGGCCTTGTTTAAAAGTCTTATAGCTATTCAAAATCGGGTCATTCTTTTTGAGACACCCTATATTTTGGGTAGGACCTAATAGGCTTTGTAGAAATATTAACTGTGAATATTCGTGAAATGACTCTTCACTGTCGAGTCATCAGAAATAGAATAAAAACCACAATGGTCAAAGTTTTCATATTTACTTTATGAAATAAAGTACTAGTAGGAGTTTTGTATTTGCCATTAAAGTGCATGTATATAAGTACGTGGAGTTATGAGTGACTCCTATATCAAAATACTTTATAATACATTTAACTTTAATAATTAATTGTAAGTAAATGTAGAAAGTAAGAATTTTAAATTTAACGCTAAATGCCATGTAATTGTTACACAGTGTGGAAGAAACGTCCCGAAACAGCTTAATCATTTTTGAACAACTAGAGATAAAGCAATAAAACTTGGTACAACATTACTGCACCTATTAAGCTAATTAGCAATTTTTCTGTCATATTAGAGGGATGGCCTGAAAGGAGTCAGAAGAAAATCTTAAATAAGAGCATAGGTCATGTAGTATATCTAATTAAAGGTATTTTCTTTAATTTATAAATGCACATTGAATTGTGGCTACTAACCCAATGTCTTACTACAGCCAAAGAAATCTTTGACATCTGCCTTTTTGTACTAAATCATCCTTTTTAAGTGCTGTTTGTAGTATTCACCTATGCTGGGCAACCCCTTTAAAGTGATGTACATCTTGACCTATGCTACATTAAGTACTTTTTGTCGAACTCTTTGTGGACCATCATCTATTGGAAGATAAAAATCACCAACTTCCCCCACAAAATATTTCTTAAGTCCAGTAGGCATTTAAAAAGTTTCAATTTCCCAAATTAAGCTAAGAAAATAATATTAAACCGTCTATAACAAGACCTTCATTGTAACTTTTGAAAACTTTAAACCAGTGCCATTTTTTAAAGAGCGAAACTTTTAAGTTCGGATTTGTGAGTTTATGTTCTACTAAAGACTTTTATTTTGGTTATAATTCACTACTGGTTTAATTTGTTGTACTACTCGACCTATGCTCTCATTTAAGATTTTCTACTGACTCCTTGTGGACCATCTCCTGATATGACAGAAAAATGGCTGTTACTTGAAAAAATAGCTTAATAGGCGCAGTAATTATGTTCCAAGTTGTATTGCTTTATCTGTAATTGTTCAAAAATTATTAATCTGTTCCGGGACTTTTCTTCCACTCTCCATGTACTGGTTTTTCACATAGTGGAAGGTCACACATTAAGACAAAAACTAATCTGTTATTTTAATACGGTTCATTACCTCTATTTGGACACTCCACATTATCAGTTTCAACAAGGTCATGAGTTTTTCTTATTTTAAAGTTCAGGCTTCGCTGATAAAGCTTTTGTTATTATTTGCAGCTAACTGTATTTTTTTTATGTCATAGTGTATGCAGTTATTAGAAAACATCGCACATTTTTTGTTCATCGACATACTGATTTGTAAAAATTTTGGAAAAACAAACTTACAGTTTTTTTTTAAATTAAAACAATGCAAGTTTGGAAATTAAAATGTTGTTAGATACTGGGCACCTGTATTTTAACTACTACATTGGAACTTATTTTGTTATTCACTGATAACGTGAGACGGCCTGTTTTATGAAATATTAACTTGCCATACATAAGTTAAAATCATATGATTTACTTGAGAACATGCATCGTTTAAGAACAAGACAATAGAGTAAAAGACTAATCATTTGCTGGTTCTAGCCTTTGTTTTTAGGAGAGACTATTCTCCTTTTAAACCTTACTCTACCCATTTCCCATATATTGATCTGTGCGGGAAAGTAAGATGGAGAACCAGGACAGTACAAGGTGAACACTACTGATAAAACCTAGTCAGGCATAAAAACCTAGTCATGATAAAACAGTCAAAGGCAAGATTTGAACCAGCGCTATCTCTAACCTAAGCAAGAAGCCTTGACGCCTTAGTCAGATCGGCCACCGGCTTTAAGCCCTTAACTATAGCTATATGAATGAATTAAATCGAATTTCATAAAATTTTTTCGTAACTTAGACAACACAATTTTATTAAAGTAGGTGGGTTACTATTTGAATTTAAGGTTTCATTATAGTTTGGCCGAAGAAGAGAGTTCTTGTGGCCTCAAAAAGTTCCAGGTGTCACCAATCAATTACTTCCCATATGGCCATTTAAAAATAAAAATTGATAACATAATATTAATTAGATAAATAAAAAACAGGATGTTAGATTGAAAAAATAAATGAAGAAATACCAAGCAAACTATAGTTTAAGTTTACTCTAGATTTGTTTACTATAAAAGTGAAGAGGGAAGACAATTTTAACATTTAATTCAACCCCAACTGTAAAGTTGTTTTTTTTTTTTTACTAAACTATAAAGTTAAGTATAATTTTTATATTTTTATAAAACCAAATACAATTACTGATTGATTAATTACGCCAATTGTATAATTGGTAATTGTAGAACATTGTATAGTATTTAATTGGTTAAAAGCTGTATTATACAAACAGTTTGAAAATCAAATTTATTTTTCATTAATTGATTAACAAATATATTGGGACATTTACTGTAAAACATCACAGTGGCTCAAAGTGGTTTATTTCCTAACAGAGAAATTTATTAGATATGTAAATAGGAATTTAGTAATGTAAATAGTTTAAAGAAATATATATTTGGTAATGAAGAGTTTATGTGGTGCGTTAAGGGGGTGGTGTACTCGTGTAGGGGTATTCTCCTACCCACCCACCTATACATGTACACCTCTGACATACTCGACCACTGACAGCACTCCCACCCATCACTCGGACGTACACGTTTACTCAAGGACAGCATACTTTCTGGTTTTGGGACTGAGTATTGTAAATTGTTACAGAAAGTTAGTGTCCAAAGCCTCACAGCGTATTTAAACTTAAATTTCCCTTATTGAAAAAAATTACACACCAGTTTGTTATTGCTATACCAATATATATATATATTATTTTGACTATCAGCTCTTCATATATTCAGGATGAACCACCAACCAATTTAATAAGCACCACACTTTAGATTTTCCTTGCGATTACACATAAAGCTGAAAAACGCTTAACTAGCTAGACGATTGATAATAATAGGCTACATTCTATGTAATAATTGGAAACGTATTAACCCAGCAAGTGTGGGTAGTTAAACCCATACTCCGTAACAAGCATTTGAGGGGTTACTGAAGCTTAACCTGAATCAAAATTTAAAAATGGACAACGTAATTAAATATTTTACCGGTTTAGATGTATTGTATCTGTTTTTTAACTACTATTTTATTTTCATTATTATTATTAGTAAAGTTGAGTTTCAGTTGATATTGGTGATATGTATATGACCTAAGGTATAGCTTATGTATAACTTAAGTTATTGAATGTTCAATAACAATTGATTCCTGCAAGGTCTTTTACTAGCAAGGAATGCATTCATATCAGGGAACAAAAATATATTTATCTGTTTACGAATAAAAGAAAAAGTAAATATATTTATATATATATATATATATATATATATATATATATATATATATATATATATATATATATATATATATATATTTATATATACGTAGTAGAAATTATCTTATACTTTGTACGAAGTGAATTAAGTGTAGTATAAATTAAAGTCTACACTCAATTTATATGACTACATTAAATTAATTTATACTTTTTAATACAATGTTAAATAGCATGGAAGTCCTGACATTAAATTAACACATTGGTATTTATCAACACTTAATACCTTAGTTTAAATAATGTTAAAATTATTAACACGGTATTAAATTGAAAAAAAAAAAAAAAAAACAAGTTATTTGACTTAGAAAGGCTTACGTTTTATTAAGCATTGTGTTACGGAGCCGAAAAAGAATCCTATTTTGAGAATTCTAAAACTTACTTCTTTTTCTGAAAATAAAAAGTGTATTTTAGAGTTGTAGATCTGTTACTGTAAAATATTGTAGAAAACAAAAACACCGTTAGTTTTAATTGACACTACGCTATTTAAAGTGAAACACCCGGCCCTAAAATGCATCAAAGTGTTTCTGGAAGTTGACAAAACATAATCGAAACAACTGCCAAGCTTTATTAAAACTTTTGATTAAGTGAAACAGTTCCAAGGGGACATTATACGACTCCCAGATGGCTAAGCCACTGCCAAGGCCCTCGTTTTAATGGATGCCTTTTGTTATATTGTGTTATAAACATGTTCTAGTTCAGCAATATACATTATTTCGTTAAATCCTTCAGGAACCTTGAGGAAGATCTCCACTTTGTGTTTCGCACATAAGAATTGAAATGATCTGCAATTGTTACAAAACACCTATATAATAGTATATTTAATACTTATATTAAATATAACAATGCAATACTGGTTATTTTAAAAGTCATGCATAATTTACTTAAGCACACGGTTTATCAACAGGAAATTATACATATATAGAATTTAGATACTTTTATTTGGCAATATATTTTACATGTATAGCCAAGATTAGTATATTGACTTACTAAATCAATTTTTAAAATTACATATCATTCTTTTATGCTTATTAAGCATGAAATCATATTAATTTTAATATGTATTTTGACTTACTGAAAGTACAAAACTGCTATTTTAGCGTTGTTAATTTGTAGCTTTAAACTCTTTAAACTAGTACAAAACTTTAAAAGTACGCTGAACCCATAACACAAAATGTTTACTAATATTAAACAAATAAAATTAAACATGTTTGAATGGACTTATGTGAAATAGAGATAGATGTTATATTATTAATGTTTAACTTGAAAATAAAATCCATACAAAAATACTACAAATCAGTATATTTTTGTTCGATGAAATACAAATGTACTGGCAGGAAATTTACTTAAAAAAATGAAAAACATTAATAGTTCTATAATAATTTTAACTAGATGATTATATTTATTTAGTAGGTTTAATAACAGTTACATAAGCGTTGTTACTAATTAAGTTGTATAATTTGAAAAATTACATTGTGTAAAAACAACGGTGATAATGTAGCTGCTGGTTTTAAAATTAGGAGAGTACATTTTTCAAGCAAGAATTTATTCTTTAAACATATGTTGATAACAAAAATATTCAACCAATGCTGGAAATTACGTTTTCATTGTGTAGGTACAATGATAATTTGAAAAGGTGTAAGACTTATTAAAGCAATTGCAAATATATTTTTTTGACATGGAAAAGTAAGTGGTTTTCGCTATCAACGTGATATCAAACGTGATAGCAAGATTGATAAACAAACTTCGATTTTGGCATAAAATAGTATTAAATGTATCATAAATGAATTAGTTTAATGTATAAAAAATAAATGCCTTGTAAGATAAAAGTTCTTACCTATATTGTGCGAGCGTTAAACTAAGGATTTTTATGTAGATTAAAGATTTTTATTGCTATCAACTGTGATGATAACATCATCGATTAACATTTTTAACTGAACATAAAGTAATATAACAATTATTTTAAAATAAGTAATTACTTTAATGTATAAGAAATTAAATGCTTTGCAACGTTGTTTTGATAAGTGAGATGTTTTCATCATAGACGCACTATAAAAATATATTCAACAATTTTACGCTCTTTACAAACTGCTTTAAATTCAATCGTATAAAAAAATAAAAAGTCATAAAGAAAACTAGAAAAAATAGTATATTTCCTGAGCTTTACTGATTTACTCAACATTAAACAATATAAAGAAAGTGAAATAAAATATATAAAGAAAAAATGAAGATTAAATCAGGTATAGCAAAAAATACACATTTCAACATATTTGCTGCTTTTTAGCAATATATTTAAAATTAAATAATATAAATAAAGCAAACGAAATTTAAATTTAAAAAAATAATCCGAACGTAAAGAAAAATAAAAAATGTAAATTAAAATATATTATTCGCTCTTTAAAGATCCTTTGAAACCTAACTATAAAAAAATAAAATAAAATAAGAATAACTAGCAAATAAAATAAACATAAAGAAACAGACTAATAAACAAATACAGTGCATTTAATTTAAATAAACAACAAAATAAACAAGATATTCAAATAAAAATTATAGTGAAATAAACATAACAAATGGATCAAATTTCAATAAATAATATCAAACGTATGTAAACAAAAATACACAATCACTAGAATTCTTAGTGTCCTTACCCATGTGCGAGCGCAACTAACGGTAGTAGGTGGACCACGAGCATGTTGTCCAGGCCAACCACTGACTGAACTAAGCACCAACATAGACCAGCGGCCAGTGAAAGTACATGTATAAGTTCAAGGCTTGTCCAAGGCTCATTCATACTTCCTCCACCAGTAAACCATTAATCCACACTTGGCTAGTCACGAGTATACATCGATCGTTTGCCCCAAGGTTTGCAGTTTTAGGTTAATGTGGGATTACGTGCTGTAAAGTCACGTTGAAAGTTGCCGTTCATTTAGAACCATTTCCTCCTGAGTCCATACCACATGGCAACTGAGGGACACCCCTGCCCGCTTTGCGTGTTAACCCCGTCAGTCACTGTGCTCGTGATACTTCGGCCTTCGGCCTCGGCCTGTTATTACGTTAATATTGATACGTCAACTGTACTTTAGGACTATTAGAGGAAATAACAAATATTTAGCAATGATTTTGTTGATTGGCTGTTGGTTGACCCATTGTTAGTTGTTATCGTATTATTTGATTTATCTTAAAGCTGTTTCTGACTGTATTAAAAAAAAACCTTTCTTAGTGAACTCATATGATACAAAATCTCTAAAAATGTCAAACCAATCAAAAGTACCGTTTGTTTAAACCGTTATTTCAACTATGCAAAACAAATCAGACGGGGTTGAATCTACGCTAAAAATATGCATTCTTTATACTCGAATAAACACAAAAAACCATTATATGTATTAAGAAAAACAGTGTAGTGATAGACAGTCAATGAATCTTATCGGGTCAATAATTAATTGAAGAGATAGGTAACAAATAAACCTCCAAGCAAAATAAATGGGGTTACAACTGACTGATCTAGTATAATCTTGAAAGGTATTATTATTAATAGAAATTAAAAATAGACTAACTATTTTAGTTATCCTTGTTAAATTAACTTCCACAATATTCCTTAGATTATTTTAATTTGATGACGAACCCACCCATACACGAATAGTGGTATTGACCTAGCCACCCACCCATACACGAGTAGTGGTATTGACCTAGCCACCCACCCATACACGAATAGTGGTATTGACCTAGCCACTCACCCATACACGAATAGTGATATTGACCTAGCCACCTATCCAAACACGTAGGGTGGTATTGGCCCGACCACTTACCTATCCACTCATACACGTGCAGTGGCAATTTGTTTCATTTCTCCCCCTCCATGGTCACTACCCTTTACAGTGAATTTAATTGTGATATCCTATGTTATTCCTAGCTTGACAATTTTCTATGGGACTCATTCGCTTACGAAATGAAATATATTTAGATATATGTATACGCACTTGGGAGCGTGTGCGTGCGTGTATACATGTGAGTGAAAGTGTTTATATTCAGCCACTACCAGTATTTTTATAACGTGATTAATAAAAAATACAGCAAACATTTCTTCTTTCACACCATATACCAAACTAAGCTAAAGATGTGGTTTTTAGATCCACAAGAAAATTCTATAAATGAGAAATTCATGAAAGTAGGTCATAGAATCTGGTTTGCTAAGTAGAACAAGGGACGATTATTATCAAGGATTTCATTCTTGTAACTGTCTTGTTTTTATGCGCATGGCAATGAATAGGTATGTTAAAGCATCAATACTCCAGTTGATTCATGTTGTTGGAGTAGTGAAGGTCAAGTTGAGCTCGTTTTTTGTTAATAATTAATTATTCGCAGCAAGGTAGTTTTTTGTCAGACTAACAAGTAAGTGACTAAGCTGTATAAAATTACAATAATAAACAACACCTAGGGGACACTACTGCACGCTTCGCTTGCCAAACTACATTCGTGATACCTCAGCCTTTGACCTCGGTATGTGAGTACGTTAACATAAGCAGTTCATCGGTAATGTTGGACTATTAAAAGAAACAGAAAAATTATTTGGTATTGTTTTTGTGTGTAAGTTATGTTTTTATTAATATTAATTTTGATTAATTACATGTTATCTACTGTTAATGTTGTTCTGATTTACAAAATAGAAACTTCCAGTTGATTTTTTCCATCTGATTTCAATTCATATTTTTGTTATTTAGTTGGATCAAACAATTCAAACCTATGCACAGGCGTCATGCCCAAAATAGACTTTTTTCTTTGTTGTAGCATCTAGTTTTTACTTATTTTATATTTACCTTGACTAACATATTTATATGGTTATCTTTATACTGCATTTTTCTGAAAACTGAAATGCAGTGAATTATATTGTATATTTGTTCTGTCTTTCAATATAATTTTATTCTATATTGGAAATAATAAATTTTCATTTATTCAAATGAGTTCATTCTTTTTTTATTTCTAAAGAAGATTTTTCTAAGGAATTTTTAAAAGCCCTTTCATAGTGCATTTGTATGATATAAAATCTAAAATTCATGAACATTTCAAGATTGAAAATTAACAGGAAAAACATTTATTATTGCTTTTTATCTGCCGTTTAGACCATAAAGGTCTAAACCAATCAAACTCCAGCGTAAACATTATAATCATAAACAGCTGTTACATGTATACCAATTAAATCTCTGTGGTGATAGAAAGAAATCAAACTTCTTAGAGCTACTGGAGTGGAGCCCAATTTAATTTTACATTTCCGATTTTCCCACCATACTTAATCCTTAAGCTTTAAAACGAATTTAACCAAGCCATCTTTTATTCTTCCTAGCTCGTGAAATTCCATGGAGACCGATTCACATATACATATTAAATACATTACATTAATTGTATTAATGTATTAAATATATTCCATATAAATAAAAATTTACATTGAATTTTTTTCTTTCTTATTGATACTATTACATGAATATTTAACTAAAAACTGTTTTGTAAATGTTCTCTTTTGTTTTCTTAGATTATTGTCATTAAGCAGAGTTGAGTTATTTTTATTTGTTATTGAAAAAACACTGGTAATTGATTCAGTCCACACTCAGAGTAAGCTCCTATGTGGGAGTTATCTTTCAAGTATTTATTTTAGTTTCTTTTAGAATTTAGTACTAGTATTATAAGAAAGATTAATAAACGATTTTTGATATTTTTTATAGATAACGCATAGCTGTGACACTAACCTCTTTATAAATGCTTCTCTATAAAGAGTATTGTCCCATTTTAAGACCATCTAAAATGGATTAAACATCATAAAACAGGGCTAATTATACTAATCAGTACATCAGCCAATACTAGTACTTAGTAATCTCAATACATGTTCCTAATCAACAAGTTTGAATGTGGTTTTAATATACTTCTACCAAATTAATATTCAACCTACAACCAGGTAGAAGTGTTAAAAATTAGATCAAGGTTTATCAAATTATATTGAAATTTAAAATGAAATAATAACAGAAATTATTTGCCTTCAAAGGATAAATGTGATTTTGAGGATTAACAATGATCAATTTTGTTTTATTTTAAGGGGCAGGTTTGTTGAATGTAATTTAGTTTATTATCTCTGATAATATGACCTTATATACAATTCCCATTTTTATTTGTCATAATTATAACATTCTTCAAAACAGGGAAACCTATAGATAAAGGCATTTAACTTATCCTATAAAATTTAAGTATTTTTGTCGGGCTCATGCAGAGAATGTAGAATTTCATTTTATTCTATTTTAAGACACTGATTTTATAGATTGGCTGAATATGTATTAAGAATGAGTCTAGAGAAATACCTATAGTTTCTCAATGGATAAAACCACAGATAAGAAATAAACAGAGGTCGCATTCAATAGCGTGCTAAATGTATGTCGAATTATTGTGTAAAGTAGATATTTCTTCATTTTTTCAGGCATAAGGAAGGGCCAATACCTTGACAGTCCCTTCTTTATTACCCCCAGATCATCAAGGATAAATGTAGTAATTATTACTTTATATGTATAAAGATATACATTAGTTGTAATCTGTATATAACTGCCATAAGAAAACGACTTCTATTTATTTTTATCTCTAATAGAACAAACTGATCCTTATCACTTATAAAAGATCAGTAGCTATAGTAACTATCAAACCTACAGCTTATTATATAAATCAAAACCACGTGTATTGATATAATTTTCAACAAAGATCTTGCTCTGAATCCTTAATCCAACTCAAAAGTGGACTCGTTCAACTTCTGTAGAAGTGTTCAAGCCGATGGCAACCATTAACTAGACGCTGCACGAGGAGAGGACTGAGAACATAACCTACCACCTAGAATATCAATGTACCTCCTGTTGATCCTGATCTTCTGGAGGCAAGTTAAGCAATTTTACACCTGCAGAATATCAGTATTAACTCCAATAGGGTATGACTTTTAAATGCTTCATTAAAATTCATTAAATTCAAACCAATCCAACATATTATATTTTTTTGGGCTCTTTGTAGGTCCTCAAATTCTCTCCAATAACGGACTCAAAACTAATTGTACAATACTAAATAAAGTCACCGGAAAAGTCATGCTATATACAGAAACAAAGGAAATAGAAGAAAACAATAAACTATATCAAGTGGAATTAGAAGGAAACACTACAACGATTTATGCATCACCACCGAAAACCGATTCATACTGAAAAATACTGAAACACATTTATTAATATCGAAAACAGCGAATGGTAAGAATTTAAGGAAATAAATATTAAGTAACCATTGAAATTTACAGACTGTTGAGGGAGTAACCGTCTAGGTTTAGTAACCGTTGAGGTATACAGACTGTTTAGGGAGTAACCGTCTAGGTTTAATTACCGTTGAGGTATACAGACTGTTGAGGGAGTAACCGTCTAGGTATAGTAACCGTTGAGGTTTACAGACTGTTGAGGGAGTAATCGTCTAGGTTTAGTAACCATTGAAATTTACAGACTGTTGAGGGAGTAACCGTCTAGGTTTAGTAACCGTTGAGGTATACAGACTGTTGAGGGAGTAACCGTCTAGCTTTAATAACCGTCGAGGTATACAGACTATTGAGGGAGTAACCGTCTAGGTTTAGTAACCATTGAAATTTACAGACTGTTGAGGGAGTAACCGTCTAGGTTTAGTAAGCGTTGAGGTATACAGACTGTTGAAGGAGTAACCGTCTAGGTTTAATAACTGTCGAGGTATACAGACTGTTGAGGGAGTAACCGTCCAGGGATAGTAACTGTTTAGAGTGAACTAGTTACACAGTGACTAGATGTATTCACATCTATTCACAAAGATAACGAGTTAAATGGAACCACAATGAAAATTGCCTTTGAGATGACACTTTCCATTATTATGTATCTGAGCAGAGTAATGACAAGGTGTCAAAGGCAAATTGCAGTGCTGCCAATAAATGTCGGCCCCGTCAAAGGCCAACCCGTAGGGCAGCCGTAGCACTGATCAGTGAGTCAAGGCCTTAGATGTTCCAGTCAGCTAGCTTCTCACATCTGATTAGTGGTAAACTTTATAATATACAACACATTATTATCTTTTAAATTGTTTAAAATAATTTAAACTGTTTTATTAATTTAAATAATTTAACTATATATAATTACTTTTATTCCTTAATCGAATCAATTCCCATGACATGTTTTTATCAATATACATAACAGATGTTTGCGATCATGATATTTGCGTTGATGTAAACACTTCGTATTTTTACTGTGGATTATACGTCTCAGTTTTTCACAGCTACAATACTAAATATTTGGTATGTTACTTTTAACAGACCTTCTGCTATTAATGTAATCACGAGTGACATATCAAGCCTGATGACTGAGGCGATACGAGTGCAGCGAGTGACAGCGATGGCACGCAAAGCGTGCAAGGGTGTCCCCTCGACTTATATTATTTGATTTGCTGTCAAATAACACTTTATTGTTTAAGATTTTAACAAACAATACTGGAAAACTGACGTACTACACTGTTCTTAGCGACATATGTTAATTAACAACTGTCGGATTACAACATGGTCTCGGAGGCAACGATCCAGAGAAACAATTGATCCGAGAAAAACTAAAGTATCTACGGAACATCATAATTACTGGCTGATACTTTTAAAACTGGATTTGAACATGCATCTTATTTGACTGACCCATTTTTACTTCTGACCCGTTATTGAGGAGAGTAAAAATGCCACCAATGACGTAGATGAAACTAAAAACCTTTAATTTAACAAAGATTGGAATAATTATATTGAGGAATTTGAATGGAAGTTTACACCTAACTTACATAAGAATAAAACAATAAAAATAAAAATGCAATTGAGAGAAACAGTTAATAAAACTGAAACTCTTACTTTAGGAGGTATAAATTAAAAACAAATGAGCCCCTTAATGTATTATACATGGGAAAATAACTAAGGGACATTGTAGGAGTTTGTTTCGATCTGGTAAAATAACTAAGGGACATTGTAGGAGTTTGTTTCGATCTGGTAAAATAACTAAGGGACATTGTAGGAGTTTGTTTCGATCTGGGAAAATAACTAAGGGACATTGTAGGAGTTTGTTTCGATCTGGATAAAAACTAAGGGATTGTAGGGTTTGTTGTATCTGGAAAAAACTTAAGTGGATTATGTAGGAGTTTGTTTCATGCTCGTAAAAATATTAAGGGTTACTTTAAAGACTTGCATTAATGTAATCACGTGTGATATCAATCTGTGATAGAGCGAAGGTACATGTAGGGTTAGCATGGCACGCATCGGTGCAAAAGTTACCGCATTTAGATTATTTGTTTGCTGTCAAATAAACTTAAGGTGTAAGATTTTAACAACAATTACTGGTAAAATGAACTACACTGTCTTGGAATGTTATTTCAACTGGGATAAAACATGGATTCGTAGGAGTTTTTCGATCGGAAAATAAATTGATCGGACATATAAGTATTACGAATCTGATGTAGCCTACTTTATTGTAAAGGTTAATTAATTTAAAAACAAAATAAAAATTAAAAATAATATAAGTTGTTTTTAATACAAACTTTACAAACAATTTCATTTAATCCAATTTAATTATTATAAAAACAATTTAAGACAATTAGTTTTTGACACTAAGCTCAAAGAAATATTAAAAACTCTTCAGATTATAAATGGTAAATTGTATTATAATCCAAAAAATTACGATACAGAAAAATGTTTGACTAAAACTTTGTTATGTTAAAGAATGAAAGTGACAAAATTTACCATGAAATGTTAACAGAAAACAATAATTCTTGTTTACCTTAGTTAATTGTAATATTTATCTAATTACGAGCTGTTGATTACTTTTGATGCATTTTAATAACTTAGAGTAATTTATCTTCTACAAAACTGGTTAGGTATGTTAAATAAATATGTTTATATCGATGAAGTACATTTTAAAGAATGACTGTTTGAAAGTAAACAGTTAACTGTATATCAATCCAAAAGCATTTAAGCGCACTGTTTAGTGCAGTAATATGTCATACTCAAATGAAGTCGTACATTTGACTAAAGCTTATGACTCAACATTGTAATTTGTTTGACAATCACATATCAATCATCACCAGGGTTAGCTGGTAAAGTAGTACGTGCATATGACACACAAGTTGTGTAGTTGTTATTAAAACTTTTAAGCTCTGAAGTTTGTCTTTTTCATGACCTTCTACAGTAAACCAATTATTTATGGGCCTTTTAGGAACAATAATTATAAACGTGGAGTAAGCTATTTGTTATGGTATCTCACATGAATTTATTAAGATTCAATCATTTGAACTTTTAACAAGAAAATAAATTTTCAAATATTATATTCAAGGATTAAAAATTTAAAATAATATATCTCCAACTTAATAGGTAAATAATATTTAAACTGGTTTTAACGTATTTTATAATAATACTATTGCTTTGTTGATACCAATATATGGAATTATTATTATAAAATGATAAGAAGAATCACAATATTTAAGTATTATTCTTCATTATGTATTATTATTTTTCACTATTTTATAACACTTTTCTGTTAATACATTTATTAATTTAGATGTGCTATTTTTATGGTTTAAATTTTGTATACACGTAGTTAAAGTATCGTAAAGTTTCGTATTAATTTATATGAAGTTCTTCTATTAAGTAATATACGTATATTATTTGTTTCCATTCTACTCAGGAGAGTTGGTGGCCGAGACAGGACTTCGTACCTTAGTTAGAGATATCACAGGATCGAATCCTGGCCTTGACTGTTAGTTTTTATCAGTAATATTCACCTCGTACTGTATTGGTTTTCCTTCATACTTCGTCTGAATATGTCATAACAATCAATAGTCTATCGTTTTTTTAAATTATAAAAATAAGGATCTTTTCTGTTAATTCACTACCGCTTGATAAATACTCTAATGGTATAAACACTGTTCCCCAACCATTTTTACGTCCACTGTTAGCGGATTCATTATCCAATAGGAATCCGACATCGTTGACCTTATCTTATCGCTTTCTAAGAACGTACACACGGAGAGCGCATTCGGCGGGATGTCAATCATTGGATTTACCAGTTTGTGATCAACTTTAGTAGTCATCTAACCTAACCTGACCTAACCTAACCGTAATTGCGATAAAAAAGGTAGTGGTAGTGAATAAACGGAAAAGGTCTAAAAATAATTATACCATTCCCGGTATCATGTAAATGTACATTAGAGCTTTTTGAATAAATTTGAATATTTGTTTATATTAAGTAGTAACTTATTTTTCATAAGTGATGGAAGTAATATAATATTTAACTTGATAAACAGTGGCTTACATTGGTACCTTACTCCACACATTAACCTGAGTGTTTTATATATATTATAAATATAATAAATAATTTATTTATATTAAAGACGATTGGGCCCATAAATGTCTATTACAGCTTGATTGACTATAAATGAAGGCGTGGGAGATTATATAAATAATTACCAATACTAATTATAAATAAAGAGTAAAGCAAAACTAATGAAGTCAATTACAGTTTCAATGTAGACAAACTTGATTGACAATATTTAGGGGGAGGGGAT
The DNA here is from genome assembly GCA_035578905.1 of Stictocephala bisonia. Taxonomy (NCBI): domain Eukaryota; kingdom Metazoa; phylum Arthropoda; class Insecta; order Hemiptera; family Membracidae; genus Stictocephala; species Stictocephala bisonia. The sequence continues at coordinate 1,363,906 of JAQJVL010000031.1, read as the reverse complement.
TTGAATAGCAGCTACTTGGAACTTAATAACAGGCAATGTTGTCCTGAAGAAGCTCTTTGAGAAAGTAAATAAATACTCGTGGGTTTTGATTGATTCAATTTATTTTGCAAATAACATCGGTTTATTTATTACTTTATAAGCAGACTTGTAAGGTTATTATTTTTATGATATGAAAACGTGAATACCTGTTAGTAATCCTTCATCCGTGCGTAGTCAGGTTGGTGACTCATATATATGTATAAATTCATCTCTTTATCTCTGTGATATAACTCTTACTTAGTGTATAAATGATGTGGTGTATTATTTAGTTATGTATAATAAATTCTAAAATTAGTCAAAACCTCATACATTTCCCTAAGTTTTTGTTATTTAAGTCCTTTGCATTCTTAATATGGAAACAGTTATAAAGCCAAGTTGTTATGCCGTAAAGTGATTGTTTAGCTGACTTTTCACTGAGTTTGATGACGCTAAATCATCTGTGCATTTAAATTAACACTAAATTTGTTTATATTAATAATAATTAACAACAGAAAATCAGAAATATGTTTTACTGTTTATTTATCTATGTATAGAATTACATAAGAAAATCAGTCCTCATGAAATTTCTGAAGTTAGGAAGAAGATACGAAGCCTTACAAAAATTACCCATCAATCTCCTAGGTGTTCATATAGATCTAAATCACAACTGGAATGACCATGTCGATCATGTTTGCAAGAGGCTCCGAAAAAATTGTTTTGCTCTTACCCGGCTGGCTAAATTATGCAGTCGATATGTTCTACGTATAGTATATTTTTACTATTAAAATATATTTTGTGATACGGCACTCTCTTTTGGGGCCCTTCAAGTATGACAAATTTTAACAGAGTTTTCATTCTCCAGAAATGGTCTGAGAATTATAGCGGAGAGGATACGATCGAGTCCTGCATGTCACATTTTGTGGAGTTGGGAATTTAGACATTGCCTGTTATAATTGGCTATGAGGCATGCATCTTTTTTAAGGCAATATTTTTATAAATTTACTACACATAGGACATTTTACAAGTACCAAACTATATATAGGAAAACAATATAAACGTTGAGTAAAAGTTCTCAGTATATATATTAAAAAAAAGTAAAGAAAAGAATATTTAGTTGATAAAAGCTATTACAATTTAAGTAAATTGTTGTGAATTTAACTCTTATCTTAATTTAGTATAATATTTTAGTGTTATCCTCTGACTTGTTTATAACACATTTATGTATGTTTAAAAAATAAAGATAATATATGAATTATTATGTATTAGTTTCAGGTAAATATCAATATATTTTACCACACAATAATGTTGACCATTCCTTTAGTTTTCAGTACACTCAGTGTTATTTTGCTGCCACAATAGAGTAACAAAGGTAACCTTCTTGAGGTCACCACAAACACCTGTAATTTGATTACAGTTGATGTACATATTTATAAATCTATAATGTTAATTAATACAAATATCCCTGAGGTTTCTGAGGGTAATATTGGGAGGAACTGAAAACTGTGTCAACCCTGCATTCTCACTCTGAACTAGACAACTGACCACTCACACAGTTGTTCTGTCTTGTCCAATAATTTGGACAGTTAAATTCAGACATTATTTATTTGCATTTTATTTTTGCTACGAGCACTATAAAAACTGAAAATACCTCCAACTCATGACCAAACGTGAACGTCTATATACGTACAAAATAAACAACTCTACTTGCTTTATTTATAATTAAAACAGTATTTCAACATGTATTGTTGAATAAGTTAATTTTATGTAATTAAATCCATAAATTCAATCTCACTTTATCTGTATGAGAGGTTTTTACAGAAAATCAGTAGTATTAAATAAGATTTTATTTAGGGGTGTTAAGTACGAAATAAATGTAGTACAAATATAAACGTATCTCAATATATTTATTTGATTTGAACATTAGCTTTCCCCAAATTTGACTTAAAATTGCCAGTTTTCATATTTATAGCATCATATGAGAGGGGCAGATTTTACTAAATGAACTGTTTTAACTGTTTAGAATGGTTTACAAAAAATTCCCTAAAATAACAAGTTATAATATATTTTAAATAAATAGAAGATAATTTTATGATGGAACTGTTAATGAGTAAGCAAATTATTTCCATTTATTCTTAATGGAGGGAAGGGTAGACAGGTGCGTCAAATGCAAATCAGCAGAGGAACATTAGGGTCAGGAAGTCCAGACTGTTCACAATATCAGTAGACAGCCACCTGACCCACTTTATATTATGTTAATGCCTTCAGAAACACACGTGTGTTTTTTAATAACATAAAAAAATGTTCTCTCTAAATTTGTTTAACCTGGTGTAGACGTGAAATCAAATTGCTAAAGTAATTCAGGGTAAAATCTTTGAAGCGATACAGCATTTTTTAATTTACGTTAATGTTTATAACACGAAGAGTTAAAAAGCCTGAGAAATAAAATACGCTAGAGGGTACTTCTTAGAAGTTGACATTCAGAACAATTTCGATTATAATCTCTTGAGGAGTTTCAAATGTTTTCATAAGTAACTTCGATTGAGTTCTAGTACTGATGAAATCTCCAGCATCGTTATTAACTGGTATCACCAAGGTTTCAGGAATACAGTTCGGACAAATGTCAAAGCAATGATGAAAACTAGCACTTAAACTGCATCGTAAGGTCTTTCAAGTGTTTTTTAAAATGTACCAATTCCCACAGTTTTCAAATGTTTTTCCAAAACATTTATACAGGAAATTTGAACATCAAATAAAAACTGATTTTGACAGGTATATTCTGAAAATAAAAAAAAATACATTGGTTTGTTACGTATAATTTATACGAATTTCAAATTAAATTGAAATAATCAAGGCAAAATCATTAATTTTTATTTATTTATCTGACACCTTTACAGTAATATTTAAGAACACGAAGAGGTAAACAAACCTTGAAAAATAAAATAGGACGAACAGAGTCCTTAGAAGTTCACATTCTGAAATATTTCTAGATAAAAATGTTCTGTATAAACTGATATTTAGCATCAGTAATACAGGGTGTCCCAAAAGTAGTGCCATACTTCGGGAAATGGTTAAATAGGTAAAAATAAAGAGAAAATAAACTTTTTTGCATAAATGCTTCGTTTACCAGTCTTCGTCTTCCATTTTGTTTTTTCACAAAATAATTTTAGTCTTCGAGTTACCTCAACCGATCTTTATGAAACTCGCTATGCACGTTAAGATAATATAAACCTAACTCTATAAATAGATCCAAATTTGAATCGGATAAAAATAACTGAGACACATTGACAATTGTGTTAATAGGCAGTAAGAAGCTAAAAACAAATGGTTGCTTTGCTGCCACTTAACACAAATGTCAATGTGTCTCAGTTATGTTTTATTCGATTTAAGTTGTTTTGATTTTGACGGATAGGAAATAAAATTATCTAAAAAACCACGTTATCAGTGTAGTTTTATTTTTGTCCGTTTTTCCGTAATTGCATTTAAACATTTAAAATGTCCGCAATTTTGAAATTTTAAGTTGAATCAAGTTGATTTTCCCCCAGAATATGTCTTTATTATCTTAACATGCATAGTGAGTTTCATAAAGATCGGTTCAGCAAATTCGGAGATAAACAGTTTTTGTGAAAAAACAAAATGGCGGATATCTGGTAAACGAAGCGTTTTTGGAAAACATTTTAACTTTGATTTTCTCTTTATTTTTGCCTATATAACCATTTCCCAAAGTTTGGCTCTTTACTTTTGGGTCACCCTGTATAATTTAAGAAATTATTATCCTTTCTTTAAAATATAAGTTGAGGACTATAAAAATGTCAGCTTTGCGTTATCTGAACGTAGTTCAGGATAATATAACCATATGTTTCACGACAATCTTGATCCTGAGACCTAACAAACAGCTTCATTAGGCCTAGCTTTATGTACATCTGAGGCAAGGTGATCCCGTCCTGTTAAAGTAAGGGCTTACGTGTGACACTTCTTTGCCCAAAGTTCACGATTTTCCTTAAAACCGTAATTACAAATATTTAAAACACTGTCTCATTAAGCTCAGGTTTCACAAGTGACATTCATTTCCCCAACGATCATGTTTCCCTTCTTTACAACCAAGAGATAACGTTTATATTTTTTATTCTTTGTAAACAAGAACTAAATGCTTTCTACATTCTTTTCTAACACGTACAGGATAATAATAAAGTCTATAATAAAGGAATGTAGATTGTGCGTAGTATTATTAAGAACTGCAGGTTGAGAAAACTGCTAGGATCATTAATTCAGTACAGGAAAAGAAAGAATAGAATTCAGTGCATTTTTAATAATAATAATAATAATAATAATAATAATAATAATAATAATAATAATAATAATAATAATAATAATAATAATAATAATAATAATAATAATAATTTATTTTATTTTCATTTATTTATTTATTTATTTATTTGTACAACAGATATTCTACAAGTAGTCTTTTTTATTTATTCCTCTAGCCAATGGCTAATTGAGGAAAAATCTTATTTATAAATACATTTGCTATAGTATTTACATCATAAAATACATATTTATCCATTTATTTCTTTCATTGTTACTTTTCAATTAGTACTTATCATTATTCATTTTTGTTTCCTTCTTCTTTATTAACAAACTTGCTAAGTTTCTTAACATTTATACACTCAAAAGATATTAATTAGATAAAAATTAAATCAGACATTCAATACAAAAAATTATATTAATTCAAAACCAATATCTTATTAGATCCAAATACATATAAATATGAAAAGTAATGCAAGATAATATAGCTTAACACATTCAAATAAAACATAACACAATAGAACACAGTATATTATTTATAAATACCTTGACCACTCCAAATATTAGGAATATTAACGAGAGTAAATATATAACTACAATAACAGTAACAACAACAACAAAAACAATAAATCAACTATAAACAATAAATTAATCTTCAGTGGAATATTCATTTACAAACAGTTGCAAAAGTAATTTAGGGCACAACAAAATTCAGGTTCTAATAGTGTAAATGTTTGGACTGTACCAAAGGTCTACTGTGGACGGAACTGACTGTACACTAAAGAGGGGTGAAATCTAAAAAAAACATAACTTGAACGAGTTGCCTTCCTGCACTGTTTTCATATGCAACAGATTATTTAGGGTTATGTTGACAAATAAATGATATGATTCTGATTTGTTAAATATGATTGTATTTTCCTATTATTTGTAAAAATGTGTGTCAGTGTATGTGTTATAATCAGTTCTTTGTGTTTGGTGTTTATTGTAATTAACCCATGTGAGTTGGATGTATAACCTAAAAGTCATTTTTGGTGTTGGTTGGTAAGTAAGTATATTGATGATTAGGACTAATATTTTATGTTATGTTTGTAAACTAATGAAATAGTTTTTAAGGTGTGTTTTTAACTGGCTGTAATTGTGTAAATGTTGTAAATCTAGAGGTAATGAGTTAATTAGTGATGGGATTCTAAATTCAAGAGCTAGCCTACCATAATTATTGTAATGCCTTTGCACTTGATATTGTCTATGCCTCAAATTATATTGTACATCACGCTGAATTCTATAATCCTCATTGAAATAATGTTTACTTAGGTCTATGTATCTAGCCAAACAATCAAATTTCATTATTCCTAAAAACTCCAATGGAATACTACAAAATAGTACTTTCAATATCCTTGTTATGACATTTTTAAATTGTATTTTGACATATTCAGGGGCTAAATAGTAAACAGTTATTCCATACTGAAACATACTTTGCACAAGAGAAAAATAAATAAGTCTCTTTGTGCTTACAGAAAAAAGTTGTCCAATCCTCCTACACTTAAACAGTACTATTCTTAGGCAATTTGTTAGATAGGCTATATGTGATTGAAATTTCATATCTGAGTCTAAAATTATTCCAAGATGTTTTATAGTGTTACAAAATGTAATAGATTTACATGAACAAACAGTATTTTGTGTAAAACACCTTGAATTATGGCATAACAGTTCAGCATATTTTTCTATTGGCAAACTAATATTTATTCTAGGATTTCTAAAAATTATACCCTTAGTTTTCTTAGAGTTTAACATAATTGAACAGTTAAAAAAATATTTTATTACCAAATCTAAATCTTTCTGTACTATGGACATACCTCTATTAATATTATTATGAACTAGATACATTATGTTATCATCTGCATATTGTAATATTTTACTATGTATTTTTAAATATGGCAAATCATTCACATATATGTTAAATAGGATCGGTGATATTATACTCCCCTGTATTAAGCCAAATTCCTGATTGTAACTATCACTAACAATATGTCCTACAGAGGTGCATATTTGTCTATTTTTGAAATAATCAGTAAAAAATGACATTAGTTTACCCTTTATTCCTATATTAGATATTTTACTGAGCAAAATTTTGTAATCTACTATATCAAATGCTTTTGTTAGGTCCGTTGCAACAGCTATTACAAATTTATTTTCATGTAATGCCTTATTAATATCATTAGTCAAGTATTCCAAAAGGTCTATTGTAGATTTGCCTTGTACAAAGCCAAATTGACTTTCACTGATTATTTCATTTTCACATAAATATCTAGTTAGTTGGTCATTAACATAATGCTCCAGAATCTTCATTATAATAGATATTGACCCAATAGGCCTATAGCTATTTAAATCATTCTTAGTATTTCCATTCTTAAAAATAGGCCTAACATATGTTATTTTCATTCCAGATGGAATAATACCAGTTTCAAATATTCTTTTTATTAGATGGATGAGAACATGTTTTAAATATAATATATTATTTTGTATATCTTGTGGCCTTATTTTATCTGGTCCAGCTGATGATCTTACATTTATTTTTCTTATAGCTAACATAAGTAGTTTCTCATTTATAGGCCTAAATAACATACTCATCTTACTCCCTATATTATATTTACCCTCTTTAAAACTGTTATCTAGATTAAACGACTCTCCAGTAAATTGTTTAATAATGTTCTTTGTCATATTAGAGAAATTATTATTAAATTCATTTGACAAAAAAGCTAAGTCATCATCATTTTCAACATTAAAGTTAGATTTGATATTTTCTAATACTGTAGGCCTAGGTTTTTTATTGATAGCCTGATTTATTATATTCCAGGATTTTTTATGATCTCTTGAAGTTTCTGATAATATTTTAAAATAGTATTCATTTTTCGCTTTTCTAATTTTACCTAATAAGTTGTTTCTAGTATATCTAAACAATTCTCTTAAATGCAAATTATATCTATCTCTTTTAACCTGATTCCACAAGAAGTTCTTATATTCTATCAATGCTTTGATATCATTAGTTATCCAAGGATTAATATTTATTTCCTTATTGCATTTTACATTTATCTTAGAAGTATCATAAATTCTATGAAATATATTAACAATTTGACAATAAATTTCCTCTGAGTATTATAATAATAATAATAATAATAATAATAACAATAATAATAATAATAAAAAGAAATACTTTACTTGCCACCTCATGTGGGTTCACAGGCGTGTGTGTGAAGTTTATTCAACCAATGAAGTACCAACCATTAGCTCAGTTGAGATTCGAATCAAGCTCCACCCGTTGAATCCAAGTGGGTGAAGAGGGCTATCCTTGGGTTAGTGTGAGAATTAGTCAAAACTGATTGTGAAAAAAATGGAGGAGGTGAGGAGGGGTTGTTTATGAAGGATTTTACCAGGATAGGGTAATCTGAATAGTTCATTGGAACTCTCTGGGATCCAGGTGGTAGGCTAGTCCTCCCAGAAGGAGTAAATGTATAAACAGGGGTCACATCTAATAGTGCACTGGATGTATACAGCTTGTTGGTTTGACTAGTCAGTTCTCTAGTTCACCTTAGTGGAGGAAAGCGGTAGCACTATCGTCAGGCCCACACTTTCATATCACCTCCAAAACCCTTTCTTCACTGTCTCTCTCCTTCACTGTACATGTATGGAAGAGTGGGTGGTTCAAAACTACTGAACGTATATGGGAGGTTGGGGGGGTATGACAAGATTCACTTCAAACATCGACAGCAGACTCTGGCTCAGCAACTACTTTCATCCCCTCTCGAGGAACGTGCGTTTTTATATACCAGCGCAGTCTACAAGCCTAAATTCTAACTGCTACTTAGGTGGCCATAAGCAAACGACCTCTAAGTCTTTCTTCTCTTTGGCTAGACACAAACATACTGTAACGTGCGGTTTTATTAAGTTTTATGTGGGGCACCTCAGCAAATCAGCATGGATACTTTGCCATATCTAAGTACTTATTTTACAGCATATCAAGTTATCCTGAGCCAGTGGGCGTGTGGTCTAAGTCGTCAGGACTTTGAACTTGAGTTAGAGATAGTGTGGATTAGAATCCGGTCTAGGCTTGAAAGTTTATCAGTAATGTTCACCTTTTACTGTACTGGTTCACCCCTTTACTCTGTCTGAATAAGTTCTCCGCACATATCAATAGTCTTTGGGGAATGGACAGATTATGATTGAGAAGGAAATCGTCCTCTCTTTAAAAAAAATCTCCTGGTGTGTAGGAGTAACATTAGCTGAATAGATAATAATTTGATCTCATGACATGGGATAGGAATAGTCAGTTAATGTTATGTGATTACGTGTGCGTGTGCACGTGGCTGTGTGTGAATGCGCACGTATGTAGAAGTCATTAAAGTTAAATAGTCAGATATCTTGAGATATATCTAAACTTAAATATCATTTAGCATAGTGTAAATATGCTGTAGTCTAAGACGTATATTACGTTTTTGAATCGCTGGAGTGGATGAAAATATGGATGTACTTATAAAGTGACGAATAACTATATAAAAAAATATATCATTATTCTTAAATATATTTTAACTTCAAGTGATATAAAACGAAAGACTCCAAAGGGAACTCCAGATTTTATTGGTTAGTAATTAACCATACTAGTTAGTCTTTTATACGAGTCTTTGAGATACAAAGCATAACGAGGTGTGAAATATTTACTCAAAAAGGGATATTTAGTTATTCCCTGTATTGGTTATAGATATATTTACTCAATAGTAATTTTTATTTGATTAAATGTAAATCACTTCTAGGTAACAGTGGTTTCTGAGTACCAAAAGAAATCACGTATTGTGACAAAAGTAGGTAGACAATGTCTAATGTGAGCCATTAGAGGGACATTAGTTGGAGTTCCAGGAATGTTTATGTGGGGGGGAGGGGGTTGCTGTAGCTGTCCCACTGACCTAATGTCACATGATATTAACTAGTAGCTCACAATGTATTATAGATCTTGATTCATAGTCTTAAGTTGCGCAACATCGAATGGTAAAAGAACCATACCTATTATAATATGCAAAAGTAAATGTCTAGTGAAATATAAACAAGGGAATTACGTCAGACTGACTCATTACCAAATGTATGAAACCGAATATGAAATATGAAACTTAGAGGAAAGTTAGGTTTAGTGTCATACAGACCCATTATAAAAGGATTTATTCAAATTCTATTATTAAAGTGTAAAAAAGCTCCTCAATATTACCTTTTTTAATAAAAATAACTTTGGTATCATTTTGAATGATTAATTAATTAATTTCAAATAGCAAATAAATAAAAACATAAACATGACAAAAAGAGTTTTTTTTTTAGTAAAAGAAAAACACGAAAAGCAACAATAATTTATTTTTTATTTAGACATTGTTAGATGTACTCTCTCAGAAGGAATGGAAACGTTTTTATAATAGAACAAACTAAATATTATCTTTATTTCAAAACATAATACTCCTGTCAGATAACAACACAAGTGTAGCGAGTTAAGTATTGTAAATACATTTATATGTGGTGCTTTTACTTCATTAATAACAAATTAATAACAAAAACTACTAACACCGTTGCCAGACTTATCCTTTAAATGTTAGCAATCTCCTTTCAGCGTTTCTCTTATGTAGCAAAGCACAAGTATACAGCTCGTTATTGAATAATATCGATGTACTGTATTTATAAGCGGGTAGAATGAAAGGGGGTTTAGCAAGAGTATTCACATAACCTTGCATTTCCAGCCTGAATAAATATATCTGTAAACAATGTTTTACGGTTTTCATAACCCTTATTGTGTTTATTGTTCAACGGTAACTATTGTAATTTGATTATTTATCATTGGTTATGGAAAATCAGTGCGATAACTTTGACATGTTCCTCATCAAACAAGAAAAAAGTTGTCTCTACTGTAATACATTTCTATGAGTTACAATTCCTTGCACAGTTATTCATATTACACTGAACATTTTGGTTGATGAATATTGATATTTATATTGAACTATATCTTATAATGATATGAATATAATTTTTATCGAATCAAATATTAAACTTACCTCTCTTAAAAAGAGTCTATACGAACAGGAAAGAATAGAACTGAAACTATTCTCAACTTTATATAGTTTGAGAAGTTAATTGTAATTTTAATACAACTTGAAACTGTACGGAAATAAGTTTATAAATAAATTTCCTTGAAATATATTATATAGACAGTATTATCATTTGTTAAATGTCAGATGCTCGTCACACCATCCAAACTTCATGATATTTATTTTAAAAACTCCAGATAATCTGGATAATTATAAAAAGTTGCCTCATTGTTGGCGTAATGGTCTTTACATTGTTTAAACAAGAAGTGGGCTCTGCAACAGAGAAAGAAGAAACAGAGGTCGCTATATTATGGTCACAGCGAACACCTCAGTAGCCATTTAATAGAAGTTACAACTAGTTATATATCTATTCATTTTGTAGTAATCATTACTAGATTTATCCTTGATGATTTGCGAGGAGTTCTAGAAGGACTGGCCCTGTCAAGGTGCTGATCCTGTCATGGAAAACTGGAGAAATAAATTCTCCACACTTATTTAGTGTATTATTGGATGTGACCTCTGTTTATTTCTTCTCTGTGACTGTGAACGGATTGCAATTTTAATCTATTATGTAAAAACAGTTTTTAAATTTTCATTTTCACTTAGAGTTTCATGGTCATGAATCCGATTTATGACAGTTGTGGGCTTTTGACTATTTAATTTCTGAAAACGAGCTTTATTTATAACAGAGGTAATAAACTATGCAATATTTGAGTTTTTGGCCGTTAATTTGTACTCGGTATCATAAATTTTACGTCTGACGGAAATGTCACTGAATGGAATAACATTTGCTTTACTATTTGCTCTAACTCAACCCGTCATTCCACAAAACAAGCTTATTTTTTTTATAAAAGATAACTCAAGCCGGAAGTTTGTACATGAATGGCTCTTGTTTCTCGTCCATAAATTAAAAATGGTTGTTAAAATTCAATGTTGTTCAAATTTGTTTATACATTAGTAAAGGTCTATCTCTACGGCTTACTGTACCGTAAAGGTTAGTCATCCGCTAGGAACCTTAAATACCATTCCAACTCACTATCTGAAATAATTTATACCTACTTAATAGCTGGATAGAGAAAGATTACACATCAGGAAGGGTCATGAGTTCATAGAGATGGTAAGAGGGCTCTTCAGAAAGCAAGTGTCAGTAAGCATCATCGGGAAGACGTGGTGTGTTGGTTATCTGGAACATGTCCAATCCAAGGACTGCACTTACCAACCTTTTACATTCAATATATTTAATTTACAGTGAGCAGCGAGCAAAAGAAAGAATGAGATCTAAAATGCTGTTCTAATTTTATAAATCAACTCGTAATAAATTTAATTCTGATAAAAATCAATCTGTGTTAGTTCTGCAGGAAATTTTTCCGAAATTTGAGGATATTGACTATCCCAAAAAAGTAGGTTTGGGAATAATGAAAAATAATGGTCAATAATGGACGAATAAAAAAATTTCAAATTAATCATTATTATTTTCTGTCAATTAGTAGTTTAATATTATTATTTGTTTTTATAAGTCTTATTTCCATATTGTTGCCTAATTGGATCTAATTGTTGAAATTAAAATCAATTGGGAAAAGAGGATTGGTGATATAAAAGAGTTATAAATCTGTCCTTAGAAACCAATATAAATAGTGAAATCTGGGACAGTGTTTGAGATGGCTCTTAACACTGGTAATTACTCGTAATTGGAAACGAACCGTTCCACTCCAGGTAATGAGTCAACCTCTTTTGAGTTAATGCGATCACTTAATGTTAAAGACCATTTCGAGAAAGTCGGTACAACTGTTTCCGCATTCGATCATCAATTATAAATCAAGCTTCTATAATATCTAAGCTTGATAAAACTATTAAGTAATTAATTGTAGTAATTCAGGTTCGAAACAGGTTTAGGTTATGTTCTGGCAGACGAGTCAGAGCCAGTTGTTCCCTTTATTTCCCCAAATCCTTATGCAAAGAGGGTATGAATTGAATTTTGTTTGTCTGGCTGGATAAATAATATGATTTATTAATGCTATAAAACAAAACTAAGGTAATAGTTACAGCAAAACAGATCCCATAAGCAGATTTTACAATTATTTTATTCCTATTTGTTTTATAAAATTGTTTGGTCTAGTATTAATTAATATATGTATATATGTATTATATTATATTTGTTTGAACACTAACTGTTAATATTTGTTGTTTATTCTATATAAGTTAAAACATTTTATTTATTTTGTTTCTCTTAATAGTATTCTTTAAATGACAAAAATATACATTAATTTAGTTTTTTTTACTATGAATTATTTGTTTTAGATTAATTAAATTGAAATTTTGTAACCATTAAGACGTTGGAATATGTGGCAAACGATGTATTATATTATCTTATTTAGTCAGAGGCTGGAGAGAAAAAGATTGTCTTGAACAATTATATATTTTGAATCATATTGTATATTTTGAATCAATGAATGACTATAAATAACATAATAGATTATTCATATTTTAAATACCCTTGAGTATTCGTATTATTATTATTAAGTATTGCAATTAAAATGATAGAATAAAATGTGTAAGGAAGATAACTTAACTGTGTGTAAGGTTTGTCAGTGCCGAAAAATCAAACTATAGTATGTGGTTTGAATTCCATGTTAAGCTGTGGGTTCGTTACTTGCCCTGGTTAAGGGCTATTAATTTGACCCTAGCTAGTAAAAATGACTACATCCGTTTATCTATCTTATTATACTAATTTACCACAACTATTTACCCATATATTGGCAGAGATGACTACCGTATTGGGCAACACAAAACGGTAGTCTATCAACACCTGCCCTCACAGGTGGGTGTCAAATTAATTAACAGCTTACCTAAAGCAATGAAAATTGCTCCAAATTCAAAAATATTTAAGACCCGCTTGAGAGACATACTGTTGTCCCAGGCTTTTTACAGCATCAGAGAGTTCCTAGTACACGACTGGAAGACCAACTTAAATTGGTTAGACACATCCCGTTGATTGTTGTGGGAGTTTCAAACACTATAGGTAGATTTGTGTGAATGCCCTCCTTGTATGTATGTTTGTGTGTATTTATTGTTATGAATGATTGGTTAAATTAGAGCCTTAGGTTAATTAATTTTAATATTGACGTTTGCGATTCAATGTTTTTTATACTGTTCATGCAATAAAGGATTTATTACTATTATTATTATATTGACGCTCGTCTTATTAATATATTTTTAAAATCATTAATAAATACATTTGTTTGTATGCTAATGTACGGACTTGTTCGAATAACTTGGTTCACATACTTGGTCAGACGGACACACAAGACTGTACGATACTTGAAATAGTAAATAATAGTTTCAGTTCTATTTGGACTACACAGGATAAGGGAACGGGATTGTAGTAAACATTTGTAGCATACAAACAACATTGTAGTGAGTCGAACAGTTTTATCTGCTTGATTTAAAAGGTCTGTTGAAGAATAATGGTACTGTTAAATCTCAGAGGAGAAGATTGCAGGTAGATTAGGCAGTTACTGACAATATTTTCACTGAAAACCTCTCACTTTCACATTTAAATTCACTCACAAATAATTTGTTTTCCTCAAAGTTATTGTACATCGGATGAATAATTCTATTTACATTCGTGTTCAGGAGAACAAACATTGTTCTTGGTGTGACAATGTGTTTTCTTATTTTAAATTGGTTAGTCAAAAATCGGTACTATAACGGTAAAATTTCTTTTCTTATTTTCCTTTCTACACCAGTAGCATTTTGATCATGGTATTCAAACTTTGTTGAGGGTCAACGGTCCGGCAAATTTAAGTGGACCTCCTGACATTTGAACCTGTGACCATTTATGAAGCAGACGTGCTAACCACAACGCTAGCAAGAGGCCTATTTTTATTGATTCGTTTTCAAGTGGTTAATATCGACTAGTTAAAAAAATACAAACCGGGTGGACTCTTATATTCCGTATTTACCAAACCATTGAATTTAAAAATATATAGATATCACATTTAAACCATTAGTAAACCAGTTATAATAAGCTATAATTGTAATTAATATAATATTCATTTATTTTATCTTAAATAAATTTTTATAAAACAATTTCATTTAATAGGTTTACAAATTCAATAGTATAGACTGTATTAGAGATTTTACGTTCTCTAAATAAATACTGTAGAAATTTAACATAACAGCAATTAAATAATGGTTGAATTATCATGGGATGTTTCCAATATTAACATCAGTAACTAATAATTGTGTAGTTACTGTCCAATTGCGATTGTATATACTGTAATTGTCTACGATGTAAGGCCAATCTGTGATCGTATATACTGTAACTGTCTACGATGTACGGCCAATCTGTGATCGTATATACTGTAGTTGTTTACGATGTAAGGCCAATCTGTGATTGTATATACTGTAATTTTCTACGATGTACGGCCAATCTGTGATTGTATGTACTGTAATTGTCTACGATGTACGGCCAATCTGTGATTGTATATATTGTAATTGTCTACGATATACGGCCAATCTGTGATTGTATATACTGTAATTGTCTACGATGTACGGCCAATCTGTGATTGTATATACTGTAATTGTCTACGATGTACGGCCAATCTGGATTGTATATTGAATCTAACGGTGCAAAATAAGCAATATTCTTACTTTAAGTTTACTGTTGATTTATTTTTTTACAATTATAAATATTCTTTTAGTTGAACCGGAAAACCCCATTAGCTATGATTGAAATGTGATATATCAGATAAAAATGCCTTTGTTCTACTTTTAATTTATTCTCATGTGACAGCTGAAGTAAACGAAACACAAAGGCCTTATGAAATAGTTTAACTACTGGCAATGTAATCAGCTCATGTCATTAATTATATGTAATAATAAAAGAGCAATAAGCAAACTGTTCTTAATAAACGTTCCGTATCTTTGCATGGTTTAAATACCAAGACAAAAGGGTTTTGCAAAAGAACAACTAAAGATGTCAAGGCAAACCTTCCTAACTGTTATGATTCGATTATTTTTGATAGCTTTGTTTGTTACTGTTGTAACATGCTGCGTGAGAGGTGGACAACCAGTAAGTTAATTGTCACAAGTAAAATAAGTAATTAAACTAATAATTTAAGGTGTATTCTGTACATTTTTTAAAATTATGAGTAGGTTAGGTTAGGTTTGAATAAATAACAGTAGATGACCTACCTGCTTATATACATTGTGGTAGAACGTCACGGAACTGCTTAGTAATTTCTGAACGATAATAGATAAATCAATTAAACTTGGTACATAATTACTACACACATAAATCTACTTTTTGAAGTAAATGCAATTTTTCTGACATGTCAGGCGGGTAGCCCACAAGGTGTCAGAAGAAATTATTAATCAGAGCATAGGTCGAGTAATACATTAAATTAAAGATATTTAATAATAAAACATACACCGACAAATCCGACCTGAAAAGGTTCGCTCTTTACAAAATGACGCTGGTTTAAAGGTTTAAAAAAGTTACAATAAAGGTCCTGTTCTAGGCAATTTAATATTATTTTCTTAGATCAAATTGGGATAGTTAAACTTTGTAAATGTTTACTGGAATCAAGGAGTAGTTTCTTAGGGTAGTTAGTTACTATTCACTTCTAATGGTTCACATGGAGTTAAAACATAAGCATAGATCGAGAGGTACATTATTTAAAAGGTTTTGTTCAGCACAGATGCAAACCACAAACAGCACTTACAATGTTGATACAGTACAAATTTGCAGATTTTCAAAGACTTTATTGGAAAAAGTGACGTTTATTTACCAAATATTGTTATAATGAATGTTTGAATGGCACACCCTTATTTATAACTAACTACAAATGTTACATTTTCTTTGATTGTACAGCTTCTTGTACATACAGCAGAATATTTTCTTTGATTTGATTGCTCTATAATTTTGCATACTAATACATTGTCTTTCAGACCCCCGTAAAATCTTTGAACATCTGCTATTTTGTACTGGATCAATCGTTTTAAGTGCTGTTTGTGGTATTCATTTGTCCTAGAAAACGCCCTAAAATTGATGTAAATCTTGACCTATGCTTTACGTGTAATATTACTGTCAAACCCTTTGTGACCATACTCCTTTGGATATGAAGAATCACCAACTACCCTGAGAAACTGTTATTTAAGTCCATTAAGCATTTACAGTTTCCCCAGCATTCCCAGCTTGAGCTAAGAAAATAATATTAAACTGCCTAGAACAGGACCTAGAATGCAATTTTAAGGAATTATAAACTAGAGTAATTTTTTTTAGAGGGAACCTTTTGAAGTCGAATTTGTGGGTGTATGCTCTACTACTAAAGACTTTAAATTTAATGTACTACTAGTATTATGTTTTTATTCAAGATTTTCTTCTGACTCCTTGTGGGCCATCCTCTTGATATGACAGAAAAATGGTAGTTACTCCAAAAAGTATATTTATAGGTGCAGTAATGATGTAGCAGGTTTTATTGCTTTATCTGTAATCGTTCAGAAACTATGAAGCCGTTCCGGAACTTTTCTTCCACAATGAATACGTATATATATATTTGCACGCGCGCGTGTTTGCGTGTGTGCATTTTATACTTCGTTTGAAGATTAATTATTGTCAAACAAATTCGGGGACATTCCGCAAAAGACCCAATATATTTGTGTAAGTTTTGTATTTTGTAAGAAACGAGGCCTTATATGATAAGTAATTATTTCTAAGTATTCTAAATTATGTCAGAGGCTCAGTGTTAAAGTATGGACAAAATATGCTGCAAAACACGACTTTCTTTATTGAGTATGTAACAAGAAATACAATTTCGATTGTTAAATAGTAATAACATTTTGAGTACAGTAAATAGTTATTAACCTCTTATATAGAATTATATAAATTAGTTATATAATTAAGTTATATTATAATAGGTATATACATCACATGTCTTTTATTCTACCCATATACTTTGAATAAAAATAATATAATTTAAATTAAATTAATACTGTAAGCAAATGCTTTTCAAATATGATATACATGGTGAACCAAACTTGTATTTTAAATTTAAATTTACATAAATATATTAATAATTAAAAAAGCACATGCACAAAATTAATAAATTTTGTCTTCTTATGAAATACAATCAAATTGTATTAAACTTTGTTTGTTCCATAAATAAACATTATATTTAAGTGTATTTTGGGCCTACATTTGTATTTTTGTTTTTTAGGCGTTCTACATTAACTTTTTTTGTTACGGGATATTTTGATTTTTATATTTGTGAAATATACACTTAGACTTATAAAGGGTACCATCTCTTATTTAAATTATACAATACAGTGGCATGTACCTAGGGTTAGAATAATATAAAATGAATTATATAATAAAATATAGTTCATTTTATATTTTGAATAACCGAAACAAATAACCACATATAATAATTCTATATAGAAATGTAATTATGTAGATGAATATTACAATATAAATACTTCAATAATAGTTTTTAGTATGTGGAAGTGCTTTTCTATACAACAACAAACATCACTGAGTCGCTGCCTGGTTAACACGAACGTACTGAATGCTGCCCACTGAAGTGGAGAATAGGTTAATACTGTCCAATGAAGTTGGTAAGTGGGAAATAAATTAAATGCGTCCACTGAAGTGGAGAGTACATTGAATTATGTCCACTTCTCTGTAATCGCAGGCTGAAGTAAAGTTGATGAGAGGCCAAAACTACAGAAGCATATCCAATAAGCTGAAGGACCAAAGACTTGTAGAGTAAGATCAGAGAAGTGGTTGACAATCCTGTTCTCGACACTCTGTATAATGGACTTATTAGAGTGTTGTAGTAATTAAAAAAAAAAAAAATTGACGTATAACTGAATTCATAAACATTTGAACTGTTAACTAAGAAATCGTAGTTCCTAATTAAGAAATGTTGATAGCTGCAATATTTTAAAGTTTTTTCTACATTTAATAATTACTATAACGATAAATGGCGATTTTATGGAGATTTAAATAAATCTACAAACAATTTCTTAGCTCATAGTGACTTCCGAGGAAGAGTAATGCTTTATTTAGTAATTATTTAGACAGTTTAGACATTTATGTAGTTTAGAAAGTCTGTCTAACGCGTGCCATCAGGGTTGAATATATTGCTGCAACACAATTATGGATTAACAATTTGGTTCGGGTATCTAAAGTATAGTTTTTGTAATGGCCTTTTTCAAGTTGATAGTTAAAAATTTGTCATTTGATGTTAGTTTTCATCAAATGATCAATTAATTGTTTGCTTCCAATGCTATGGTGAACATGAGAGCAAACCATTGAAATTCATGTTTTTGTGGGTGTAGGTCCAATATTGGAATGTATTTATTGAACCTTCCAATATTGGAAGCAATGATAATATTGGAAGGTACAGGTAATGGTGGACTTCACTGTGTTGATTATTAGTAAAATTGTCATAGTTAACACAAATACGTAATATTCTCAATGGGTGACACAGTTTGGGTTCATGTAACCTGTGAAACTAGTCAATAGTAGTTTTAATAATTGTAATTCAACTAAACAACAATTGTTAGTTTAACGAATGTAATATTTATTTACTGTTTCAGTGCAAGACGTATAAAGATTGCTGCCCGTCGGTTAAAAAGTTTTATGTGCCTATATGTTTAGATGACATTTGTCGGTACACTCCTTCATCTATGTAAATACTATATTGAGTTTGTGAAAATAAATTAATCAACTATGATACAATTCTTTTGAAAATCGTTTAATTAATAATCCCGGCCACATTACAATTAGAAGTTTTAAAATGTAATAAAAGTCATTGCGCCATATCCCTGCGTAGGTAACTGCCCACGTGGCCGATCCAGGTCTTCCAGGAAGTACTAAAGTGGTAGATCATTCGCCTGTAGGCCCTTTCTGAATTGAGGCCCAGATTGTTCTAGATTCTCCTCCAGGATTGTAAATGTTTTTAGATAAAAATGTGCCAATGTATTTTTTTTAACGAGATAAAACCATACATTAAAAACAAGAAGTTTAAGGTTTGGTGACATTATGAAATAAGGATTGTTCTTTTTACACTTAAGTCAGTATAGCTCAGGGTCTGCAGATATTTAAGTATTATTAATTACCAACAGCTTTTATTTTCAATCTTTTTTATTATATAGACTGCCAACTTAATTGAGGAGTTGATAGTGTTTGCCGATTGAGAGGAGGGTGGAAGACAAGAACAAGTATAAAACGTATGAGGGTCCTACAAACAGTTTTTGTAGACCTGTCAAACATACAATAGCATATGTGCCGGGACGAGATGTTACTAGTAGACAGGTAGAGAGTTCACACCTAGCCCCACGCCCGTGGAATCGGGACGAGATGTTACCGGGACGAAATGTTACCGGGATGAAATGTTACGACACTCCAGGATTACCAACACCAGTTCCAGAATCTTCTGGACTTATCTCTGGGTTATATAAAGACACTCTTTGGCCGATCCAACAGTCATTATTCAGTCGGTGAGTGACCGTCTACAGAGTGACAGGCAGAGTCGGCCTAATGGTGACAGTGACAATGTTTAATTGTGACAGTCTAGTAACAGTGACAGTTTTCCGGTCAGTGTCGGACATTACGTGAACAGTGTAATAAATAATATTGATAGTTGTAAATATTAGTGATTAATTTCAGTGTCTGAGTAATAATTTAAGTACGTAAATATTTCATAATGTATAAATTAATGACTTTGAAGTGTAACTAAACGAAAAATTTGAAAGGTCATTTGAAAGGTATCATTAAGATGCACAATGTTTGTACTTATTCCCTTTTTGTACTCAAACGGGTTTAGAGAAATAAGCAGATATACGCCTTTAGTGTTTTACGTCAATTTGGAAACTGATCTTCAACATTGAATGTCCTGAGTTCAAATCTGAACTATTCATAACATGAATTGCCATTATGAAATGTGAACATTTTATTAGATCTAAATTATAACCCTAGTTTGACGGAATAAATAAAAATAAAGCCAGTTTAACTTTATAAAATTGACAAGAAACGCTATTTTATTCTGTGGGGACAGCGTCATTTTTTGTAAACGTTTAAACGTTCAAACATAGCTCGAGTGATAGAGAATCACATTTGAGATCTTGTTATTCAGATACGTTCAGAATTTTTGAATCTAATCACATTTATTGCAGTGAACGAATTTTTCGAAAGTTTATTTTTAAAATTAGCTGACAAGGTTTTCATAATCATTTTGATTCTGGCTAAACATATAAAAACAGTAATTAATTAATTGTAACATTAATAATCTTCTCAGGGGAAGCACAGTTTAGGTTCATGTATTCTGTGAATGTCGCAAAAATTACCCAAAACTTACTAACTTATTTTACAGGTACTCAAATTGCAGGTCTGTAAACTAGCACCTTCACAAACTAATTGATATTTAACTAAATAGAAACAAATAGTATTCGATTTTCGTTCACTAAGACTTATTGATTAGATATGGATAGAATAAACCATACATTGGATTAACTATAAATTAAATTAAGGACATTTATTTTTATAAAGATGAATTTAGAATTAATCTATAACTTAAAAGAAAGGCGTTCAAAACTAATTTCGTTTCTTTACTTGTAGTTCAAGATCAATGACATATATTAATTCATTTAAAATTGTTATCTAATTAATAATTTCAGTCACATTAACTATAGTTCAATATAACAATGAAAAAATTTAATAAGAACAGATTTCAGAAAATAGAATTCACAGTTGACAGAATATGAAACATATAATATTAACATGAAGTAACTATTAAGAGAATGAATAATTTCAGGATAAACATAATGAATTTAATTACAAATGTTCCATTTAAGTACTAAGCCAAGACCTTCTTAACCCCCTCCCCTAACAGAGTGGGGTTTGGTGGTGTCGTGTGCCTTAATGACATATACAACGTACATGAACAATGAAGGGAACGTCTGATTACCATTCATATTTCCCCTTATGTCTCGACAACACAGAACCCTGGAAGTTACGAAGGCTGGTCAGCATTAGTGAAACGCCATTCACATTGTGAATATTTAGTGAATTGCTATTTAAATTGTGAATAAGTGAAATGCCAAGTTAATAGTAAAATGACATTGAAATTTGAAACACCATTCCATGGCCTTTTTCATGTACCAAATCTAAAATACATTTAAATTACCATATAATATTAGTATTAATGAGTGATTTAGTATAAGACTAGTATCATTGGGAGATTTGGATGTATTTTAGATGTAATACTTGATACAGTCTTGGCTTGTAGATTACCAAGACGTGTAGGCTTTCTTTGTGAAATGATGGAAAATGAAAAATGTTAAACAATCCTTGCTATTATTAAAATATTTCATTAGTATAAAATATTTTTAATAAAGTAAGTGACTTTAATTTAGATATAAACTAGCGAAGTGCTGTACCCAGCTACTTGAGGACTAAGTAGCAATACACTTTCAAACATATTTTTATTATTCATTTATAATCGTATAAATTTTAATACCTTGTAAATACTTATTCACTGTATCATATATTTATTTCAGATAACATAGTAAAGTATACATATTTGGTTAGTCATAAATTGTTTCGTTTTTATTTTGTTCCTATTATTGTATTATATAGCTATACTGTTATGGTTAGGATAACATTAAATTTAGAGTTAAGGTTTAAGCTATTTATGTTTTTATATTAGTGTTTATATTTTGAAGAATTGGGATTTTTTATTTTAAATTAATATTATTTGCTCATGCGCATATTAAGATTTATTTGAAAAGAAGGAACCTCTTAAACAGGCATTGCCTTAGGAGGTCCTAGTATTTTCTTGAAATATGTAATTTATGAAAGGTTTTGTTCTAGTAGTATAAGTTTTATTTTGTTAACAGAGAATTAAGAAGAAACCTTTTTATGTTTAAATGTAATTATATGTATTTTACGTATATATTTAGAGAAAATAAATATATTCTTATTCTTAAGTACTGTGGATATTGTGTGTAATAGGTTCTGTTCTCAGTCGTCTACATACTTACATAGTGCCATCATATGCACGTGTAAGGGTGTTCGAGTGGGCCTGTACCACTTTACGTGTAAAGTTGGATGTTTGAGTCAGTGCTATTGTACGTAAAATCTGGCGAGTGCGTTAGTAACTTTACACGTGTAAGCGTGTTCGGGTGGGCTTGTACCACTTTACGTGTAAGGTTGGGTGGGTGGGTCAGTGCTATTGTACGTAAAATGGGGCGAGTGGGTCAGTAACTTTACACGTGTAAGCGTGTTCGGGTGCGTCAGTACCTCTATACGTGTAAGGTTGGGTGGATGGGTCAGTGCTATTGCACGTAAAATGTGGCGAGTGGATGAGTAACAAATAATAAGGTTAACGTAAGAATGGATGAGTAACTCTACACGTGTAAGCGTGTTCGGGTGCGTCAGTACCTCTATACGTGTAAGGTTGGGTGGATGGGTCAGTGCTATTGCACGTAAAATGTGGCGAGTGGATGAGTAACAAATAATAAGGTTAACGTAAGAATGGATGAGTAACTCTACACGTGTAAGCGTGTTCGGGTGCGTCAGTACCTCTATACGTGTAAGAGAGGGTAGGTAAGTAGTAAGTACCATTGAGCAAGTCAGTTCATGTAAGGGACAAGGGTGGATGGGTGGGTGGGTGGGAAAGTACAAATGTGCACGTAATGGTGGGCGGGCGGATTAACACTTAGATAACTAGGTATTAACTTTTTTGTGGTTATCAATTAATTCTAATTGAAATTACTTCTATGAACAAGATCAGTCTGCCGTGTCCTTGAGGGATTGTTGACTAGATTCGGGTGTTGTTCATGGTAGATAATTAAAAATTAGGCTTGTCAGTTTGCAGAAAATCAGACCAATACTCCCTGGTTCATATTAAACGCAAACATATTTGACCTATTTAGATTCCCTGATTACAGAGCTATTAATAAATTACCATTTAACATTGCAGTAACAATGATTATAGTAGTATATATACAGTAATTCACCCATATCTTGACGACAATCATCGTCATATCAAATAAAAAAAAAAAAAATCTAGCAGCTATTTCCAAGAAACAAATAAATAATAACCGATTCGGAAGTATTAAACGCAGTGATTCGGAAGAGCTTTCATTCCAAGATCGGAAATGAACTTAGGAGATTACAGATAATTAAATCCTGGAAAATATACAATTGTCACTAAAATTAAAATATTTAACAGGATTTTAATTATGTAAATATATGAAATAATACCTGTACACAAATTCATTTTAGACACATTACAGTAAAAGCGAATTATAAGCCATTAACTCATATACTTATAATCTTACTAATATACTAAGTGTTAAGGTGTTTATACAGGGTGTCTTTGAACTCTCTGAGGATCTGTTAAGGTAATGATTGTAGGTCAAAAACAAGATACAATATCGTATTTAAAAATTCCAAATCACCTCCGGTACCCGTACAGCCACCATTTTGAACTAGCTGGGCCATAACATGGAACATTCCATTTTATGGACGAAATAAGTTCATTATTAACAATCCGTCAATACTTGTAGGTGAGATGGATCTCCCTCGTACAGAATGGACATTGCGCACTGGTGAATAGGTCCCAAACTGGCGTAGGCAGATGTATCTACTGGAAATATAAATACGGATTGACACTGCATCAGTAATGTGATTATGGGTGTCCGCCCGAACACGGATCACATAGTTACAAAATGCCTCCTGTGCTCTTTTAAAGAGGCTTTAGATACTATAAAATAGAATCAGTGAGGTAGGTAGGTATGGCTGATGGCTTAACTTTATGAAAGAAGATCACTTTATATTTTAATTGATATTTCATAATTTTTGGTCCTTATTAGCTGAAAAAACATAACATATATATTACAATAGAAAAGAGTCCTTTGAAGGGATGTTTTTACCTTTCTCAATTCATCCTTTCTATGAGACAACATATGAATTCCCTCAATATTTCAAGGAGATTGGGTGTATGTAGTCTATAGTTGAAGATCTTCAGTACAAGTAAACGTTAAACAACACAAATTTATTACAATATAAGCACAAAATGCACAAATATATTATAATTACAAAATGCACAAATATTATGGTAATCGATTTCGGTGAACCACGCTCACATTCCTAAGACCGGAGGTATTCACAAAAGAGGGATTTTTTATTCATTCACCGAGATCGACCACCATATTATTTGTGGATTTTGTACTTTTAATATATTTGTGCATTTTGTGCTTATATTGTAATAAATTTGTGTGACGTTTACTTGTAATGTATATGTACCAACACGTATTATGCTAATTAAAAAACTATTTGATGATCTTGTAACGACTTATAGAGTGAGTGGTATTTCACTTATGAATGTTTCTTCATTAGTTGTGAAGTTGTTGTGTTAGTAAAGAAATATCATATGCATATATAAATTGTTTATACTTCTTGATTGGATGTCAGTGGTGTATACATTGAATAAAATTGGAGCAAGTGTATACCCCTGAGACAGACTTGCTATAAGAGTCACAATAGAAAGAGACAGGGAAGGAGGCTGTAGAACTTTAATAACAAACCTTTATTCCGTATTTGCCATATGGCATGTAGATGTTGTACAGAACAAACCTTTATTCCGCATTGCCATATGGCATGTAGATGTTGTACAGAACAAACCTTTATTCCGTATTGCCATATGGCATGTAGATGTTGTACAGAATAAACCTTTATTCCGCATTGCCATATGGCATGTAGATGTTGTACAGAACAAACCTTTATTCCGCATTGCCATATGGCATGTAGATGTTGTACAGAACAAACCTTTATTCCGTATTGCCATATGGCATGTAGATGTTGTACAGAACAAACCTTTATTCCGCATTGCCATATGGCATGTAGATGTTGTACAGAACAAACCTTTATTCCGTATTGCCATATGGCATGTAGATGTTGTACAGAACAAACCTTTATTCCGCATTGCCATATGGCATGTAGATGTTGTACAGAACAAACCTTTATTCCGCATTGCCATATGGCATGTAGATGTTGTACAGAACAAACCTTTATTCCGCATTGCCATATGGCATGTAGATGTTGTACAGAACAAACCTTTATTCCGCATTGCCATATGGCATGTAGATGTTGTACAGAACAAACCTTTATTCCGCATTGCCATATGGCATGTAGATGTTGTACAGAACAAACCTTTATTCCGCATTGCCATATGGCATGTAGATGTTGTACAGAACAAACCTTTATTCCGTATTGCCATATGGCATGTAGATGTTGTACAGAACAAACCTTTATTCCGTATTGCCATATGGCATGTAGATGTTGTACAGAACAAACCTTTATTCTGTATTGCCATATGGCATGTAGATGTTGTACAGAACAAACCTTTATTCCGTACAACATCTACATGCCATAAGCTGCTGTAAGATGTATAAAAGCTGCAGATGTTTTCAGCTTATTTCCAAACCCATTCTCAATAAATGATGTCAGAACTAGGATCTGGTCGCTACAACTTCAGCCAGGGAAAAAAACCAGCCTGCTTTATGGGAACATTAGAATCAAAATGCGTGATATTCTGTTTTGTAACAACCTTTTCAGCAGGTTATAACAAACACTAAAAAGAGATATTGGGCGATAACTTTCCATTTGGCCAGGATTTTGGCCAGGCTTTAGAACGGCTACTACTTTCGATCTCCTGGATGGTTTTGGCAAATTGCCTTTAGCTAATATCTTATTGTACACAGTTTGAAGCTATTTTTCACTTTGCTACCAGTATGTAAGAGACATTCCGGAAAGATACCAAGACCGGCTGCTTTCCCTGCTGGTATAGTGGAAATCGTCCTGTCTATCTCCTCCGTGAAATTTCTGGAGGCTTCTAGAGTTGCCACTTGACAATATACGAACTTAGTATACAATCCATGTAATACAATTCTTTATTGGAGTTACAAAATATTTACAAATAATTGCATTGTAAGAGTCAATATTTCTGTAAAAAATCAATGTAGCAATATAAATAAATAGTAATTTATATATTAAATGATAATAGTAAATAAATTTTAAATAGTAAAATATTTCTGATATTACCTCATTGGCCATTAAAACAGGCATCGCCAATAATCTGCCTCCACTGATCTCTGTCTTTTGCCAGTTGTATGTCCTTTCCCATGATCTGCAGATCCTTGAGAACTTGGTCTAACCTCCTTTGTCTCGGCCTTCTGAGTGCCATTATTTTATTTATTCTGCCTACGAACACTGATTTCATGCTAATATTCATTCCTTCTCCATACATGACCCACCCCCTCTTTTATTCCTTTTAATTAAAACTAGTGAATGTGGATATTTTTTTAAAGGAGGGGCCGATCTCCTTCTTAACCTTACTCTGCTCATTCCTCATAGAATATTGATCTGTCCTGATCTGACTGGAACTTATTCAGTCAGAGTAAGGGGGCGAACCAGTACAGTACAAGGTGGTACTGATAAATACCTCCAGTCTAGGCCGGATTCTAACCAGCGCTATCTCAACCCAAGCTCAAAGTACTGACGCCTTAGACCGCTCGGCCTCAGGCTCGCACAAATAAAGCCGGCTAATTGTATGGGTCTTTGATTTTTTTTTCTGATTATCTACACCCCGTTATCCTCATCTAGCCCATATATTTTCCTTAGTATTAGTTCTCAAAAGTGATTAGTTTTCCACCTATTCCTTAGTGTAAACACAGGTTTTCCATCCATACAATAGTAATATTATTTGGATCAATATACAAATTAATATTAATGTAATAGTAAAATTTGGTGCGATTAATGATTGAAAATTTCCGAGAAGATCCTAAATAGGTCAAGGCATTTTAATTAAATTGGCATTCTTAAGTACTGCATTATTCTATGCTTAAAAGTTTAGTATTCAACGCCATTCTAGTGGAAACTTCCTGCAATATGGATTTTAATTAAAACTGAAACTTTTTCTGGTCAGATTTCATTTAAGTTATTTGTTATACTTTCGATTTCGTTTTACAGGAAATATTCTTGAGTTTTCATTTTTATTAGTAGACAGTGAACTGG
Source organism: Stictocephala bisonia (assembly GCA_035578905.1). Taxonomy (NCBI): domain Eukaryota; kingdom Metazoa; phylum Arthropoda; class Insecta; order Hemiptera; family Membracidae; genus Stictocephala; species Stictocephala bisonia. Next base: position 1,336,387 of record JAQJVL010000031.1, on the reverse strand, counting down.
TTGTTAGCAATATTAATTCGTTTTATTGCAATTGCATTTGAAACCCCTAAAGGCAAAGTGGACTAACCCCAAAAAGTAAGTTTTGAGATATTAAGTGCTAAAGTTAAAAATCATATCTTAGGTCAGAAGTTGATCTGGATTGTGATTTTTTGTAATCTGACAGATTAAACCCAAAGAATTATACTGTTTGGTAAATTATTTAAAAAAACACAATATTTCATTTCCAAAATGGCTTCCAAAATTGAGTAGTCCGTTTTGCTTCCATGTCCATTGTGGGTTAGTCCATTTTAACATTAAGGTTAGTCCATTTTACTGTTACACCTAACTATGTAAGACCTACATAGAGTATAAAGGAGAATAGAGCAAAAAAATAAAAGGCATGTCACAGTTTAGTCCATTTTGACTTTACAACAAAATGACATTTGGATTAACATTGTTCTAATGGGGGATAGTCCAAATTTGCACTTAATTTTGTGGGTTAGTCCATTCTGCCTAGAAGAAGATGTGTGATAATGCATTTTGGACTAAACATTTTTTTGTTCTAGAAAAAAATACAGCTGATAGAGCTTAGTTTGTTTTACCATTAGATAGAGCTGATTTTTCTTCACCAGCAGGTATACCAATCTCAAAATTGAAAATTTGTGGGTTAGTCCACTTTGCCTTTAGGGGCTTCATTTGGTAATATGTATTGAAACAATTTAGTAACACAAACTGGCAACTTTTGATTGGTTTATTATATATTTTTAAATTTGTTTAGGTTAAATATAGATTAACATTCTTGAATAATTAATTAAATATGAATATAGAATGATTGACACTCTGTGACCTATAAAAAATAGAATAATTATTGGTTTTATATGTATAGGCATTATAAAGTTATAAAAACAATAGTTATCATCCTCCATAAGATTGCCACCCTTTGTCGGTAGCAAAGATTATAATCGTTAATATACTCAGATTCATAATCCATATTCATCCATGAACTGAATATTGCAATCATAATGAACAGATAACACTAAAACTATTTAAAGTACGAATGATGACTCACTTCACTCTAATGTTGGTTAACGCCTCTTACAATCATGAAAAAACAAATAAAGAATTTTAATACTTTAAATGTTAATCATACATGTTGCCATTTTCAATTAAGATTTTGTTAAAGCAAATCCCCACGTTTTGAAAAGTTCATATCAATTAAAGTAAATTATTTACATCCCATCGAATTGGTCATATAGTGTAATTATAAAAATATAGAAATAGTACATTTTTGAAATTCATATAAATCCACCATTTGTTTAAATTAAGTAATTTTCCGGAAATTTTGCACTCTCATCTCAACTCCACTTCCTGGGCTACTGGTGTTGAGCAATATAGATCTTCCAGAGATAAGACGTCGGTAGGCACTATTAAAGAATTCAAAAAGATCTTGACTGTCCCGCACCTCCCCATTACACAGGATCTCCCACGTCAGAACGGTCGCTTAAAATATCGAAACCAAATTCTACGTACCTTTTCAGTTGAGAAGATCAAGTTTATCACCTAATAATAGCTGAGTACAGTGTTGAACAGTTTTGATGATCGAAATAAGTTCCTTATTAAGGATCCGTCAACATCTTTAGGTGGGATGAACGTCTCTTGTGGGATTACTCACTATGGAATCGATTCCGAACTGACTGTGCAGATGCAACTACTGGAAATACACATGGGGATTGAACTAGATTAGTCATGTAATTGCAAAGAGACGACCAAACAATGGATCACATAATTACAGAAATATATTTTACAGAGGGATTAACCAGGATAAACGCAATCAGTGAGGCAGTTTCAAAAGGCTCGATGGATTGAACTTAGCTTTGTGTTAGGAGATCACTTATATTTTTATAATTGTTACTAAACAACATGACTTTTGGACCTTTATCCAAATATTATTACAACTTATAAAAATTATTAAATGGTAGCTGACAACAAATCATACGATACATATAGTATATTAATTACTAACTTTATTACAACGATTAAGATTATTGATTGAGATGCGATTTATTATTTAAGAAAATGTTCATATTAATTTGATGGAAACACAATCAAGTCATGTAGCACAAATCATCTTCAATTTATAAAGAGAATTAGTGTTAATTTTGTAGGTGGTAAAATGAAAAAAAAAAAAAAAATAGTTGCCATGAAAATATGAATTAAAGTCTTGTTTCAAAACCGGAGCACGTTCAAGCCATTGCCGCTGTATTGCTGAGGTGAAGGAGGACTAATACCCTTTCAGGTATTACTGGATCGTATAAATGAGAGCAAATATTGAAAAAGATTTTTTTTTTTTTAATAAAATGACAAAAAGTTGAACGTGGATTTATAAAGATAGATTAAGTACAATCTATATACATAAAAACGAATGTATTTTTGTCTGTCCTTTATGCATTATACGTAGTATAAGTAAACGTCAAACAACACAAATTTATTACAATATAAGGAAAAAATGCACAAATATATTACAATACAAGTACAAAATGCACAAATATTATGGTGATCGATTTCGATGAACCACGCTCACCTTCCTCAGACCAGAGGGATTCACAAAAGAATAGAAAATAGTGTTCTACAACTCAATTTATAGGCCTATGATCTCGTGACCCCATTGGCTGGAATCGTCAAAATGGTGGATGCTGCGATACTTTTGGTTAATCCCTATTGGCTGTTACTTCTGTTTTTTTAGTCGCTGAATATACATGATTAAAAACTATTTCGGAATCAAAATTAACCTGTTCATTCATTAATTTATCACGTTACTTACATTTTTCTTTAAATAATAAATAACACTTCCCAAGCATTCATAATACGACCCTTCTTACAAACTTGTCTACATTTTCATATATTTTATTCAATCTGTGGGTACAATTCAGAAGGTGTTTAGCTACATTAGATGTTTCAGGTTTCTTGTTTTTAAAAGCAGAGACAAGGTTTTTATGTTTTGTTAAAATTTATAGTCTGACCAATATAACACATATTACAATTATTACAGTTAATATAAAATCAATCACCATGATATTTGTGAATTTTGTACTTGTATTGTAATATATTTGTGTATTTTGTGCTTATATTCTAATAAATTTGTGTTGTATGACGTTTACTTGTACTGTATATATATGCCTATGTATTCCTATGGAGATATTTTATTTATTTAACAACTCATCAGCCGTTAAAAAACTCTCATGAAATTAACACTTTTGAAACAGACCCCAGTAGGGTATCAGGTTAAAGGTATTTTCTCTAGATTCCTATTATACCATCAGACTTTAGAAAACACTATGTTTATGGACTCCACTGGTTCCAAAACCAAAATTCATTGTGTTAGAGTCCAAGTGTCACAGCGATGCCGCAGGCCGAGAACCATCAAATTAGTGACTCTGAATACCACCCAACACGGACACCCTAGACTGTTCTAGTATTGTCTACGTCGATTGAAACCATTGATCAGACACGTCTGCATTAAGAGGACCGAGCATAGAACTTATCGCCTACAATCTCCACAGCACTTTGCCCCCAAGTAGCTGGGTTACAGCATGACCACTAGTGCCAACATAATCACTCCATATTGATTTAATATCAAATTGCAAAGACAGTGTACGTGTATGGGTGGGCAGGTGGGTCATCACCAGTGCACATGTTAGGGTGGGCGGCTGGGTCTTCACCACTGTGCGTGAATGGGTGGGCAGGTGGGTCATCACCAATGCACGTGTTTGGGTTGGTGGATCATCACCAGTGAACGTGTTTTTTTCATCAACATTGTACTATGGGTGGGTGGGTGGAAAGTTGCTCTACAAATGGAAATATTGAATTTTCTCCTAGGTTTTGTGCTTTTATTTTTCCTGAATATTTTGAAATATAATATTTATAACTCAATAGAAAATTGAATTGTAGTGACAGATTCCCCAGTTTACAATTTATATAACACAAAAGTTCACATATGTATCTAACTGTAGGTTATAAAATACAAATAGTATAATTTATATTAACGTCATCTGATTTGTAAGGAACGCGTAATTTTAGACTAATCCTAATTTTCTGAGACCGAAAATCCAACTAAATTCGTCTGAAAATACAGTAATGAAGGAAATTACTTAGGTAAAATCCGATTGCCATAATTAATTTGCGTTAAATCCCAAAACAGAATCAGACTGCTCGCAAATGTCGTGAAAGGTGATTTTACAGTTGTAATGTTGGCTTATTTTCCAGTTAAATGGTCAGCTGTGTTATCAAAATTAATGGTTTGGTAAAGAACAGTGAAATATAAGAAGGAATACATTAAATGATCTATATAAATATTAATTAAGTTTTTGTAAGAGTCGAGAGAAGATTTACTAAAATACAACTTATAAATAATAATTGTTAAAGTTAAAGGTACAGCAACGATACAAAAAAGGCATAGTTGGATTTCTTTACCAATCTTTGAAGAGATGCTATGAAACAATTTATATACGATTCTGTGTCAAATAAAACGTATAAAATAATTGCACAAAACATGAACAGAAATAAAACATGTATATGAATACTAAACTTCGTTTATCTGAATAGTTTCTTAATAACAATCAACAATAAACGTGTCAAGATAAAAAAGAATATTTTTGTTTAATCTAAGAAATTGTTTCTTAATTAGCATACTACGTGCTAACATAACACAAACGTTTTACAATATTATTGCAACATATTATTGTGAACATATTTACCAAAACCGGAGGGATTCACAAAGTAATTATCAATATTTTTTGTCATGTATTTCCCCATAACCATTTAAAAAATGAAAGTTTTATTGCAAAAAAAAAAAAAAAAAAAAAATGGAATATGTAAATATATTTGCATAAAAATGTATCCATGTCAATATAATACATTAATATATATATATATATATATATATATATATATATATATATATATTTTTTTTTTTTTAAATGTATTATGCATTAATATATATGCATTTACAACTATGAATTAATGTATCTGCCTACAAACTATTTAAGGATATACAGTATGTAAGTAAATATGGCTACTTTGGTTAGTCTGCTTGTCTCGTGCAACTTTAAGTACAATGGTATTGATTGGCCTCCCCCCTCACCCCTACACGTGCACTGGTATTGACCCACCCGTACACGTACAGTGATGATACCTCTCTAAACCACCAAAACATGTCCTGTGGTGATAACCATCCCATCCACCCATACAATGTAGTGTGAGGATGACTCTCCAGCCACCCAAACACGTACTGTAGTGATACCATGCCGCCCATCCATACATGTACTGTGATGATGACCCTCCACTCAATCAAACTCATGCTATAGTGATTGCCCTCCCACTCAACCAAACACGTACTGTAGTGATGACCCTGCCACACCCATACATGTACTTTAGTGATACCATGCCGCCCACCCATACATTTACAGTGATGATGACTCTCCACCCAACCCAACTCGTGCTGTAGTGATGACCACCCCACCTACCCATAGACTGTAGTGATGAGCATTCCGCTCACCCAAACACGTACTGTAGTGATACCATGCCGGCCACCCATACATGTACTGTGATGATGACCCTATAGTGATTGCCCTCCCACTCAACCAAACACGTACTGTAGTGATGACCCTGCCACACCCATACATGTACTGTAGTGATATCATGCCACCCACCCATACATTTACAGTGATGACTCTCCACCCAACCCAACTCTTGCTGTAATGATGACCATCCCGCCTACCTATAGACGTACTGTAGTGATGAGCATTCTACCCATCCAAATACGTAATGTGGTGATGACCCTCCCACCCACTCGTACAAGTAAAGTGGTAATGATCATCATACCAACACGTACACATACACTGGTGAAAACTCTCCCACCCACACATACACATACAGTGGTGATATATGTGAATCATAAATAAATATGATTGGATACAACTCTCTAACGAAACCTCTAATGTACATAATCATGTAACATATATTTGTACAATTAATAAAATAGGCACATTGTAAACACGTATTGATAAAGTTCCTCTCAATTTATTTTCAATCGCACTTTTGCCGCAATGAGTCATCAGTTTAAACATGTAAATGTCCCAAATATATATCAAGAAATCACAACATTGAACATTATAACCTCAATTACGTCAGTCGTACTAATTAAATCCTTACGCTTATGAACGTCTGGAACTAGCTCTAAAATCCCCCACCAGTAAAATATATCCAAATATAAACTAATACCAGAAATTATTAATTTTGAAGTTTGGAATTTTATTGTATGTACTTCATGAACAAAATGAATAGGGAAACAATGAGTAGTGGACTACGTTGAATAGAAAGGTGATGTGTTTAGAGGTCAGCCTTGGCATAAACCTTGGGATTCCAGACTTATTGTACTCTCTGATATAAAGAAGAGAAATGGGTTCTTTATTTCTAGAGAGAAGAAGGAAACAGAGGTTACATACAATAGTGCGCTATGTGTATCGAGTAGTTTGTTCTCCACTTTGCCATGCAATCAAAGGGACCAGCACTTTGTCAATCCATCCTTTACTATCCCCAAACCCTCAAAGATACGGTAATAATTATTAGTTACAAATCTACATTAGTTGTAATCTGCTTATAACTGCCACCGAGGCGTTCGCTGCGGACAAAAGAAAACGACCTCTGCATTTTTTTTCCCTGTGGTATGACGCATTTAGATGCAACTACCTTTCCCATAGTCAAAGTGGGTGGAGTGAGTGGTTGAAAGGTTTCGAAAGATTGTTTCAGATGGTTAACAGTTAAGTAAACATTTAAGTTAAAAAAGTACAAAATGTCTTTCGTCAAAAAAACCTACCCACCATCTACTGAAAGAAAATCCTCTATTTTTTACAATCATTTTCCTACAGAAAACAAAACTTCTACCAACTGCAACGTTTTCCTTATTATATATTGCTATTTAATTGTATGTTATGACTAAAACAAAGGAAGAGTGGTGTCTACAGCGATGGCAACCATTGACTGGTCACCATATCTATATTAAGAGCATCAAGCATAGATCTTGTTGCCCACAATTTCCACAAAAATCTGTCCTCAAGTAGCTGGGTTACAGCACTGCACCACTAGAGGTTATAAATAGAAGTAAATTTTTTGGATTTAGTTTTAAAACACGTATTTTATGTCAGTCGATAGGCATTCAGTGAGGTGTGAACATTTTGAAGGCAAGTTCATAAGTTTGTGTTAAACCCACGGGGATTTAGATTTTTTTCACTACGGAACTGAGTACCATTTGTATGGATAAATAAAAAAATCATTTATAAAGTTCGATTATCGTTTGTGTGTGTTTTTAAAGAGAGGCCAATCTCTTTTTTAACCTTATTATAGACTATTGATCTGTGCGGGGAACTTATTTAGACAGGGTAACGGGGAGAACCGGCACAGTGCTAGGTAAATATTATTGATAAAAAGTAACATCCAGGGCCAAGATTTATGTCTGCCCTAACTTTAATTCAGGCCTCAAGTCCTGACGCCTTAGACCGCTCGGTCACTGGTTCTCCATTGGTTGAATTTTATGTAATGGGAATTATAGGTCTCTTTATATTAATATATTATATGTTTACATCATATTTAAAAATATTCATACGTTGGAAAATTAACAACTGTAGGTCATTAATAATCTTATGATTAATTCTGAGATTATGTTAATATTAATTAGAAGATGACACAAAGTCATGATAAACAAATTGCACTCATTAAATATACAGGGTGTTCCCACACTACATTCCGAAATTTAAGGAGACGATTCATTGGGTAAAAATAAATAAAACCATTCCTATACATATAGGTCCTAATATGCTTCGTTTTCAATATGACAGCTATTTTTGTATATTCATTAAAAATAAAGCGTATTTCATAACTCCTCACAATACAGTGCTCAAATTTGAAATGAAGGTAATTGTTTTGCTTTTTATGAGGGTTTAATGATATTATTTTAATATGTTAAATATTTACAAAATGGCGGCACTTAAAATCTTTCAATTTTAAATTGGGTAAAAAACGCGTAATCTTAGATAAAATGAACAAGACCTAAAAATGTTGCAAAATGTAATAAAAAATCTAACAAGTCCTTGTTGAATAAAATACTTTTATAAATAAAGGAGTAACACTAATTTAGGCAATGCGATGTATGCTCTGTTACATTTTATTAGACGTTGAATTGCTGGTGTTGAATGCATTTATTAGCGTTACTCCTTTATTTATAAATGGATTCTATTCAACTAGGACTTGCTAGATTTGATATTACATTTTGCAACCTTGTATAGTGCAATATACTAACAGCGCAAGTAGAAAATAAAGGAACAATAAATCGTTGTGGTTCACAGTAATATTCAAGGACATGTTTCAAAACCGAAGCACGTTCAAGCAATTGCTGCTGTATAGCTGAGGTGGAGGACAAATGCTCCTCTTAGATATTACTGAAGGATATACATTATTCATATTAAGATGCTGATTCTACTAAATATAGGTGAATATGAGGTGTGAATGAGAGTGATGAGTAGATGAATGAGTGTAATCTTGTTACAAACTATGGCCAACAGTTACTAAGGACGACCTAATTAGTAATAGTACAATAGCCAGAGCAACTAAGGGACCTATACCTTTACGTGGAACCACGTAGTATGGGTCTAATTTTCAGCTGACTGAGAAGTATGATACTCAGTTATCTTCCCTACTCAGTATCCGGACTCTGACTATCACCTAACAAGAACCTCCAGTAATGTCGGTATTAAGAGAACCAAGCATAAAACCTATCACCTACAATCTCCACAACACTCTGTCCCCAAGTAGCTGGGTTACAGCACTGTGCCACTAGTGGTTATAAATAGAAGTCAATACGTAGGAAATAGTTTGTTTTTAATATTGGAACAAAACTACCAGGAAAAATCAACGTAGATAGTTCTAAAAACATATCGTGTAAACCTTGTTGTAAAATGTTTCTATTTAAACGTGGGTTTTCTAAAATTTTAAACGTAATTATAAAGATAACATTGTCCTAAAAAATGAAAGCATTGTAATATCAAAGAAATCTAACGAGATATATGAAAAGGTAAGTGATTATGTATATATTATTAATAAAATTCTTATATATCCAGGAAAGGTATAGATTATATTTGTTAATAAAAAAAAAAAAAATGTTTATTTATGAAAACAGTATGGATTGTAATTTTTACCTAAAGACAATGGATCCTAGAGATCTGAGAGAATTTGAATTATGAGTTAATCTATTAAAGATAGATGAACCGGCCTCAAACAGAAAAATACTCACTGTTCCAAAAATATTAGAAGATAGCAATGCTTTTACTAAAGAAAAACAAATAAATAGAATACAGCCAATACAGAAAAATATGTATTTTTTCCAAACTAAATAATTTTCAAAATAATACCATAAAACTAAACAAATCAGTAGTTTTTATCATTTTGGTGAGCTTGCAAAAAGCTAATAAAGTGGTTTTACTTTATTTTTTAGCTATGAAACATTTTGTTACAACGATACTGAACATAGACCTTTTACAAAAAGTGATTAAATATAATCCCAAACCAATTTGATTGAGATATAAAATTAATTCCCAAATTTGATAAACCATTCATAAAAATAAAGGAATAAAAAGTAATATATTCCAAAATATGAATAGTTTAAGATTCACCCGCACTGAAATAGCTGGCAGCACAACAAACATATTTGTGTAGAAAACGACTCACATTGATTGAAGGCGTTTCATTTTAAATGATCTAAACCATTTATTTGCTTGATTACTTAAAATAACAAGAACATTCATTTTAAGTCTACGTTATGCGTACAGTTTAATCATAACAATAATATTAGATTTGGTACAACAACAATTATTTAGATCATAATTAAAAATAAAAAGTGTAGTCGTCATTACTTCTTTTTATATTTGATTATAAAATAATAAGACATGTTACAATGTTACTACCTAATGAATATTGATTTGAAAAAAATTTAACGAAAATAAAAATTTATACTAACAATTTTTAATTAAATATTATTTATACTAACTATGTGCAATTATTAACATTATATGAGCTTTAGCCGATACATACAAATTTATTAGTATAGTAGTTAAGAAAGCATTACTTTAGTATCTTAATGTAAGACTATTTTATAAAATATAAATTATTTTTGGAGTTAATAATATTATTGATTTTAATTTTATATAGACTACCTAATAAAATTAGGTACTTAAAATAATAATTCAAATATATATTTTGTTGTTAATGTATACAAATATTCTTCTACAATTCTTTTTTACTTCTTATCTTTCATAGCTAAAAGGTATTAGAGGAAAAAATAAAACCTCTGTATCTAGGAATGATAAGTTTATTTTTAATAATAATAATAATAAAAAAATATTATTTTGGCTGTATTTAAATTTTTCACAGTTAATTTATTGAATTTCTTATAGTTAAATAAATTCACAATTTCTTTTTCAAAAATAAAGGCCATAATTTGTTAAAAAGTGTACTTAAAGTTCGTCTAGTACAGCTATTTTATTTATTTATGTATTATATATAATTATATAAATACAAAACTTTATTTATTTTATTTTAAAACGTTAGTCGACAGTTGTTATAAGCTGTGCACGAACTTTATCTGACAATTGAAGTAGAGACTTAACTCAGTCAAGGATCAAACCCTGGAACAAGCACTTCACAGTCTGCAATTATATAAATTGCTAATTTAAAGCTTTGATATCATATACCTCCATCTAAAACTTCTTAAAATTTTTTTGAAAATAACAATTTGGTTTTGCAAGGCAAAAAGGTTGTGCTTACCGAGAAAACACAACTAAATAAGAAATAGTATATAACAAATGTACTATATATTATTAAATTAAAAAAAGAAAAATTCATTCTTCTTCAAACAAATTATTACTTCCCATTATTTAATGCTACGGAAAACGGGTTTGTTTAAGGAACGTTTTCACTAAATAACCATTATCCTGTATTCTTTTTGAAGATAACACTCCCTTTAATATTTAATTAGTGATCATAAAATTTAGATTTAATTATACAAATAGTTTCGATTTGTACATTAGAGGTCCTCTTAAATCTGTGGACTGTTTTTATAATGACAACACCCTTAACAATTAAATCATATAAAGTTAGTTTTTTTAAAAAGATTTGTTTTCTCTGATGTTATCTGTTTAACATGATGTTTGTAATTATTTGTACTCATAATTATGTACTTTGATGTAAAGTGCTTTTATGCATCAGCGATATTAAGTTCATATAGTTTATCTTTGAACTATATGTAAACCCCACATTATAAAACACTCTAGGACATTTGAAAGTAAGTATTTAGCGGAAGACCGAGGACAAACAATTGATTATGTTAGTCATCGTTTAGGGGTGCATGTCACTGCCAAAGGATAGTAAAAATTGTACATTTAAAAGTATTGATAAAAATAAATTAAATAATAAAAATAGCTAAAACTGTTTTGTTATAACAAATGAGAACAGTTTAGATGGACTATACTTCATAAAACACGCAAATAAATATTTTCAGCTTTGTATTTAATATACGTAAAATTATGTTAAAATTTTATATTTTGGTATGGATTAAGGATTATTTTCTTTTACAGTCTCGTACATATATTATTGTTTTCAAATATATTAAAATTATTTTAATCCTTTTTAAGATAAAATATATTTTGTAACATTTTACAAACATAAATAATAAAGTTTTTGCTGTGTGAGGGGGGCAGCTCTCTAAATGTATAAAACACGAGGCAGCACCAACGCACGCTGAGGCTTAATGTTAGTGTTTGTGAATAAATCAGCAGTCCTGATTCAGTGAAACATTTAAAATAAGCTTCACGTTTCGTAACGTGGGAAGATTTAAACACTTTATAGCACGTTTTCTTCAAACGGTGGAATTTCAGCACTAAATAATTGGTGTAGACGTTGAAAAATATAATAATAATAGCATTATTTATCAAACTTTTTTTATAAAAATTGTGAATTGAGAACTAATAAATCTTCTCTTTCAGTTTAACCTTATATTGAAGATAGTTAATTAACAAAACCAAATTTACAGAAACATGGAAATACAGAACTAAAAAAAAGAAACATACTACTGCTTAGAACGAACAGAAACATGGAAATACATAACTAAAATAAAGAAACATACTACTGCTTAAAACGAACAGAAACATGGAAATACAGAACTAAAATAAAGAAACATACTACTGCTTAAAACGAACAGAAACGTGGAAATACAGAACTAAAATAAAGAAACATACTACTACTTAAAACGAACAGAAACATGGAAATACAGAACTAAAATAAAGAAACATACTACTGCTTAAAATGAACAGAAACATGGAAATACAGAACTAAAATAAAGAAACATACTACTGCTTAGAACGAACAGAAACATGGAAATACAGAACTAAAATAAAGAAACATACTACTGCTTAGAACGAACAGAAACATGGAAATACAGAACTAAAATAAAGAAACATACTACTGCTTAGAACGAATAGAAAGAAACATACTACTGCTTAAAACGAACAGAAACATGGAAATACAGAACTAAAATAAAGAAACATACTACTGCTTAGAACGAACAAAAACATGGAAATACAGAACTAAAATAAAGAAACATACTACTACTTAAAACGATTAAGAAGTATCCTTGTATAATTCAAATACACTCTCGTTCGTCCCTTATCCCAGACCCTATCCCAGTCATCATCACAGACTCATCCCTTCAAAGAGAAAGGCTCTCAGTGATGCTGTGCACCGAGACCGATTGTCATAACTCTTTAAATTTGGGGAAAGTTTACTCCATTCTCTGCAGGCAGATTCTGAAAAGGTATTAGTGTATAAATATGTTCTTTGAAGGTGGAGTACGTAATATTGACGAGGCTGAGCTTGTTTTCTTTGCACAAATTTTTGAGTTGTACTGAAAGTTATGAGAGAGTTATTAAGAATTCGCATAGTTAAGTACTAAAATAAAAATAATCATTTTAGAAATCTAATATTGGCCAATGTAAGAATGGAATTTTAAGTTATTTAGAAAAAGTGAGTAAGATGCTAATATGCCTGTAATTTATGGCTTCTGATGACACATATACTTTTGGAGAATAAGGGCATACCTCCATATGCTAAAAAAAGTAATTTTGGTCAATGACTTATTCAATATAGCAGTAATAACAGAAAAACAGCAAAGAGTATTTTCTTAAAATACATCTTATTATAAATACCATCCATTTCTGTAGCATGAGTACTGGTAAAAATATTCACCATGTAGTAAATATACACAGGGTGTTGTAAAAGTATGGAACCACCTTCATTTATCTTAAATAGGTCCAAATAAATCATTGAGATTTGGTATACCTCTGTAGAACGTTTTTTTTCTATTATTTGAGGCGGTTTGTAATTTTTTTAACCTAGATGGGAGGGCCCATGGAAGATTTCGTAAAAAGTTTAAATGAAAGGCTATGATGAGTTTCTCATCATTTTAAAGCCTATTTTTTCTGAATAAGACGCCTTAAGTTTCAAGTCAAAAGAACCATACTATCAGAAATGACGACTGGTTAAACTTTCTTAGCAGTGGTATTTGAGTGGGAATTCGTATAATGTAAAAGCCAGTTCTGTTCTAAGAATTATCTGTACCATTATGTCAATAATATAACTTTAAGATAATTTTGTATTTCTTTAATCAAACTCCTATCTTCATAACTGGCTTTTATATGTCAAATTCCCACTCGAAAATCACTGCTAAAAAAGGTTAACCAGTTCCATTTCTGATAGGGTGGTTATTTTGACTTGAAACTTGTGGCGTCTTATTAAAAAAAAAAAAAGCTATAACATTATAGGCAACTCATCATAGACTTTCATTTAAACCTATTACGAAATTCTCCCCGGGCCCTCCCCTCTAGGTTGAAAAAATTACAAACTGCATCAAAAGATAGAAAAAAACGTTCTACAGAGTTATACTGAATCTTAATTATTCATACTTTTTCAACACCATGTGTAACATTTATGTATATATATATATATATATATATATATATATATATATATATATATATATATATAGTGACAAAACAAACATACACCTACGATCTATGGATCTAGTAAAATCGTAACACTCCACCAATAATGGGTTATAGTTAAATAACTCATGGAAGAATTATTTGTTTTTACTTTACCCTTTGTAGTAACTTTTAACAGCATAAGGGTTAATAGAAGGAACACATTTTATGAAAATGTGTCTGAATACAGCCCAAGTGTTTGGTAAAATTGTTTTTGAAAAGACTTTTTACATTGGATTTTGTAGGCCAATGATAAACACATCTCTGGTATTTATAAAGTCTAAAAGAAATAGATCAACAACACTACATTAATTACTTCTGAAAATTGTTACAACCAAAATTTTATTCTGTAAATTTGATCTTGTTGATGTTAATTCTATGAATTCCAAATCAATAAAATATCGTCATATTTGTAGGATCAAAATGTAATAAAATAATTTTTTGATTACTCGATGGAAATACGTGAGTATTTGGGCAACATATTTTACTGCCATCATTAGGATGTTGATTTTTCATTAATAAAAATAGGAACCAAGACAGATAAAACTGCCCATCCAAAGTGTGAATATTGTTCTCCTTACGCCTGCAAACTAACTTTTTGCAAAAGAAAGAACAGCATAAAAAATATGTTTATATATAAACATAATAACCCTACCACAACGGAAACTAATACAATAACTAAGCAATACATAAATTACATGTTTATCTTGTCCTCAATACTACATTGGTAAAGCAGGAAGAGTTTTAATAAAAACTATTTACAAACAGTTGCAACTCATTAACTTTTGCTGAACAATCCATAATGTTTTTGCATTAGAAGAGAATTTAGAATTTACTCACATTAATTTAAATTAAAAATTAAATACTATAGAAACATTTAATATGACGATAGTATGACAGACAATAATTCATTATTGCTTGACGACCAAGTCAAATTTCAATGAAACATTATAGTTAATTCTACCATGAAGATAAAGCATTGGTTAAACAATTTTAAAATAACTCATACTTACGTCCAAATTCTTTTATTTAAATTTTCTTACAACACTCTTTTAAGTTAAAGTATTTGTATAACCTTTGCTCGAATGTAACAGCTGATTGGACTTGCGACATTTAAATAGATTTTTCACTACACTACTATGAGTTCAGCTGTTTTCGTTATGTGTTTACAACCTGCGAAACATCATATTTTCAACAGCTGTCTATTGTTTACTACCGAAAGTAATATTGTTTACAACCGAAAATTTTCCACAGTCAACAACACCTGTTTTTAAAACATGTTTCTAATTTAATAAACAGTTAACATTCCAAAAATGAGCTTTTATTCCGTATTGTAGTGAAAAGTATTATTCAAAACTCGAGTGAAAGTGTTTTGTATGTTCTCGACCATTTGAAGTGCTCGACAAGTCTCGCACTTCAAACATATGGTCTCGAACATGCAAAACCCCACTTTCCACTCTTGTTATGAAATATACTTTTTGTTATACGCTGAAATATTGCCAAGTGTTGTTTTTTCACGTACAATATAAAGTATATCAACTGATAAGACATAAATAATACCAAAAAAAGCTTTAAAATAGTTTTACTAGGAGTTCTTGTTCCTGTAGGATTAGCCCCTGTTTAACTTTAAGTTCTTGTGTGTAACAAGTGAGTTTCATGATCGATTATCTATCTATCGATTTCGCTCCATCATTTTTAATGAAACAGGTCTATGGCAAGCAGATTAAGACATATACATCATGTATATTTTTATCTCCTGTCACCTGATAAATATGATAACTAGACTGTTCAAGGCTATATCTTTTTTGGAGACGTTTCTTCTTCCTTAAAACTACTGTATAGTGAGTTTTAATTTATTTTTATTAAAATCACAATCGTTGAGATACGATACTAATTATTTTGCTCTAATTATACCCATTACGGTAACTTTTATAGTCACTGATATTTGATTGAAAATCCTGGTTTATAGAGGGGTTATAGTAGAATATATTTCCTAAGAATGTGTATGAATACAGCCTAAATTTGTTGGTAAAATTATTTTTGAAAATAATTTGTACAATACAAAATTATTTTGTATACTAATGAAAACAATATCGGTGGTATATTTAAATGCCAGAAGAAACAGTCTAACAATTCTACATTAATTGAGTATGACTTTCAAAGTTGTTATAGTCAACGTTTAATTCGGTACATTTTATCTTGTTGCTGTAAAATCTACGAATTAAAAATCAACAAAATATTGCTATATTTTTCAAGCTTAAAACATTATAAAATTATTGTTTAATTACTTTATGGAATGAGTGATTATTTGGACATCACATTTTATAGCTTTCATTAGAATGTATATGATTTTATACGAGAATATAAAAAAATGTAGAAGTCAAGCCAAATTAAGTAGCCCATATAAAGCGTGAATATTGGATCGTTATGTCTGGAAAATAACTTTGAATGAATGAGATTAGTGTAGATGAACGATTGTAGTCATTGTTACCAACTAACGACGACTGTTAATCAGAAAGAGCTGCAGGGCAATAAGGGATCTACAGATTTACGTGGAGTCCGAACCACATAGTATTGGTCTGATTTTTGGTTAATTGACAAGCTTTACAATTGTTCTGAACAATAACTACTACCCAAAATGAACATCTCAGACACCAGGATTTGTTTCATTAGTATAACAATACATCAGGTTTATATTTTTTTGAAATTGCTGGTCAAAAATTACATTTTTTCAACTTCTGCATTTATGTTGTCTAAAATAAAAAATTACCACAAAGTAAAATGACCAATAGCCACCACTTTAAAAAGAGTGACAGAATAAAACACTAGCAAGTCTAATTTTCCTTTTTTGGAAATAAGAATTTCCGCGTAAACTGGAGCTCCCTGGCTTCAAAGGAAGTTTAAACGTAGAGGTAAGTAAATGAACAGTTTTGTTTCTTTAGTAAAACTATTTTAGCCTTTATGATATCCTTCACAACTTTGAAAGTCACAGAAACCATCATTAACTAAATATCGGACCTAACTCTTATAGCAAGGTAGTTTCCCTTATATACGTTTGGCGAGTTATTTAGAACATTTTAATTCATTATTACAGAGAAGCATTATTCCTGGGTAATAATTTATTCATAAATAATAAATACAATGGTTATCAATAAAAATGTTAAAAATTATTTTGAAATGGTTAGTTAAAAGGCAAACCAGTTTTTACTGTAAAGCCTTTTTTAGAAGACATAATTCTAGTATAAACATTATATTTCGAACTACTACTAGTAATGAAAAAAAATGTACACGTAATACAATACCGGGTACTGAAAAAAGTTTTATTATAAAACTTAAAATTCAATTGAATAGAAATTTGAAATAAATTCATAAAATAAAAGTTGCATTGACCTTCAGTCCCTTTTAGTATCTATCTATATGATTTTACTATTCTTATTTTATTTTGATATTTAATTTAAGAGGTTAAAAAAACGCTTTTGCAATATTACAATAAAAAAACCGAAAATTCAGCTAAACATGCTCTTGAAACTATTTCCTCCAAAATTAATTCATTAAAATCAGTGAATGGTCTAAGTATTTAGATGTTTATGAAACCATTGAAATTAAGTGAGGTGAAGAGCTCCTGGACAAAGCATTAATCTGAACTATTTCAAAATTCTCCCTTATTAACAACCTTTTTAATCCTTTAAATATCAATCCATTCCGTTTTTAAGTTTATTTTAATTATTATTAATGTAATATCATATTGATATATTCACTATGGAAATTAAATTAAATAGAATATTCTGAAAATAAGTAGATACTCATTACTTTGTATCCATCGTACTTCAGTCTGATGACGTTTTCTTGGATAACGAAAGACCTAATAAAAAAAAATATTTATTGGAATTTTCAAACCATATACATATTGAAATGTATTATTTTTCACTAGAAATAACAAAAAATATAAACATAAATTAACATAATCTACTGTAATTATTCGTCAATTAATTGTAATAACAAAGAAAACAAGTTTGCATGGACAAAACAAGTATAAAGTTTATAAACAAACTTTCAGTTGGCCCGGGACCTCTGAAATTGTGGTGATAGCTTTCAAATGGTTACCACTTGTTTAAATCATCATTCTTTTTATTAAATTACGTCGAGGAGCATTTTATTGTTGACATATATTTACTGTTATATTAATAACTTTACTTAAATACACTTTAATTAGATTACATACAGATAACTACAGATATAAATGACGTTTCTTAGTTCATAAAATTGACAAATATGTTCCTAGGGGATGGGAAATTAAGTTGTCAGAAGTACTAATTGTATTATTTGCAGTTAACACAACAATGAATAATGTAAAATAGTAAGTAATTTATCGGAATGTTTCTTATTAAATTTATATATCTATAACTCCAAAAAATACTTTAAAATATTTGCATTCAAAAGATTATTGTTGAATATAGTAGAAATGAATAATTATTGTAAATATAAAAGTGAATTTCCATAAAAGAAAAATAACAAACAAAATAAAAATAAAATAGTATGTAACACAGTACTAACGCTTTTTATAGGACCGATTTTATTATGTTTATCAATTCCAGAGACTGTATAAAATCAAATTATCAAAATAACACAACCATTCACTGACGAATTAAATTCATTACACGCTAACAAACTAAACAAACGGAAGAATTGTATTCTTTAATTATTAAAAAAGGTTTTTAATCATGTACTATTTGGTAATATTTTCATTTATGACTTTAAAAAATGTCTACAAAATAATATTATTATGAGATTTATTGTAATTTTATAATACCTTTTGGAATAATATATACTACAAAAAGAAGAAAAACAATTATTTTTAATGAATTTAATTATTAAAACCTACTAAATATCGAATCAAATTCTGGTTCAAATAAATAATCAAACTCCAGCTTGGTGGCTCAGTGGCTAAGGCTTCGAACTGTGAAATGCAGTCTCCAGGGTTCTATTCCCCAACTAACCTAAAGGTCCATACTTTTACGCGCTGATTAAAAATCATGTACAGTCCTTTGGCCCATGAAAATGAAGGGAAGTGATAAAAATATTTACTGTAGAGGCTAGAACTATTTAGTTTAATGATAGTTTAAATAAAGACAAATAAATAAACTAGGCTATTTTAATAAGCACATTAGTTCCTAATCAAACTAATTATTTAACAAAATATAAATACAAACTTGCTGATGAACTTAAAACAAATTAAAAAGTAACAATAATAATATAGGCGTATATTACAAGTTAATAACCCTCCTTTGAAAAAAATAATTAGTCACGTTAAGTTACAAAATCCTTTAAATCCAGTTTAAACATTTCAATATTCGCAGTGAAAGGGATCGAGATACCAGGAATACCCTCCAATACAATTCTGGAATGAGAATTAATGCAAGCGATAGAGGCATTAACTAGGTTTAGTTGAACAACGCTACACTTTATGTGCTTAAAGGTTTAAAAAAATGTATTGCAATGAGTACAATGATTTAACGACTCAATATTAATATTGAGAAATTTATAATAATTGATCAGTTAAATCATTATTGAAGCATTGATTAGGAATAGTGTTATTATTGTAAGACACACAACAATAGCCCGATGTATTTTGGAACGGTGTTGCCATATCGTTGCTGGTCACCACTCGTTTCCGCCATGACGTGATTATGTTTAGGAACTTCCGGTTGGTTAGTTGCTAATAGTTATAAATTAACAAAGTAATTGAAACAATTACAGAATCATTAATAAATAGATGAGAATTAAACATCAAAAAGAGAATAACGTTGGGGTGACTAACTTATCTGCACTAAAAAAACGAATTTACTGCTAATGAAATGTACGTCTATTTGATTATAAATGGTCTTTATTTACTGCACCAGATGTTGAGAAAATTCAGTACGTGACCAGTTGTAACCATACGTGAAAAATGTCATCTGGCAACAATCTTAGACGCGGGGTGTAGAAGGGAGATAGAAACCTACTATCCACTAGCGGACTACTTTCGTGCGGTTTAAACTAGCGTTTGTTTAGTTGTTCATATTTATAATGTTGATACATTTAAGTAATTATCTCACTTGAAAGACAATATATCTTTTGGAAGGATTGGTGTTAAAATCTACTACACGACAAGTAACGCAAATTTAGCGCATGATATAATTTACACATAATGTTCTCTATGAACTGTTTCTATTTACTTACGTGTGTAAAATATATAAATGTAAATACATTTTTAAACGGAAATGGATTTTTACATTTTTTACTTTACATAACTGTTATGACCGGATTTTAATCCGTTCAAACATTTAGCTTTTTAAAATTAATATTCCCTGTTTTGTTCTTGTAGCAAAAAATTAAACCTTCGTACCATCTGCCCTAGCTCCATATTCCTTATCGTCAAGCGGACGATGGCGAAAAGGCGCGTAGCGAGGAGACGGGGAGTGGCCGCGGTAGACGGAGGTGGCTCTTTTGCCAACATTCTGATTGATAATCTTTTGTACGTAACATACTGTATAAAGGCAGGAAAAGAAAGCATTTATTTTTGGTTGTTTATTTAAGCAATTTCTTTCAGAGGAAGCAGAAACAATGGAATCTGATAGTGACGACCCAGAACATGAGACAGAAGAAACAGGGCCAACTCATTCTGAAGCGTTTGTAGCAGCGGAGACACTGATGGTCATGGCTAGGGAAACAAAACAAGAGCTCACCTACTTAGCATTTTTACATATACAAAATATATATATTTTGTAACTGATTTAAAACTATTATAGTATTACTATAGTCTTATAGATTGTCTTTTGGTTTTAGCAATTATAGGCGAAGCAAATACCTTACTAGGGTACCCATGGTTTTGGGAGTGAGAGTAGGTAACTATCAGTGCAGGTGGCCAATTAAAACTGTTATTGTTGAGCAAATCTGATAATATTAAATTTGAAAATCGCAGTTGAAACATTAATAGGGCATTCAATTTAGAATGGTATGTATTTTTAAAAAATTTCAAAGTTATTTTAGAAATAAGGAATTTATAATGACTTTAAAGCATGTTGGAAATACTTATTTGAATTAGAGTACGCTGAGAGTAGGGTTTGACAAATTTAAAACTAAATTAGATGCATTCATTCATTATTAAGACGCCAATTTGTAGATGTATGAAAAAAACGCCTTAAATAAGGGGTGAAGTTAGGACTGTAAAATCCTTCTAAAACTTCACCCTAAGATGCGGGTGAATATGAGGAGTGAATAACAATTGCAGTTATTGTTACTAACTAAGCTTAACTGTTCTTTAGAAATAGCCATTTATTATTAGCCCAACAGCCAGGGCAACTAGGAAACCAACAGATTTAGGTGGAATCCGAACCACATAATATTGGTAGATTTTTAGCTATTAATAGGCCTAATACCAAATGTGTTAAATACAAAATATATTGAATACAAAATGTGTTGCTGTCATACAAAAGAAAATAAACCTAAAAGGCTGACTAAACTAGTCAAACTACTTGTAGTTTGTGACTAAGTAAGTAAAGTCACAAACTACTTTATATAAGTAAGTAAAGTCACAAGTAAAGTCAAACTACTTAATGATTACCTTAATTTTTAAAACAAAAAACATGACTAAGTTTGTTGAGCATTTATTGTTCAAGAAAGTGAAAGAACTTTGGCAATCGGGATGAATTGAATAAAAAAACAATTTCATACATTTTCAAACTACAAGGGAAACTTTTGAAAGCTCACCTAGCAACGAGTCAGGATGAAAAACAAACCAAAGAGGGTCCACTGACCGCACACCACGCACACAGCTGCACTCACTCCACGAAACGTGATAAAAAACTGCTCTTTCGAGACAGGCAACAAAAGAGTGAACGAATCACGAATGGCGAGACCGTGGGTTCAGCGACGTGAGATCAGCAGAACTTATTAGAAACAGCAAAAGACAGCCCTATATAACTTCAGCCGAAGAAGGGGGAAGGATCAAAAACTAAAACAAATCAACCAATGGCGAAAGAGGAATTATTATGCTAGGTTTTCGTATAACAGAACCATAACTGTTTCGTATAACTAGTATAACAGATCGTATGACAGAACCATACCGATCAGGAAAGTTGTCTGGACATGTCAGAGAAATTCGAACATGTCTTTACTTCGTCAGCCTGTACAATGTTATTACATTCTCTTTCCCATGCAAGTGGAATTTTTTATTAATTGAATTATCATTTTCAATTTTAAAGGAAAACATTAACATTTTGATTCAAAACTTTCTGTGCAAATTTTATCTTTCTAGCTGTAATAGTTTTCTAGATATTTAAAATTGTCTATTGGCTTTAAACAATATTATTTGTTATTTATTTATTTAATCATTAAATGTAAATCAAGAAGTAGTAACAAGATCAATATTTGATCACTAAGACACAAGTACTTAGTACTGTAGATTATATTTTATTTAGACACTTTTTATTTGTCTCACTTTTAAATCTGTCATTAGTTTGGCGCTGACCTATTAAATCCATACGATATATGTATTCCAAATATGGAGTAAGGTTAATGTAAATACAATTGAATAAAGCTCGATACATGGAGTTTTAATTATACAACGTTAAACCTTTTTCACGTTTGTCGTCGTCTCTGGGATATACTTTCCTTTCTCTATATTAGTCTTCGTTTATGTGTCCTTGTTTTTTTGGTTCCGTCTTTTCTGTTCGTTTTCCCTGTCTTCTTCATTGTTACTCTGCGGTTACCCCCAATGTGTTGGCTGGATAAATTTTCTAGTGGCTCCAGGGTCCGGGAAGGGAGATGGATCATCACCTACATTACCTTCCTCCTTGATGTCACCTAGGGACGCAGTGGAGGACCTAAGGGCTGAGGCGACCACTAGGCTATCTTTGTGGCTCAGAGGAAGGAGGTCCCTTAGACCAAGGGGGCCTCACTGCTATTTTTACTGTTTCTCCAGGCAGAATACTTCTGCAAGCAGGTGACATCCACCCTATTTTTACTGTTTCTCCAGGCAGAATACTTCTGCATGCAGGTACCTCCACCCTATTTTTACTGTTTCTCCAAGCAGAATACTTCTGCATGCAGGTGACCTCCACCCTATTTTTACTTTACCCCTCTTGGCCAGTGTTTTTGTCAGTAGTGTGGCACCTTAGTTTTGGAATGGAAGAGAGGGCGCGATGGAGAGCAATATTTTAATTTCAATATATTTTATTATCATTTGTTTATGTTTTCAACTTTTCCAGTAATTATTGTTTTCTTGTATCTTAAGGGGTTTTACAAAACGGGGTTCTCGGGAGCTTGATTATTTTACATCCAATTGGGAGCCACCCTGTCACACCAACGGGATTCGGTGGAATTATTTACTTAAACATTTTTGTATAATTTTGTAATTTTTACAAATTAACCAATTTTCGTATTTATCGCCCCCCAAGATTTATGCCCCGTTTACGTTGTTTTTGTAGTTTTATTAATTAATTTATTGATAGCTTTTATTTGTTTGTAGTTATTGTTGATATTTATTCATGTGTTTACTATTGTAACTTTAATCTAATTATTGTTTTTATATTTTGATAGTTTGAATTTTGTTGGGTTTGGCCTAAAGAATTATTTTTAACATACATACACTGTTAAAGTATTTTGCTAAGTAAAAGCTGCAAATTATCTTTTTCTGCTGTTTACGTTTTGTTTTGAATTATCCTTGTAAGTCGTGTTTTCCTTTTAAATTTTTATTTTTTTAAAAATAAACAGTATTTTAGCCATACATTTTGTTTCTGTTTTTGAACCTCCTGAGTCCAGTGTCTTTAGCACCTACCCTCAGTAGGGCCAGGCAACAATTATTTTGTATGAGGATGGGTTGCAACGTGTTAAAGTTCAAACATTATAAATCGCTGTATTGAGCTTTATTGAATTTAAATCAGATACTTAAACAAAAAAAAGTAAAATAAAACCTTATTGTTTTTAAAAACTGTAATTATATTGTTTAGTCTGGAAATCAAATTTTTTGACCGATAAAGTTACATAGAGCCTATAGAATGAAAAATACAAGTAATTTTATATAGAAAGTAAAGTTTGGAGACTGGAGAATTGATGTTAGTATTTTAGGTACGTTTATTTATGATTCATACCCCGTCTGTAATGACCAATATCTTCCACTAAAAATATGGTATATCGTTAAAAATATGTAATGTTCCTAGATCTGTTTGAGCTACTGTACACTGAAATAAATAATTGTATACTAAATACTAATAAATATTTATTTTGTGATTAATTGTAGTTATTTGTGGACCTTTTAGGAACTCCTAACTGCGTTTCAATAGTGTTAAAATGACCTATTCAGATATACTGAACATTCATAATCTTGTGCAATGGAGCGTGATTTAATTAAATTAACCACTCGAGTTGTCAAGGATTACTGTAATGCAATTTTGTACAGTTGGCAATAATTGAAAGAAATTGTGATTAAGAAATAAACTCATTTACTCAATTAGAAAAATTATTTATTTTAAATAAAAATAATATAATATAAATGAATGTTTACAATTGAGTTTACTATTAATTGAAATTTTAAACTGCAGGAAAAGCGAAACTGATTATTTATTTCACTAAGACACGGTACTGAAAAATAATAAACATACAAAAACTATTTGCTAAGCTTTGATGAACATTTTCATTAATTTATTTTTGAAATTAAAAGGAGAGGCTGATCTCACTTTTCCTTCCTCTGCACAGTCCCATTAACTATTGATCAATAAAATTGGGGAACTTATTTAGATAGAATACATTTCTAGAACTAGGACATGGTGAATATTATCGATAAAAGTTGCAGTAAAGGTCAGGATTTAATCATGTGCTATGAGCATTCGAATAATGCAAGAAGGAAAATGGCAAATCAGAAAAAAACTTAGAGAAATGTACCAAGCCACTTATGTGATTGTGCTGATAAGATGTAAAATGAGATATGCAGAAAATGGTGTTCATATACAATGGTTTGGGAAGGAATACAAAAAAAAAAAAAAATTAAGATTACTTGGGTAAACCGAGAAAGCACTAGAAAGATCAAGTGATTAAGGCTTTAAGACACGTTGGTGCTACCATGGAAGAGGCTAAAGACAGAATATGACAGAGAGACTGTTGAAAGTCATAGATCATGTGGGTTTTAAATTACCACAGGAGTAAGAGAGTAAATAAGTAAGAATAAGGTCCCAAAGTTCTTCCAAATGTCAGAAGCTATTAACCGGCTCTGTTAGTGTTGCAGGGCGTAGATGTTGTTACAAAGTGTTGTCCCAAGGTTTTGCACGGCTCTGCTTATGTAATAGGACAAGTGTATTGTTATAAGACCTGGTTCCAAGAACCTCCGGATGTGAGAAGCTCTTACATAGCCCTGTTAGTGTAGTAGGACTTGTGTGTTGTTACAAAGTGTAATTCCAAGGCCCTACGGATGTCATCCGCTATTACACGGCTCTGCTAGTGTAGTAGGACTTGTGTGTTGTTACATAGTGCAGTCCCAAGGCCCTACGGATGTCATCTGCTATTACACGGCTCTGCTAGTGTAGTAGGACTTGTGTGTTGTTACATAGTGCAGTCCCAAGGCCCTACGGATGTCATCTGCTATTACACGGCTCTGCTCGTGTAGTAGGACTTGTGTGTTGTTACATAGTGCAGTCCCAAGGCCCTACGGATGTCATACGCTATTACACGGCTCTGCTAGTGAGTAGGCCTAGTGTGTTGTTACATAGTGTATCCCCAAGGCCCTACGGATGTCATACGCTATTACACGGCTCTGCTCGTGTAGTAGGCCTAGTGTGTTGTTACATAGTGCAGTCCCAAGGCCCTACGGATGTCATCCGCTATTACACGGCTCTGCTAGTGTAGTAGGCCTAGTGTGTTGTTACATAGTGTATCCCCAAGGCCCTACGGATGTCATACGCTATTACACGGCCCTCTTAGTCTAGTAGGATTATTGTGTTGTTACATAGTATAGCCACAAGGCCCTACAGATGTCATCTGCTATTACACGGCTCTGCTAGTGTAGTAGGCCTGGTGTGTTGTTACATAGTGTAGTCCCAAGGCCCTACGGATGTCATACGCTATTACACGGCTCTGCTAATGTAGTAGGACTAGCGTGTTGTTACAAAGTGTAGTCTCAAGGCTGTAAGCTATCAGTTGACCCTCTGATGACCCGCTCGAAGTCAGTCTAGAAGTGCTTGTGATCGCGAGTGCTCTGTGAGGTCGATTCGTCAACACCCTCTGGATTCATAACGTATCTGGTATGTAGTTACTGCGCAGTTAACACATTTTTTAAAGTCCATTAGTTGAACCTGTTCGTATACAAACTATCACATTAAACTTTAAAGAATTTTGCATTCGAATTCTATTATTCTTTTTGAATAATTCATTGCCAAGTTAGATATTAAATTATCAAGGGGAATCTAAGAGGATTCGGTCTCAGTATATTTTTCTCTTGGAAGTATTTCTTGAATCAACCAACGATTTGGTGACCCCTTGCGATTTAAAATAATAAAATTAGTGTGTGTTATTAATGTTAATTAAACATAACTAGGGTGTATTGAGGGTGAGATCGAGTTGATATTGCTTATTTTAAGTATAACTAGAGTGATCTATTTCTATATAAGCAATGTCAGTTATATCTAATTGGTCAACATTTACACATGTTATGTCCATTTAAATAAAATATATATATTTTAGTAATATATATTTTTGGTTAGTAAATGTATGGTTAGGTACTGTAATTTATTAATTTTCTACAGTTAGAACCTTCAGTAACACTACACTTGTTTGGGTTACCCCAATTTTGAATATATTCACCATAAAGGACAAACAATGTGATGTGAAAGCATATTACTTGATTACCATTTTTATAAATTAAATAATTCAATACAAATTATTCTTAACCTGTAAACAAAACAAATAATGATGACTACAAACGTTGGACAAATAAGTTAAAGGCATTTACACAGACCAAACATATACAAACCTGTTACCTGCCCTCCAACTCACAGTTTTAATGTCCAACTCACTTCTCTAACCATAAGCAAGCATATTTATTCACCATAAAAGGGCCTACAACTACCTACCCTACTATCTCACAGTTGAAATACGCTTATCCCTCCTGACCACAGCCAATCCCCAGCCTGTTCACGATTTCCACGTTAAGGAGTCTGTTTCACTTCACGAAAAACACCAAAAATATGGGTTACTAATTCAAGGATTCGGTTGGTAATAATGATCATATCGCAACACTTGAAGTGTCATTTGATAGGTGAATAGCTGTTATAGCGGACTATAAACGACTTGGTAAAAAATTAAGGATTTTTGTAATTTATTTACAGTCAAGTCTGTAAAACTTTTAATATTATTCTATATGGTTTTGTATTTAAATAACTCATTATAACAAATCACAGTTCACTAGAATAGACCTTTAATAATGGTACAGTGTTCACTCTAATTAATTATAGTGATAAATACGAACCAAACGCTTGAAATAAGAAAGCATGCTTTGCCCTCTGACGGTAATATTGTATGTGTTATAGGGCTGTCGACTTTCCAGCGGTGGTTTGGCAGTTTGGGTCTCTCACACCTCTCACATTTTACAAGTAGGTAAAAAAAAACCCTACCTTTCCATAAAAAAATAATTTATGATGCATTGTAAATATACTATTATCTATACGAATAGCTTCATACTTCATTTTAGGCTTTTTATTAGAATTTTTCGTATAAAATATCAATTTATTTAGACGATTTATTTTATTTTAATTTATTGCGAAGCGAAAAAATACCATTCAAAGTTTACTGGTCACGCTACAGCCTTTATATAAAAGTGCTGTAAACCAGTTACTTGGGAACAAAGTGTTGTGGAGATTGTAGGTGACAGGTTCTATCCTTGGTCCTCTAAGTACTGACATGGTCCCGCTTAGTGACTGCCATCGACGTTGACACTACTAGAGAAGTCTGAGGTGTACGTGCTAAGTGGTAGTCAAGGTTTAGATGTCGTGTAGAGAAGATAACTGAGTGCCAGATTGTCATTTAGCTGAAAATCAGAGCGATACGACGTGGTTCGGATTCCACGTAAAGCTGTAGGCCCGTTAGTCTGAGGAATAATCGTCACTATCTACTAACAATGACTTCACTCGTTCATCTATACCATCACACTTTACACTCATTTTATATCTCTACGATCAAATTCTCACTAATGAATGAATAAATACTAATATAAGCCTTCACGACTGTTCAGAGAACTGTCCTATAGTTGGTAAATTATTCGAAACGGTAAAAAGTTGGTACTACGATCACGTGCTTTGTAACGAAATATCAACGAGGGAACAACGTAAGGTTGACATATTGGGTGAATTTATTTCAAGAAAACCGATACTCGTATTCTATTGACGTGTGCAGCTTGTTACGGGATAAATGCCAAGGATGGTGTGCATGGTGAAACTGATTTTGAGTTCATCCATATCAGTCTGAAGACACATATACAATATGTACGAGTAAATAGAAGAAGAAAAGAAAATGTGAATTATATTGAACATTGCTAATTAATGTAAATAAAGTTACTCCTTTAGATCTTCATTATAACTGACATTAATCTGACTGATTAATAAATAAAAAAAAAAAAAAAAAATTGTAATAAACGGTAAAAAGTGAGGTTTTAGTTGGTAATTTTCACAATTAAGGACACTGTTGTGAGGTATTTTATATTTTTCAACTTGATCACGGTGTACATTTAATCTTGTTAACAACCCATATGGCGTTGTTGAAGATAATGTCTCACTCTACTTCTCTCCTGTCTCTCAATATCCCAACCTCTATATAAAAAGCGTTATTCTGTCACTATCTATAGTTTTATATGTAAATAAAGACAACGATAGTTAAAACTTGGTCTGATATAATATTGGAACTACAGTTTGTAGTTACTATGGGCATGTCTCCTCACTAAATACACTCAGTAAAGAAATAACACTATATTGCTCTTAACGGGTTAGGTAATAATTATATCCGAAATTTGAATTATTGGGGTCATTTTAAAGACTTACGGGATTTATCTGTTGCAGTTATTATTTATAAATCAAAGCCAATGTTATTGAACTATAGTTATTGCTACTAAACCTAAGATATTGCCAGTTGTCACTAAGTTGAACATATCGTCACTAACCGTAGTTATTGCTTCAAAATCAACGATATTGCTACTAAATCTTAGTTTTTACTACTAATCATTACATATTGTCAGTTGTTGTCACAAGGTTGAACATATTGTCACCAAACATTGTTCATTACTATATATATATCTTTTCACCACTAATCGCAGTTATTGTTTCAAATAAAAGATATTGCCACTAAACTACACACCAATCTGAAGATATCATCGTCACTACGTTTTAGTACATCAAGTTTTTTTAAAACTGTATCGCCATTTAAGCTAAATTATTGGTTCAAATAAAATATATTGCCATTGTCTACATTGTCACTCTGGGTGATTATATGTGACTCTAGCCACTTCAGGTAATCTTTTATTCGTTCATTATCTTGAATTCCAAACCATCTTAATCTGAATTATTTCTTGTAGACTATTAAGTCTTACAGATATTCTATTTCCTTAATTTATACAATCCAGTGTTCCTTTTATATTTATTGTTTGTAAACGATTAATGTTCCTTTAGTATGCATATAACTCAGTAGTCCATATGCCAATATTAGTTTGTATTTATTTCGAATATTTAAATTGCCTATTTGTGGAGGAAAACACAATGAATACTTTCTTTTACTAAAATGAACCAAGTCCCGTAAATATTTGTGTACATTTCATAATACGTTATAATTTTCTTCATTATACATATTAGAAACACCAA
Organism: Stictocephala bisonia; assembly: GCA_035578905.1. NCBI lineage: Eukaryota > Metazoa > Arthropoda > Insecta > Hemiptera > Membracidae > Stictocephala > Stictocephala bisonia. The sequence continues at coordinate 1,306,395 of JAQJVL010000031.1, read as the reverse complement.
CATTTTTAAAACCGAATGGCTATTTATTTATCAGTTTCCTTTAACACTCCTACATGATCTAGAACAACAGAAAGTAATATCACATATTCATAGAACTATTTTCTAGCGTGCGGAGGTTTGAAAAACAGATTAATGAGTTGTTGGTGCAAGGCTGTCACTACAGCGTTGGGGAATTCTCAAAATAACTTTCCCCTATTTCCTACCACCACATGCTATTAAAAAAAAAAAAAAAAAAAAAAAAAAAAAAAAAAAAAAACTATCTGTCAGTATTATTTAAGGTTATTTTTATTCTAAGTATCTTAAATAGCCAATAATATGTTCTTGACCAAATGACGATTGTATTGACGCCATTATGCGACTTGTTTGGCTGTTTAAATAAAGATTATTTTCTTTCTTTCTTCAGCACATGTGACTGCCAAGTGTTTCTAACGTTTAGTTAGTCATCAGATTCAACACATGTGGCTGCCAATATATCTAACATTTATTTAGTCATCAGATTCAACACATGTGGCTGCCAATATATCTAACATTTAGTTAGTCATCAGATTCAACACATGTGGCTGCCAATATATCTAACATTAAGTTAGTCATCAGATTCAATACTGTATGTGGCTGCCAATATATCTAACATTTAGTTAGTCAGCTAATTCAATACTGTATGTGGCTGCTAATATATCTAACATTTAGTTAGTCATCAGATTCAATACTGTATGTGGCTGCCAATACATCTAACATTTAGTTAGTCATCAGATTCAATACTGTATGTGGCTGCCAATATATCTAACATTGTTAGTCAACAGATTCAATACTGTATGTGGCTGCCAATATATCTAACATTTAGTTAGTCAGCTGATTCAATACTGTATGTGGCTGCTAATACATCTAACATTTAGTTAGTCATCAGATTCAATACTGTATGTGGCTGCCAATATATCTAACATTTAGTTAGTCATCTGATTCAATACTGTATGAGGCTGCCAATGTATCTAACATTTAGTTAGTCATCAGATTCAACACATGTGGCTGCCAATATATCTAACATTTAGTTAGTCATCAGATTCAACACATGTGGATGCCAATATATCTAACATTTAGTTAGTCATCAGATTCAATACTGTATGTGGCTGCCAATATATCTCACATTTAGTTAGTCATCAGATTAAATACTGTATGTGGCTGCCAATATATCTAACATTTAGTTAGTCATCAGATTCAACACATGTGGCTGCCAATATATCTAACATTTAGTTAGTCATCAGATTCAACACATGTGGATGCCAATATATCTAACATTTAGTTAGTCATCAGATTCAACACATGTGGATGCCAATATATCTAACATTTAGTTAGTCATCAGATTCAATACTGTATGTGGCTGCCAATATATCTCACATTTAGTTAGTCATCAGATTAAATACTGTATGTGGCTGCCAATATATCTAACATTTAGTTAGTCATCAGTTACAATACTGTATGTGGCTGCCAATATATCTAACATTTAGTTAGTCATCAGATTCAATACTGTATGTGGCTGCCAATATATCTAACATTTAGTTAGTCATCAGATTCAATACTGTATGTGGCTGCTAATATATCTAACATTTAGTTAGTCATCAGATTCAATACTGTATGTGGCTGCTAATATATGTAACATTTAGTTGGTCATCAGATTCAATACTGTATGTGGCTGCCAATATATCTAACATTTAGTTAGTCATCAGATTCAATACTGTATGTGGCTGCCAATATATCTAACATTTAGTTAGTCATAAGATTCAATACTGTATGTGGCTGCTAATATATCTAACGTTTAGTTAGTCATCAGATTCAATACTCTATGTGGCTGCTAATATATCTAACATTTAGATAGTCATCAGATTCAATACTGTATGTGGCTGCCAATATATCTAACAATTAGTTAGTCATCAGATACAATACTCTATGTGGCTGCTAATATATCTAACATTTAGTTAGTCATCAGATTAAATACTGTATGTGGCTGCTAATATATGTAACATTTAGTTAGTCATCAGATTCAATACTGTATGTGGCTGCCAATATATCTAACATTTAGTTAGTCATCAGATTCAATACTGTATGTGGCTGCCAATGTATCTAACATTTAGTTAGTCATCAGATTTAATACTGTATGTGGCTGCCAATATATCTAACATTTAGTTAGTCAGATGATTCAATACTGTTTGTGGCTGCTAATATATCTAACATTTAGTTAGTCAGCTGATTCAACACATGTGGCTGCCAATATATCTAACATTAAGTTAGTCATCAGATTCAATACTGTATGTGGCTGCCAATATATCTAACATTTAGTTAGTCATCAGATTCAATACTGTATTTGGCTGCCAATATATCTAACATTTAGTTAGTCAGCTGATTCAATACTGTATGTGGCTGCCAATATATCTAACATTTAGTTAGTCAGCTGATTCAATACTGTATGTGGCTGCTAATATATCTAACATTTAGTTAGTCATCAGATTCAATACTGTATGTGGCTGCCAATATATCTAACATTTAGTTAGTCATCAGATTTAATACTGTATGTGGCTGCCAATATATCTAACATTTAGTTAGTCATCAGTTACAATACTGTATGTGGCTGCCAATATATCTAACATTTAGTTAGTCAGCTGATTCAATACTGTATGTAGCTGCTAATATATCTAACATTTAGTTAGTCATCAGATTCAATACTGTATGTGCCTGCCAATATATTTAACATTTAGTTAGTCATCAGATTCAATACTGTATGTGGCTGCTAATATATCTAACATTTAGTTAGTCATCAGATTCAATACTGTATGTGGCTGCTAATATATGTAACATTTAGTTAGTTATCAGATTCAATACTGTATGTGGCTGCCAATATATCTAACATTTAGTTAGTCATCAGATTCAATACTGTATGTGGCTGCCAATATATCTAACGTTTAGTTAGTCATAAGATTCAATACTGTATGTGGCTGCTAATATATCTAACGTTTAGTTAGTCATCAGATTCAATACTCTATGTGGCTGCTAATATATCTAACATTTAGTTAGTCATCAGATTCAATACTGTATGTGGCTGCCAATATATCTAACATTTAGTTAGTCATCAGATTCAATACTGTATGTGGCTGCCAATATATCTCACATTTAGTTAGTCAGATGATTCAATACTGTATGTGGCTGCTAATATATCTAACATTTAGTTAGTCAGCTGATTCAATACTGTATGTGGCTGCCAATATATCTAACATTTAGTTAGTCATCAGATTCAATACTGTATGTGGCTGCCAATATATCTAACATTTAGTTAGTCATCAGATTCAATACTGTATGTGGCTGCCAATATATCTAACATTTAGTTAGTCAGCTGATTCAATACTGTATGTGGCTGCCAATATATCTAACATTTAGTTAGTCAGCTGATTCAATACTGTATGTGGCTGCCAATGTATCTAACATTTAGTTAGTAATCAGATTCAATACTGTAGGTGGCTGCCAATATATCTAACATTTAGTTAGTAATCAGTTACAATACTGTATGCCGGCTGCCAATATATCTAACATTTAGTTAGTAAGCTGATTCAATACAGACATGTGGCTGCCTAATATATCTAACATTTAGTTAGTCAGATGATTCAACACAACATGTGGCTGCCAATATAACATTTAGTTAGTCATCAGATTCAATACTGTATGTGGCTGCCAATATATCTGATATTTAGTTAGTAATCAGATTCAATACTGTATGTGGCTGCCAATATATCTGATATTTAGTTAGTAATCAGATTCAATACTGTATGTGGCTGCCAATATATCTGATATTTAGTTAGTAATCAGATTCAATACTGTATGCCGCTGCCAATATATCTAACATTTAGTTAGTAATCTAATTCAACACAACATGTGGCTGCCAATATATCTAACATTTAGTTAGTCAGCTGATTCAACACAACATGTGGCTGCCAATATATCTAACATTTAGTTAGTCAGCTGATTCAACACAACATGTGGCTGCCAAGTGTTTCTAACGTCTCTTGTTGGTAGTACAATAATTAATTATAATATTTTAAAACGTAACAATTTAAACTACTCCCACAGTTTATGAAAGTAAAACAATCCAACGAAATGGTCATTTATCACTGAAAGGTCAAGGTCATATTGCAACAACAAGTATTTCTAGACCAATGTGATTAAATCAATAATAATGCTATTAATTTATATCAATAACGAATTATGATTGAAGCGGATGACATTTTAAAACATTGCTATTATGCTTCCTTCACAACGTATCATTGATGCTCAACATTTATAATAAAGATTATTTATGAACATTTGAGATATGTCAAAAGTATACAATGTTTTAATCTTCTTTAATTTATAAAGTATACTCCCAAATACATATCTATTTTGTTTCCTCTCATAAACATAATACTGTTGAACCAAAACAATATTAATATTTATTTATATCTGAAAGGAATGCTAAAACTAAGAACATTTTTTATATTAATGTATAGCTTCAACAAATACTCATATAATGACTGTAACTGTGGAACTCAATAGCTAATTTTGTATTTCGATCGAAATATTTAATGGATAGAAGTATTTTTTCAATAACAACACTGTAAAAATGCAGAACTAACAGAAAAAGTGGACTACATAGGGGAAAAATATATACTTTTTTTCATTAGAATAATGTTATGGTGAGCATAACGCTATAATTATACATTGGACAGAAGCCAACCACATATACTTTTAAAATCCGAAACAGTTGAATTCATGTTTCTTTCGCTTAAATTGTCAGTATAGAAATGCCCTGGAACATTTTCCGATATTAAACAACACATCATATTCCCCTAACTGATATATCAGAAAATCATACACTCATAACATCACAAACATTAAATTAATTATCTTTTCAATTAGCTTAATATGTGTTGGTACAAATATAGTACAAGTGAACGTCATAGAAAAAGAATATATATAATATAAGTACAAAATACACAAATATACAATAAAAGTACAAAATGCACAAATAGTATGGTAATCGATTTCGGAAAACTACGTTTAATTATAGTTTATTGTGCAGTTTGTGCTTATATTGTAATATACTCGTATTTATGCAGTTTTTTACTTTTGCTGTAGTATATTTTTACTTATATTGTATGAATTTTATTTTTGTTTGTGATGTTCAGTATTCTGTATTAAATTAATTTTAAAAGTGAATTAGAAACATAAAAAAAAAAAAAAAAAAAAAAAAAAAAAAAAAAACTTGACCACAATGGCACATTTAAAACATAGTGCTGTACGCACCACTTAAATACACTAATTGTATTGTTTAGTATATTATAAGAACTACTTTACAAATAAGAATATCTGGTCTTATCTATTGAAAAAGTCAATTAAGACAAAATCAAAATCTTGTTTATTTCCATACTATTCGTACTTTTTAAATATAACAAAACATTTAAACTTAGAATAAATAATGCTGATGGTGAACTGACTAGTTTAATAAAGTATGTTTCCAGATCTAGTTGTATGTTCTGTCAAATGTGACATACAAATCATGTTTTTAAGTTGGGGAGGGCTTCTAACCTTATCAGCTCGTCACATTCAACGAGGTTTATTCATAATAATATTTTATAAGTACCATCTTTGAGCTAAACATGATACAAATCACACTGAGGGTTCAAAATATTGAATATGTTACATAAAATAACTTGCTTATGCTTGCCATTTATATCCTTAGTTAATTTATTTGCCCCCGAAATGCCAATATTAATATATAATATATAAATTACGAATAATGTAACTATGTTTATTTTTAATAATATATTTATTCTTAAGAAGCCTACCGTCGAGATATGGGCGAATATGGATTTCGAATGACTGTAATGAGTGTATATGGGCGAATGTAGTCATTGTTACAAACTAAGGCCGACTATTCCTTAGAAAGTGTCATTAATTAGTAGCCCAATGACAAATGATCAGCCAGTAGTTATCAGCTGATCCCTTTCAAAGTTTTGTTACAACTCTGATTGGTAACGAACTGAGAACTTTTAGCACATGATTATAATTGTTACTGTTGATGAGTAAGTTACGTTACCAAGTTACATTTAATGAATAAACCTATTCTGAATTCTGTTCACATTTCAATAGTATGAACAGCATTTCAATTGTTATATTGTGTAAGTTTAGAATTTATGAGTATAATGAGTAAATTTCCGTAGTATAAATATAATTATTTAAATATAAGTTAAAAAAACAAAAAAAAAAAAAAAAAAAAAAAAAAAAAAACGAGTGAACCTCACAAAACACAAATTTATTGCAATATAAGTTCAAAATGTACAGATATTATGCCAATCGATATCGGTAAACTACTTTTAAATTCCTTATACCAGAGGATTCTTAATGGAAATATGAAAAGAAACTTTGCGAGTTCCTTTGTTCCGAGCAGATAAAGGTTGGTTACAGTAATCGCCATGTTGTACATTTTGTACTTATATTATAATAAATCTATGATATTCCACTTTTGTTGTATATTTATCAACACGTAATATGCTAACCGATAAAGTAATATTCATCCAGTGAAATCTAAATAAGCTTAACATTGACTAATACAGTGACCTAATTGATGTAGATGAAAATTAAATAATAATGAAAAATAGCGCTACAAAATAAGAGGCTTTACTATTAATAGTGAATGTTGGCGTATAGGTTCATTAACGATCATTTGATAACAATTATAGATACCCTAATTTAAATATGACAATAAGTAATGAAAGGAGGAATTCTTATTTATTCTGTTACTATTTTTTATGATAGGAATCAAGTATTAGACATTTTCCGTTAGTTCACTACCACTACGTTTTTATCATAATTACGGTCAGACTAGGTTAGGTTAGTTAAGGTTAGGAACTAAAGTTGATCACAAACTGGTAAATCCAATGATTTACTTACCACCAAATACACTCTCCGTGTGAAAGTTCTTGGAAAGCGATAAGATAAGTCCAGTGATATCGGATTCATAGTGGATAAGGAATACAACTGTGATCGTAAAAATGATTGGGGAACTGTTTTTAGAGCAATATAATGTTTATCAAGAGGTAGTGAATTAACAGACACAAAAAAAGTAGTGGTAGAGAATTAACGGAAAAGATCCCAAGTATTTTCTTTAGGTTAAAGGAAATGAATGACAGGACATACAAGTGAGAATTGGACGATGACATATGATGTACCAGTATTTGAAGTCCCCGGATAGTTTTAGCATGGTAATCCCAGGAACTGTCAAACGCAAATTTTGAATTATTTTTATGTATTGCAGATACCGGTGAACGGTTAAATTATCCAACAGCCTTGCTACTTGAGATTTTAATAAATACAAGTAAATGTTTGTAGAATCCAACAGGAAATAATAATGATTTTTGAAAAATAGTAATTATTTAATTTATTCCAAATATTCGTTGATAGTTACAATATAAGTCCATACGTATATCATATCATAAAAATTTAATAAAATTATATTACTTAGTGGTTCTGTATTATAATAATTTAATGCTGATTAACACATGAAATACTGCATATAAAATATAAGATATTATATAGTATGTAACATAGTTACTAACAAAGACGATAATAACCGGTTCTTAATAAATTAACTCTATCATTATCCACATAATTTGGAGAGCCGGTTGCCGAATGGTCTAATCCGTTAGGACTTTGTATCTGGATTAGACATAGTGCATGTTCGAATCCTAGCTTTGACCAGAAGTTTTCATCAGTAATTTTTACATTCACCTTCTACTGTACTGGTTCTCCCCATTACTTTGTCTGATTAGTTCTCCACACAGATCAATAGTCAATGGAAATGAGTACAGTAATGTTAAATTGAATGTGGGTTTCTTCTTTTACAAAAAAAGGTAATAAAAACAAAACTAAAGCAATAAGCATTCCTACCTAATTATTCCTCAATTACGACCAAATTTTCAAAGTTCTTATTGATTCGATCTAATACGCCGTTTTGAAAGATATAAAATTTTTTATAAATTGAAAACAATCTTTTTATTTCTATTTGATATCTGGCTGTTAACCTTTCACGATAAATAAAAATCTTTTCTGAAAACAGTATAATTTGATTTAGTTGTTTCCATGTGTATTTTCCGATGAGCAAATTTCTTAAAACAAGATCTGTTTCATGGTTAATTGTTCAACTGCCCAGTGAGATAACTCACGTCGCCTATTGATAGTGGAATGTAACACCAGCGCTTATAGCCTTGCTAATATCACTGTTCTTACATTCCTGTTGCACGCTCATAGGCGGTGATGCGTTATATCCCAGAGTAAGTCACGAGATGGCTGAGTGACGACTTAATGTTATATATAAAGATAGTTAAATCTTAGAAAATTGAACTAACTATCGTGCAGTGTTATATTTAAATGTTTATAGCCATATTAAAGAGCAATTTGGTCGAATTCCTTTAGGTGTCCCCAAAATTGAACCATTTTCAATAGCAAATAACTTGTATAGCCATTGGGAAGAAAAAGAATAACTATCTGTATCACCAGTGCCTTTTTCTAACCTAACTTATTTATCAATGTTTCCATAGCTTCATTACATAGGCCTATGAGTTAAAAAAATATGTAATTGAGCTAAAATGAGTGTTTAAAATTTCCTGCAAATATTGATTACTTTCCATATTAATATATTTCTATAGAAAATAGTTTAAGTCAGAGAAGTAGCTAAAATAATTTGACACTAAATTGTAAGTTGTAAGACGCAGTCAGTCAATTAAATAATCTTTTAGATGTGTAACTAGGATTTTCAGATGTATTTAGGTTGTAGTCAAATAATTCAAACCAAGTAATATAATAACGTGTCTGACATATAAGTAAGATTAATTACCCACTTAAACATTATTTATTTTAACATAATGTCGGCATTAGTTTTTAATAAAGACTACATTTATTTATAAACACTTACGATACTGGGTCGAGATCCACATTCCCTGTATCTCAACGATAGGATTTTTTAGTAAATAAATAAATATTTAGAGGTATTGTAGTAATAAAACTGATACGAAACTTTCTAGTATGGTACATACAAGCCATCTTACATTATGACGAATATATATCTAAACGTAAATTTCTTTCTATTTAATGTACTTCATTAAACATACCACAATTATTAATCTTCGTTATTGATTTTTTGTTGAGACCACATCTTAATCGGTAAAATACCTAGTGGTTAAATGGTTCTAAGCTTTTTACATTTGAATATTAACTAGTTTATGGTGATGGCACCGAGCTCCTTGGGGATACTCCGGATGACAGTGAAGTATCATCTATAACTGCCTGAAAAATGTCCTACCAATACTACTTTGGAAACAGCCTGAGAGTAAACCCGTCAAAAATAAAATAAATTACGTCCAGAAGGAACACAAAATATGTACCGATTCTCCCTGACATTGATATAGATAAGCAAATAAAACACTTGGGATGAAAATAGGCAAAAAACGATCTTATACATCTCATCAGCAAAATATTGAACATTAGCCCATTCGTGAACAAACAAATGAAATCAATTATCAACAATTAAACTGATGGATTAGAACACTATTCACGTTTTGAGATAAATTTGTGATTTGGCCTTAAATTAAAGGACATTTAAAAAAAATGGTTCCCTTAAAAAATGAAAAGCCACCAGTGTTCTGCATTGATCTCCAGAAAAATAATAATAATATAAAAAAAGTGCGTACCATTTATACTACAGAACACATTGTGGTTTAACTGTACGTTGAAAAATCTACACTGATTACTGTCAGTGAAGGTCTACTCATACTAAGCAGCGTAAATAAACGTAGCACAAAACACACAGTGAAATACGTCTTTCCCAACCAACATTTCACATTGTATGAAATAAACTTCGTTTATGAGTAGAAAATAAAGGTATTTAATCATTTCCTTTCGGACTTACGTTATAAGAGTGGCAGAGCCATGTAGGCTTCACTACAAAAATAGCTCCAAAACTGACTCTATGACAGCCTAGAGAAATTTATCACGGACAAGTTTTAACAAATTATCAACATTTTGTAAACTTATATTGCACTTATACCTCTTTGTTTTGACACTATTTGTAATTTGCTTGATCATAAATAAAGTTTATTCTGATTATGAATTAAAACGATCCTTAGCTTGGTAAAAAAAGAAATAAAAAATTATTTGCATACACCCATAGAATGGAAAGCCATGAATAAATAATGAATCGTTATACATAAATTTCCAAAACCTGATTACACCTTTACTGCTCTATGCCACCAGATAATTTGTGTGGTCCGTCGTAATCTTTAATGTTGCTATAAGTGTAATTCCTGTTATGTACCATTATTTATAAAGTATCTTAACCCTAAACATTTATCTAATAGTTTAAAAGGAGGTAGTTAATTAATTATAAATAGAACGAACAATAGTAAGGATGGCATCTGCTCACCATGCTTATTATTAAAACCCATACCATGTCTACACCCCCACCCACCCCTTACATAAAATTTTATCAGCCTTCTCATTTACTCTCAAATTTACATCATTAAAGACCCTCCAAACCACACCCACATTTACAAGGTTAAAGGGTCACCCACAGATTCTTCTTCTTTCTTTTAAAAAAACTTCACTCGCCTGTGCACATGGGCTTGCAAGCCTGTGTATGAACTTTAATCAACGAGTGAGGTACCGACAGTTGGATCAGTGGAGATTCGAGCCTTGGACCTTGCCCTCCGAAGTCCGAAGCCTTAACCACTGAGCCACCACGCCGGCAAATCATCATATCTACGAAGTTAGAGGATAACTTGTTCACATTCACCTACGAAGCAAAGGCCCTACCACCAACCCCACATGCTTGAGTAAAAGCTGTTATATTGAAACAGTGATCCAATAACCGTGTCGTGGTTGGACGCGAATAGCTGTCATGCTGCGAAGGTTGGTAATAAAGTCAGAAGTGAGTCACCAAATGACCGGCAATTTCGATAGCCTCCACAGAGCAGATGATAGATACAGTGACTTGTAATTTCCTTCTCGCTAATGGAGTTCACACTATGCATCTTCTAAAGCCTGGATAATCTACAGTCAAAGCGTTTCAGTCCATCGAATAAGCTAAGAAGGCTAGAAACCAGTTGATGGTGTTCCACTGTTAAAACTCTGGGACACCTCTGCACGAGTCGCATGTCAATCCCTTCACTATAATAAGTGCGCTCTTGTTACCTCAGGATTCGTCCTCGTTCTGTTATTGGTCTACTTTAATATGTTGGACTACTAAATGCAACATAGTAAATATTTGGTATAGTTTTATCAATTAGCTGTTTTTAGTTTACTATAGTTCTTATGGTATAAAAGGGTCCTTTTAAAGACTATTTCTATTAGAATTTCAAAAAGTTCTTTTTTAGTGCACCACTACGATACAACATCTGCATCTCCTCAAAATTTGAAAGTGAAAAGTAACAGAATAAATAGTTAGTACTGTTTTTATTTAATAGATGGTAATGACACATTAAACAAATTACACGGTTTTAAATGCACACTCAAAATACAAACTGTAGTAATAAAAAATCATTGGGTCTATTTGTACCAATGGGGTGTAGTCGATGTTAATACACCCCATTACAAGATGTAAAAACTTGTCTCATCCCTAAAGCTTGGAATGAATACAACGAAGCTATCTCAAATCGCAGGCTCGTTACATTGTATAGGAATCGGTTTGATTATGGAATTAAATTTATAGATATATCGATATAATATCGATGTAAAAAATTCGTTCCTCTTTACATCAACATTTTTATATCAATATAACAAATAAATGACTACTGTATATCATAATGTGATCTTTTCCGTTAATTCCTTACCGCTTGATAAATAAACATTCTAATGCTCTAAAAACTGTTTCGCAATCATTTTTACGTCCACTGTGGTATTCCTTATCCGCTAGGAATACGATATCACTGGCCTTATTTTATCGCTTTCCAACAACTTACACACGGAGAGCGCAATCGGCTGTTAGTCAATCATTAGATTTACAAGTTTGTGTTCAACTTTAGTGGCCACTTAACCTAACCTAACGTGACCTGACCTAACATAACTGTACAGTAATTGCGATAAAAAAGTAGTGGTAGTGAATTAACGGAAAATGTCCTCGTAAAGATATTGATTATCATCTAACTAATGATTGACTGGTAACATTGCCAAACAATAATGAACAAAAGGTTATATTTTGTGTTTGAAAAATAAATATTGCATTAAAAATTACTCTTAAATGATTTAAACAAAATATGAGTAAAAACATTAAGAATTTTCAGAATATAATGCTTTAATAGTATTTAGGAAATACGAATAGGGATTTTCATATGACAGACATGCCTCCCTTATTCTGATGAGCACAACACAATTATTATGTTCTAGTATATATTGCCTAATAAGAGATTATAGGATTTTTTAAAAATTACTTCCATGAACTGATATTAGTTTGATTGTTAGTGCTGTTAGTTCGTTTGAAATTAATTAAAAACTTCGAAATTCATCTTGTAAAGCAATTTGTACTAAACCAAACATATTTACATATATTTGTATGAAATACTTCTAAAGAGTTTTAAAATTACAAATCGGTTTCAGATTATGTTTTAGTAAAGTTTTACTTAATGTCAATAAGTAATTGAAAACATTACTTGATTAGATACGGGTTGGTTATAAAGTAGGCCTACTCCATGGATAAAAATCAACTAGAATTTATTTGTCTTGATATATAAAGTCAACGTGTTTTGATGTATCGCTGTAAATTTAACAAGTGGTTCACATGAACAAAACTAATAAATAAAAATACATAAATAATAACAAAATAAATAATAAAACAATCCTACTGTCGGTGCAGATATTATTTGTTTCCGAGATTGAAGGCTGTTTACTAAGAAACTATGAGGCATATGAAAGATAAAAATACACCATTGTTTTTATCTTATAATTTTTTATTGAAATACGCATTGAACCCTTGTATTATGAGTTTTATTAATTTTTATCCTAGTTATAATAGAATCTTAACTAGTTTTTGCTCTGTATCAAATTTACTTTGTTATTACCTGAAATCCTGTTCGTGAATCATATATATCTTAATATGTGGTTGATAACAATATTTTCTATATAATGTATAAGTTTTGTAAATTTTAGAATTGTTAGTTTTCAAGAAAAAAGTTCTTATCAATTTATTTTAGAGGTCGTAAAATTGATTACATGGCGAGTTTTAATCCTTACGAAAGGTATATTTATAGCAAATTACTTTTGTATGCCTAAGTAAAAGCAGTGATTTTAAATTGATTAAAATAATATAAATTGATCAACACACACATGCTTTCTGCACCAAAAGTAATTCTCTTATTTAAATAAAACATGTGAAGTATGAGTAAATAACAAATAATTATGAACTATTGCCACCCTCCCTTTTCACAATCTTACGAATGTGTACATGATCGCTTGTAGAACAAGCAAGAGTTGAATAACAATTTATAACGCCTTTTGACTCTAAGTGAAGGCAACTAAATGCAAGTACGTCACTTCAACAATGCAAATATGTAGTCAGCCAAGCTGTTTGATCAAGTACTTCACTTAATAGTTATCTCAAAGGAGTCTTTAGATTTGTGTACTTATGTCTCGCTACCTTATTTGTTGAATTCATACTAATATTTTTTTTTATCCATGTAGGTTTGCCTTAGTAGAGTGTTAGAGTTTAATTTTCAATGATAAATTAAGAATTAATTGAAATTTGTGGATAGTATTAATAATAAGTACAGTATTTTACCATTTATATAAGATTAAAAGAATAAAACTTTTCTTTTATCCACAAAGGTTCATTGGGTAAGAACATACCATGTATTTCTCCTACAGCAATATATTCCTTTGATAGCATAAAGATAGCAATAATAACATCCTTGAACGGCTTCATGGATTTATATACACGGGGATGCGTGGTCCCAATACTGTTAGGATTCAATACTGAAGTCGAAAATTCCACAGGAATACAAGAAACAGAGGATATTATTTCTTATTACAGCAACGAACGCCTTAGTGAGACTTACTACTTACCTAAATATTTATAATTGTAGGCAATTTACTAAGTCGCTAATAACTACTAAGTTTAACCTTTGATATTTGGAGAGAAATAAGTGGAGTTACTGACAACGGTGTTTGCCCTACAATCCGCTCAGATAACTGGTGAACTAACTACTTGACACCCCAAGTTTTTAGAAATCAACAAAAATTCAGCACACTCTTTGATACGACCTCTGTTTCTTTCTTCTATGTGTTGATCATCAACAAATAAGTAAACCTTCCAGTGCTTGTACAGTACGTCGGGCTGTAGTTGCTCTCCACAACACTCGCCAGTACAACCATCTTCAATGCAGTAGGGTGAGGTTGGTAATAGAGAGAAGAGAGTTTTCATATTTTGCTCCCCAATTGTATAATGATCTCCGGTTTAACATGATATCTCTCTCTGGTAAAAGTTAAAAAACAATATTAAGTATTGTCATATGGGCCATCAGCAATTAATTAAATACTGTATAGGCACATAAAGCTCATTACTAAATAAGTTAAGAATGTAAATTGTTGTTGTAAATAGTAAACATGAATTATGATGCTTAATTAGTTTTTAGGACAATGAGTAATTGTGAAAAACATTGTTAAATGAGAATCTTTCACAATAAAGGCATTTTTATTTATCTTTTCTTCTCACTGTAGCTTCCCAATTTCGTCACGTTGTAACTTGAAATGCAAATTTTCCTTCTACCACGCAGGTTCGAACTCGTGACACTCCAGAGACGTATCTGTTGATAGAGTATACATTATTGTTCTTACCTGTTTGCCTGTGATGTCTTAATTTTTCTTAAGATGTCGATCGTAATGATATAAGTGATAACTGACTATGAATAAGTAATTGTAAGACAGTGATTGTAGTTTATACTATAAACTAAGTCCATTCTAGCTAATAAAGTGTAATTAATTTATAGATAATTACAGATAAATAACAGGTCCCAAGTTAAATCTCTTTGAATTTGATTCATATTTGAATCATACTAATGAATCCAACAAAAACAAATTTAAAAAAGGTACATCTTCATTTACACCATCAACGCAGACACTACTAGAGAAGTCTGGGGTGTCCATGTTGGATGGTAGTTTGTCCGGATGTTATTTAGGGGAGATACCTGAGAATCAGACTAGTACTAGGTGGTTTGAATTCCACGTAAAGCTGCTCTCTTTGTAGCCATGGCTATTGGGATATTGATAAATCGCTCATTCTAAAGAACAGTTCACCTAATTTATTAATCATGACTACTAAACTCTTGACAAACAATTCAGCAGCACACCTTTGATGGCCTCCTACGTATATATCCTTTCTCATATTTCTACAATCGGTGTCTTGATAATGGTAATACTAATATTCTACTTGAATGAAGTAAACTTATTCTTAAATAAAAAATATCCTGATTCTGAGATTTAAGAACGTTTACAGAGTGTACATCTGAGAGACATTTGACAAAAATAAAATTTAAGACTCAGTGTTGTTTTAGGGAATAACAAAGCCTTCAACTCAAATAGTAATTAATTCAGTCTCCTTTAATTAATTATAAACAGTGTTTTTGTATCTCCATTACAAATCTTCCGAACCAATGTTGAAGAGAAACAATTTTCCTCCTTACCTGTTTGTTATATCAACATTCAAGGCACGTTAGTTTTAATTGAATGCTTTGCATTATTTTACTTTGAAAATGAAGTAGAAAATAACAGTGTAGTTCCACAAAATAGAAAAATAATAAATATTATTAGGAATAGAATTTCTTATTACAGGTTATTTAATGGAGAAGACATTTAAATCAAAATAACGTTAAATTCTTAGTATTTTCAATACACCATTTATATTTTTGAAGGCTTTCACCTTCAAGGCAGACATAAACAATTTTATATAATAATTATCATTATTATATTTTTAAACAAAAATGATTCAAAATGTTTATATTTTTAAAGTTTTAAGAATATTGTATAATGCTTAAAATCAAATCAATCTTTGCTGTGGTTAAATTGAACAATGTATAGCGATCGTCAAAAAATAACTGTTATACGATTCTGGCAATCACACCACATAAAAACCTTATTCAGACATACAAATATTTCTCTCATTTACACTCCATTCACTCGTCAATACTTCCAACGTCGGGGTCAGTCTTCTAAATGAACGGTTTCCCAATCGCATGTCGTAAACCCGGTGGCGTTGTAAAATGCTTTTGACACTACATTAGTTTAAAATGATTTTTAGCATCCTAAGTACTGGGACTTTTTTAATTGAATCCTGAAGTTTGTTGAGGAAACGAAAATCGACTCTTGAAGGCTGGTTTCGTAAATTACCGTCCTCTGAGTAACCGTTCGGTAGTTATTTCTGTATCTTCTCTCGTGAGTCTCAGCCCCTTGTCAAGGCAGATTTGGACAAGCAAAATAAAGTAGTTTCCAAAATTTAGTGGCACGGAAAAGTCAAAAGCTACACATTTTAAAAGGATTGCTTACACAATTATCAACTCTCAATATCAACTGTGTGACTATGCGAACACCCTTTTTTTGAAGTCTAAACACTCTCAAAAACTGATTATTTGCAGGCGCCCCCCACAACACCAATCCGTATGTGATACGCGGGAAATTTAAGCTGAGTCGTCAATACCTGACTGGGGCAATTATTATTATTCATAATTCATCTCTAAGACGCCGATCGTACATATACGGGCGAATATGATGGGTAAATTAGTGTGATGAGTGTAGATGAACGAGTGTATTCCTTGTTACTATCTGAGTTTGACTTAGCTCAGAAAGGACTATTTATTAATGACATAAATGTATTAATAGCAATATCTAAGGACCTCATAAAATAAATTCCTGAGGACAACTTGGAGCATATATAGTTGTTGGGATGATTCCAAGTCAACCATTGGTCAAGGAATATTCCAAGAAATTTCACACAACTGATTTCCTCCAGCAATGTGTTTGCTAACATAGTTGATGATCTTAAATTGAATGTACTGGACATAAATTTAAACTCAGCAAATTAGATTTTGAATTGATATTAAGGCTATTGAAATGTTGGACACAGTTGCTGATGTCAACTAGAGTTTTAACAAATGTTTAACAATAGAGCTTATGTCCTGAAATATAAATGGAAATGCACGAATAGCAGTGTTAAATAAATAATCCTATAGTTAAAACATTTTAAGTATATTTTATTGTGTGTATATATAAACTAGTACAAATCTTTAAACAATTCTTATGTATTACTAGAAACAAAGTTCATTATCTTTTTGTTAAAACTGTAAAAAAATTAACGAGAAGGCTAATTAAAACGAACTACATTGAATATAGTTAAACTTTGGTTATTTATTATTATAATTATTCAAACACTTTCAATAGTTATACTATTTTAATAATAAAAAATTGAAGAGCTTAAAAAAATATTACTCTTTTATAATTTGAATATTACTGTAACACACTACCTGGTATATGACAATTAAAGGCCGAATGAAAAAAATAGAGTGATATTTCATACATGTACATTTTATATATAGAATGTATGAAATATCACTATTTTTTTCATTCCACCTTTTTAATTGTCATATACCAGGTAGTATGCTACAGTAATATTCAAATTATAAAAGAGTAATAATTTTTAGAACTTAAATTTTTTATTATAAAAATAAAATCTGTTAACGTTGTATGGTTATATTTCTGATATAAGGCGGTATATAGTTCATCGAGTAAATGAAGAAAGAGTTCAATATGTCAAGGAAAGTTCAAGTACTACATACTTATTTTTAAGTAGTGATGAGAAACAATCAAATAGTTATGTTTGAAATTGTTTCTGTGTGAATAATTTGCTTGAAGCCGAAAGACCTCACAGTATAAACCAACTATTGGAAGTATTGAGAACTGTTTATACTATTCTAATTTTAAGGTATTATAATTTAAAGTACTTACATTTATTTATAAATCGTGTTAAGGAAATACGATATGCATTTTGATTGTCAATAAATCAATACATTTTTATTGCATAAACATGTTTACATGTATGGCAAACGTCAATATAGGTTTGAAAATATAAATATTTAGTCACTCGCACACATCTACGTCACATTTATACATACAGAATAAATGCATTCATACTACATTTACTCCAAGATAAAATGACCCCTGCCCCCTCGGTGACGGAATATATTTCCCCATGGGTGGTCTCCCAGTCATATGCCAAAAACTGGCTTATGTCATAAAACACTTCCCGCACTATGAAGCGCTTAAACGAGTCTTAAACGTGTTAGGCGTTGGGGCATTTTTAATCGAGTTTGGCAGCTTGTTAATGATACAAACACGAGCCTGTGAGGGTAAGTGCTCATAGACCAACGTCCTATGACTGCCAGTTCCGGTAGTCATCCTTGCAGGGTTTCGTACAAATGTATGTCTCGGGAACTTGTCATGGCACACAGACTCTATTTGTGCACACAGAATAGAGCTGTCTCTAGAATGTAGAGGCTTGGCAGGGTCAAAAGCTGCATTTTTAAAAATATTTCTTTGCACGACTTTCTGTAACTCAATCGCGCCATGATTCGAATTGCTTGTTTTTGCAATCTGAAGACTCTCACTAAGCTATTTTTTGAAAAGGCCCCCCCACAACACTACTTTATAGGAGAGATGAGGATAGAGAAGTCCATAATACGCAGTCTTCAGAACTTCCGTAGGGGAATGTTTGGACAAAGACCTCAGAACATAAATGCCTGAAGCTAATTTGTTGCAAACATGGCTATTCGAACATCGTGAATTTAGGAACTAAAATAGACAGATTATTTTAGGAATTACTTTAAGTTAGTACAATATCATCTTTCAAATCATGCTGGAGGATACGATATCACTTTAGCTTTTACGAATCAGAACCAAAATAGAACTGTTACTTTAGGTTTTGTGTTACAACAATATCACTTAACGTGTTTGAGGAAGTAGTGACACGCAATAATCTACTCTGTACTCGCCCATCTAAAACTACACGTTCAGTGGTAGTGATACAAAACAATAACACCATATTGCTATTGTTTTGTGTTATTATACAAAAAATAATATTATTATTATGAGACATATTATTTGTCCAATTTAAATAGTAATTTTTGTGAGAACCAGTGGCCGAGTGGTCTCAGGCGTCAGGACTTTGTTCCTGGGTTAGACACAGCACTGGTTCGAATACTGGTCTTGACTGTTAGTTTTTTTCAGTAATATTGATCTTGTACTTTACTGATTCTTTCCCTTACTCTATCTGATAAGTTCTCCGACAGATCAATATTCTATGAGGCGTCAAGATCGGATTGAGTTAGTATTCATAGGAATATTCCAGGGACGAAATAAGTTTCTTATTCTCAGACCCTTCAAGTTGTGTCGGTCAAATGAATCTTCTGTGTAAGAATTATAACTACTGGATATTTAAGAGTGAGATGTTAATCTCTGTGCTAATTATGAAAGGGATTAGATGGTAATTAAAGGGTTGGTGAGGCTGATCGAGGGTGACTGGATGTGACGTTAGTTCGCCTTTCATTTAAATATTTCGCATAAAAAAATGACAGTTGATATCTACTTATACAACTGCCAATTTTTTTTGCTGACATATTCAATGTGGGATTGTTGCTATACAATAATTAGTCTACTTAAATATTTTAACGAAATAAATTATTTAAACGTTTTTATATAATATACTGAGCAATGAAGTATTTTCACTTCAAATAAAATTTTTGAATAATTTTACCCAATTATAATGAAGTGTCTTGAATTTTACCACATACAGAAACTTTAAGTAATTATCAATGTTGCTTGTAAGCTTGCGTATGTTGCAAGTTTTGATGTTTAAATCTCTTTGGATTTTGGCAGCAGTATTTATTTATTTATTGTTGTTAAGTAGTAACGGTTATCATAAGTTCAAGAAGTTTTTTACGATACTTTAGAAATTATTGGAGATGGTTACCTTTAGAAAACGAAACTTCATTAAATACGTTTATGTCACATTCGTTAATTGTATTGAAAATGGGAATAAAGCTCCTAGTAGTTATATTGACAACGTCTTAAAAACTCAAATAATTTTTATATTTTTGACCCTATACACAACAAAATCAGTAATTTATGTGTTATAGATGTGCCAAAAATGAGAAAGTTTTTAATGCTCTGACTGCGATTGGAAATTATTTAAGATGATTCATTTACAAACAAATCACATGAAGAAAAATATTTAATAAAAGGTCAACATTATTATTGGAGCTAATGTTTGAAAATTACGCTCTTTCGTTTTAAAGGACTCACATGTACCTACTGGTTCAACATGTTAGTTTTGAATGTGATAACCTTCATTTTTGAAGGTAATTACATATATACTTATATCTGTTTGGTGCTAAAAGTCACTGTAATGATTGACTCACCATCGTGTCAACAGATGTCTGTCTCCAGTTCATAGTTCCTGACATTCTTATGTATTCTGGTGATACGGTCACTGTGAGCATTGACTCATCATCATGTCGACAGATGTATGTCTCCAGTTCATAGTTACTGATATTCTTATGTATTCTGATGATACGGTCACTGTGAGCATATTGAATCACCATCATGTCGACAGATGTCTGTCTCCAGTTCATAGTTACTGATATTCTTATGTATTCTGATGATACGGTCACTGTGAGCATTGACTCACCATCATGTCGACAGATGTCTGTCTCCAGTTCATAGTTACTGATATTCTTATGTATTCTGGTGATACGGTCACTGTGAGCATATTGAATCACCATCATGTCGACAGATGTCTGTCTCCAGTTCATAGTTACTGATATTCTTATGTATTCTGATGATACGGTCACTGTGAGCATATTGAATCACCATCATGTCGACAGATGTCTGTCTCCAGTTCATAGTTACTGATATTCTTATGTATTCTGATGATATGGTCACTGTGAGCATATTGAATCACCATCATGTCGACAGATGTCTGTCTCCAGTTCATAGTTACTGATATTCTTATGTATTCTGGTGATACGGTCACTGTGAGCATATTGAATCATCACCATGTCGACAGTTGTCTCTCTCCAGTTCATAGTTACTGATATTCTTATGTATTCTGGTGCTACAGGACACTGTGAGTATTAACTCACCAACATGTCAACATATGTCTGTCTCCAGTTCATAGTTCCTGATATTGTTATGCATTCTGGTGATAATATTGTTAAATAAATGTGAACGCGCATAATGATTCACCATTATGCGGCATGCCGCTGTCAAAAAACCCACAATTCTTCGCACCTTAGCATTAAAGCATGTTACAAAGTGGTGTAATCAGAAGCAAAAATATGTAATTAATGATCACATTTTTTTAGAGAGAAATTTTAGTCTCCAGTTTTCATGGGCCTACTGACATGTGCGTAAACGAGTGAACTACCGTTATCAGTTCAGTTGGGTATTCGAACCTCGGACATGGCACTCCTTAGCCCTCAGCTTTTGCTACCGAAGAAACCGTTGCATCTATACATTTTAAAGTACACTTGCAAGTTAAAATGGGCCTGCAGGCCTGTGTATTTGTATATATTAAACGAGATTCAGGTCAGTAGGGATGTGAAGCTTACACACATTCCTTGGTTCAACGCCTTGGCTACTTGCCAATCCAAATACTTCCATATTCCATTTATCATCTGATGTTTACAGAATTCCTATGATTGATGAATAGTCACTATAATTTCTGAATCCATCCCCTCTATACTTAGCAAGTTAATTTAACTTATTTGACAAACTTACCCTCAATATTTGAATCTGTCTATTGAAGTTACAGTGTAGTTAGTGGGTCAATGTAAAATATTCTATCGTTTGTTATTAGTTTTAATAAATTCATCGTTATACTAATACTTAGCTGGCGTGGTGGCTCAGTGGCTAAGGCTTCGGACTACGGAGAGTAAGGTCCAAGGTTCAAATACCACTGAGCCAACGGTCGTTACTTCACTCATTGAATAAATTTTACGCAAAGGCTTGTAGGCCCATTTCAACTGGCAAGTAAAGTTATAAAAAAAAAAAAAAGAAAAACTACGATGAATAAATGAAATAAACCTCAATTCAAATTTTTATAATTCAGTAACACATAAAAACATATTATACGATTTAAATAAACTACGATAAAAATATATTTGATATTCTCTACATACCCATAAGTTTATGGTTGTTTAAAATTACCTTTCTAGTGTTTCAACAAAGGTCATCTAAAATAAAAATTCATAATATCGCATTCTTAAAAAATAGTAAAGAACAAACAAAAACAAAAAACACAGAGCTCTTGAACCCCAAAACAAACTGATAAAATAAAACGTAGATCGTCTTCGTATATTTCTTTATGTCAGTACATAATCTATGCGTTATATATGATTATGTTTCATCAAGCACTTTTTGAGATTACAATAAAACACGTTTGGTGGTTCAACTTCAGCACTAGGTTTTAGTTACAAATACATTTAAAATTAATTTCACTTAAAATTCTCAGGGGATGAGTTCACAATCTAAAGATAACTTTCAACCTAATTAATATTAATCACTATTTGGAAGTAGGAAATTAGTTTGTTAATTAGTCACTTAGTCAATTAGTCGGTAGATTGTC
This sequence comes from Stictocephala bisonia, assembly GCA_035578905.1. Classification (NCBI taxonomy): domain Eukaryota; kingdom Metazoa; phylum Arthropoda; class Insecta; order Hemiptera; family Membracidae; genus Stictocephala; species Stictocephala bisonia. Next base: position 1,283,666 of record JAQJVL010000031.1, on the reverse strand, counting down.
AGTAACTTTGAAAACTCGGCTGTAAGAGAGGTACTTAAGATATTGAAAACGGCGTGTCTGGAAATCTTTACGTATAACATACAGTCGTGACACCGTAAACAATTAGCGACAAACACGTTGTGGTGTGAGTAGTGCATATTTCTGCACTATTTACATCCACAGCTACAGTTAGTAATATCAAATAATTTATGTCTATAAGTTGTTGTTTCTATCATATTATTCCACCTCTTTGCAAGACAATGAAATGATGTAGTTGTGCGGTCCACCTACTTGGAGCACTAGTGTCGTGCTAGCTCCACAGCGGAGCAATTGAAGTGTATTGATTATATCTTATTAGACTGTGATATTACATTATTAGGAGCTAACTATTCATTTAAGAACATCGTATGAAAAAAAAATTATAGTACAAGAGTTCTTAATTAAAAGTGTGTTAATTTGTCAGTGTTTAAAACTTTTCACACATTAAATTTAACAGAGAAGAAAAGTCAGCAGTTGCAAATCAGTCATAATATCAACATACACAATCTAAAAATAATAATGCCTGTATCATCTTCTAAATACTTAAATACCAGGAAAACATATTTATTAACAAAATTAATTTATCTCTATAAATGACAAATATTACTAAAAATTCTCGTTTATTATGAACTTATTTTATTAAAAATTACACACTCTAATACAAACATACATGCATACGAGAATTTACAATCTATACAAAAGCAATTTACCACTCATCAATAGTTCTCCAAAACTATACGTCCAATTGAATTGAAATGTTATCCTAGCCCCTAGAGGCTCACTAAGAAAGGATTTTCCACACAGATCTCAGGACTCCGTCCCACTGGCCTCCAAAATTCCCATGGTACTCTTATTCAGCTATATTAATTGATTGATTTATTTGAATAACAGCTGTTAAATAAAAACAAACTGAATAACTGTAGTGGTAGCTTTTAAATTAAAAATAATTGAGTAGAGTAGACAATTATACGTTACATCAGCTGTTCTAAATTGGATATTAGATTAAATAATCAACTCAATATTATGATCGACAATGCGGGTGGGTACAGCAATATATTCATACTAATATTTTTTAAATTATTTACATATGTTTTTCCAACTGACTATTTTTTTTTTTTTTTCACAAATAAAGTTGTGTTGCCTAATGAATGCTTTGCTGGCCAAAGGCATTGTTAAAATTATACTCTATTGGATTTCATTGAAAATTGAATAAGTAAAATATATGACTGACTTAACCTAACCTAACATATGTAATCTGAAAAAGTATAAGTTGATCTATATAACCTAACCTAACAAATGACAAGAACTATTCCAACAAAAGGGAGCACGAGGGCAAAAACTAAAAAAATTGTCCTTCTTTATTTGTATTATTAAATAGGAACCAATTAAAATTTTATATATATATATAAAATACCATAAAAAAACTTGTCTAAGTATACAAATAATTTTTTTGAAATTAGTTTTGCAGTGAAAAATAACAAGAAACATTGGTATTGTGTGTTTTTATAGTGCTACAATTCATTTATATACTTTAGTCTTTTCAGTTTCAGTAGTAGGCTAACCTTCCTACTATTTTTTTTATTTTCTCCTAAACTTTGTATTATTTCTCCAGCTATTATAATAAAATATAGTGTAAGATTAGTTCTGTCTACTTATCAATTAAAACATTAAACTCTATAATGTGATTCTTAGATTCTTTTAGTTTCAGTGAGTGGCTTTGTGTTTTTCTGTTTTATCATGGCAAGAAGACCAACGAAACCTAATTCTAAAGTACAAATAAGAAAAAAATGTAGTTATTCCTTAAGATAAGGGCCTGCTAGAAAGTCATTTGGGCCTTCTACTACCATAAGATCTCAACTTAAGACGAATTACACTATGGATTATGCCCTAAGGCAGAAACGAGTTGATGCTTCTACCAAAAGGCTACTATATAAAATAAAAAAATAAAACTCTCTTAAGAATAGTGTTTCAGTTTGCATTATGGAATTTATCAAGCCTATTTTAAGAAGTATTTCAAACAAGGAACGGCTAAAAAATTTCTACACTGAAAAATCCAAAACCCGAATGATAGTGGCAATGCTGTTTATTTGGTCAAGGATGTCTAAAACTGGGTTTGTTGGACTAAAATCTTTACATTTTCGAGTGTAAAATGTTGCGTAATTTTTCAACGATAGAAAAGTAAAAAAAGTGTGTGGCTCTAAGTTAATTATGCGGACATTGGGAATCACACAATCTTCAGCAAGGCGAAAATGGATGGAATTAGACGAATCTCGAAAATCCAAAAAGAACTCGTCCGAAATGAAAAAACCAAGCAAGATAGAAAAAAAGGCAGGTCAGGAGAAGGTTGGAAGACACTGAAGCAGACCCTGATGATCCAAGCTTGTTTTAAAACGGTTAAGTATTATAAATACAAGTTTTTCTTTAATTGTTGTACATCTTAACCTTTCCTCCTCGTTTTCCGAAAACTGTGTTGTTATAACTTGGTGCAACGGTGTCTCAAGAACTACTGCATATAATTAAACCAATTTTTTACCACTTATTTTCAACATATTATTGAACACTTTAACAAGGGAGAATGTCAATATTCCTTTTGATTTAAAAGTTACAAAATAAAAGATAATGCTATAAATGTAAGAAAAGAAAAAAAAATCAATTTTTTCATGAAGAAAGAAAATTGTTATGTTTATTTAAAAATCTCTAGGTTAAAGTGTACCCCAACATGTAAAGAATACATGGTAAAAATTTGGCCTAAATATCTCTGGTAGTTTTTGAGAAAACTATGCACAAATTATACCAAATTACCATGGAAACTTTAAATCCTCGTGCTCCCCTTTTTAAGATTTCCTCGCCTTCTTAAGAAAAGTTAGAAGCCTGTAAACGTATAGAACCTAAGAACGTATAGAAGCCTAAGGCAGAAACGAGTTGATGCTTCTACCAAAAGGCTACTATATAAAATAATAAAAAAAAAAAAAACTCTCATAAGAATAGTGTTTCAGTTTGCATTATGGAATTTATCAAGCCTATTTTTAGAAGTATTTCAAACAAGGAACGGCTAAAAAATGTCTACACTGAAAAATCCAAAACCCGAATGAAAGTGGCAATACTGTTATTTGGTCAAGGATGTCTAAAACTGGGTTTGTTGGACTAAAATCTTTACAATTTGGAGTGTAAAATGTTGCGTCATTTTTCAACAATAGAAAAGTAAAAAAAGTGTGTGGCTCTAAGTTAATTATGCGGACATTGGGAATCACACAATCTTCAGCAAGGCGAAAATGGATGGAATTAGACGAATCTCGAAAATCCAAAAAGAACTCGTCCGAAATGAAAAAACCAAGCAAGATAGAAAAAAAGGCAGGTCAGGAGAAGGTTGGAAGACACTGAAGCAGACCCTGATGATCCAAGCTTGTTTTAAAACGGTTAAGTATTATAAATACAAGTTTTTCTTTAATTGTTGTACATCTTAACCTTTCCTCCTCGTTTTCCGAAAACTGTGTTGTTATAACTTGGTGCAACGGTGTCTCAAGAACTACTGCATATAATTAAACCAATTTTTTACCACTTATTTTCAACATATTATTGAACACTTTAACAAGGGAGAATGTCAATATTCCTTTTGATTTAAAAGTTACAAAATAAAAGATAATGCTATAAATGTAAGAAAAGAAAAAAAAAAATCAATTTTTTCATGAAGAAAGAAAATTGTTATGTTTATTTAAAAATCTCTAGGTTAAAGTGTACCCCAACATGTAAAGAATACATGGTAAAAATTTGGCCTAAATATCTCTGGTAGTTTTTGAGAAAACTATGCACAAATTATACCAAATTACCATGGAAACTTTAAATCCTCGTGCTCCCATTTTTAAGATTTCCTCGCCTTCTTAAGAAAAGTTAGAAGCCTGTAAACGTATTAATCCCTGTAGAAAATTGTCTAAGATTGATGAAACGTGACTGAAATGATCCAATAATTACATTACAGTGTTGTATGGGTCTAAATATCTCATAATAATCGAATAGTCATGAAGTAGACGTTAATAATGGTACAAGATCCCTGCTACTCCATTTGACAGTCAGAATTGATAGTAGGGGGAAGCGAGATGACGGTTTCATGTTGTTAAATTACTAGGGGGAGGGTTTAACTATGTTATTTATGTTAAACTGTATAATACGTGTATAGAAGAGTGGGTGGATCATCATAACGTACGTGTAAGAGAGCTTGGGTCGATCAATACCACTTGACGTGTAAGGGTGGTGGGTGTTATGTGGTGTTGGGTGAGTCAATGCCATCATAGATGTATATGGAGGGCCTCCTTTTTTTGCAATAAGAAAAGTACCACTTCATTAAGTATTGCACATTTTCACTGAATCTCGACATTCCGCTAGCATCACACCCGCCCTACTCACCAATTGCCCAGTGATAACTGTTATCGGCTCGGGTCACGTAGATAGCCGCCTACAAGACATGCGACCCGCTTGAACTTAACCCAGATAGGCTGGACTCTATCCCCATCGCTGTGAAAACATGCATAATGGTGATAAATTGGCTGCTCCGGACATTTGTGTAGTGCAGTTGTACTTTATCAGTTAATGGGACTCAAAGTCATTGCGGAAAAAGCCATTTGGTTCTCTCGATGGTGGTGGTGGTGGGGGAGGGGGAGTTATACTGAAGGATGAGACATTTGTTCTTGTAAAAACAATATTAAACTTACATTATTATGAGCTATTGTAGCTATTTCGAATGCGGGGTGGGTGAAATTAATTATGAAGTATGAGGCATTTTTTCTGCGCAAAACTATAGTAAAATTATATAGGCCTACTATGGGTATTTTCTCTCAATTGTTGGGAAATGGGGAGTTAATGTTGGAACGGCGTTTGTTTAGTGGTTGCCATCGATGTGGAACTACTTCGGAAATTGTGGTTATCCATGTTGGTCATGGTCCGGATTTTGTTTTGGAAGAATACTTTACTAAGTATTCTTCAGGTTTTTCAGCGCTTGAACTTAGTAGCTGAAATTCAGTCCAAAACTACGCCGTTCGGATTCCACGTAAAGCTGTAGGTTTCTTAAGTTCTGTTCTGCCTGGCTATTGGGCAATTAAATGGCTCTTTGTAAAGAACAGTTGACATTAGTAGCTGACAATTACTACACTTGTTCATCCACTCTCATCACACTCATTGTCCCTCATTTTCGCCTATGTCTCTAAGATTGGCGTCATAACAATGAATAATGAATAAAACGATAGGATATTAATCAGACGAATATGTTTCGATAAAATTTTATTAAAATATTAATTAAAACCATTAATTTCATACATAACTAAATACAATTTTCTATCAAAATCTGTATTCCAAACTTTACTGATTCATTTCTCTAGGGCAAAGTGTACTGGATAAAAAAATATTAAAGTATCTGAAAATTAAAATTTAACTTTATTCCCCAACTTTTACTTGTTTATAGTAATTCAGAAGAGCATAATAAGGGCCCAATTGTTGTTTTTAATTTATCAAAGTAAAATAAAACATAAAACACTTTATGCTTTGATTTGGTTAGAGAGGATGAAAATGGTTTAGGTCCATTTGGGAAAGGGGTAAATTCGGTAACTTATTTGACAAGCGTGTGGCTAAGTCATAAAGTTATGTTTAGAATGTGGGTTGTGGGTCTTTTAAGACCATCATTTTTTAGAAGACCGGATCCTTCTATGCGTGTTTTATGTAGGTTCTCATGAATTTTATAACGTAGTTTGAGAAAATAGATATCTAGAATTACTGAACACAAATTAAAATTATAGAATTAAATTTAATGTTAAACTTAATACTAAACTGATTCGTTAAACACTATAAACAGATAGGGTGGTGAAATAAAGGAATATATAACGACAAAATTACTTCACTTTCCATCCAATTAATATCCAAGGCATTGAAAGTACATAGGTACAAAACAAATAAATAACCACACCCATAAACACGATACCTATGTGTAACCATTGTAGAACTGTAATTACATTCATTGATGGATTAAATTCATTATTTTATGGTAATAAAATAAAATTTCTATATGTATAAAATATGAAGTTGATACCTTTGTTAACTGTTAAATTAATAGCTATATAAAAGGAACATTGCACATCTATATGCAGTATTCAATTCCATAATGCAATCTATCTATATAATGTGGTATGAAAATTACCAATTACCGTATTTTTTGGTAGATCTACCTTTCAAGATCCATTTCTTCATGTTGACGTGACGTTATAGTAAAGTGACTATAACGTATAAAAAATATCAAAAGCGTAGATATGAGCGCTTAGTGTAATAATAAACCGAGTTATGCAAGTTTTACAATAGATTAATGCGAGGGTACACACATTGTCAGTAAAAAATTACTACACAAAAAGAATATTTAACAAATAAATTGTATTATAAAATGAAGAGGGAAAACATGACCCACGTATGCATATATGTATGCAAATAAGGAATTTACTGTAAAGATCTCAACCACTTTGTTAATTTTTTTTTAAGAAATACTAATTTGTTACTAGTAAATTTTTTAACTTCTTCGGAAAGTCTGTTAGACCTATATATTCTTAATGCAATAAAATTTAATGTCTTGGTGTAGATTGTCAGGTTTGGTTTTAGAACAAAAACTGTATTATGTATACAAAATCATGCACGCCAATGCCATTTTGACAATACAAGGCGCTAAATTTGAATGAAACACTTGTAGTGAAGTATGAACAACTGTTTATTGAAAATTATTTGATTAGTAGATTGTATCTATGAAATTAGTAATTAGTAGACTGCATTAATGAATGAAACTGTAATCAGTTTACAAATATATAAATGAAATGAATGCCAATAATGTATTTAATGTGATGTAAGTTAGTAATGGGAGTTCTTTCTTTTTTTCATCTACCCTTTGTATAACCTTGTAAGTGATATATATCGATGTATTTATTTTCTTCATATAACTATGTATCTATGTAACCTTATGGTTTATATTTGAGTGAGTAAATAAAGATTTTGATTTGATTTGATTTGATTTGATTTGAGTACGGTACTTCTGCGAGAGCTTTCTTTTTGTCAAGAAAAACCACTAACACAATCATCACCATACAATTAAAAATGTTATTCATAAAATCAATAATAATAATAATTTCAATAATTATATTTCACTGACCACTGATGATGATTTCGGCAAATTCAGAAAAGCGCGGTTTATATGCCGTGATATTGAGTTTGATATCAGTTTCACATCTTTACGAGGGAGTGTCTCAACTGCAATTTTGTGATCACCTATTTCTTTATGAAAAAGCTTGACAGGATGTTCGTCTATATTGTCAACTGCCATCCTTTTAACACTATTATTTATTTGTTGGTAAATAATTTTGTGTTTTATGTTTGAAAATGACGTCAGGATTTTGACTCAACGTAGGTATGCGGGCGGGTGCTGATGATAAGTAAACACGGACATTCCTTTGGCCGAAAACGTTCCCCTTCCTGGCTTGGGCTTTGCGCACTTTAGGAACATTTTTAGGGACCTTCGAGGGCTTCGTGCACGACCCCCTAATGACCACCCAGGTATAGCATCTGAATTTCTAATTCCAACCTGCAGGCAGCTGTGATTTTGTAAGTTAATTGAGTGAAAATGGGCATATATATTTTCGATTGCACAAGAAAAGCTGATGCATTACCTATTTAACTTCTTTGAATGTAAAATTTACTTGTATAAATATATACAATTGTTTTTACAAAACCAACAATCGACTAATTAATAGTGATTCTTGGTGTAATCGGCTAAATAATGGAGTGATTGGTGATGTACATCAAGTGAACAATAAAAAATCCTTTGTATGTAGATTTACATTTAATGTTCACTTATTTCTCTTTCCATTTATTAAAATAATGTGCTAAAAGCCTTGAAACACACTGTATTTATTTATCATAACAAAATATTTAATTAGAACTTCATAATGCATTAATGATTATACATATATACATACAAAAGTCATATTAGAATGAATCAATTTAAACAATACGAGTATTTAAGTTCTATAATTTAGGTGATAAATGAAATTATATAAAAAAAAAAATCACTAAATACTCAAACTACTACGTCTCATGTAATATTATTTTTAGGCTTACATTTTGCTATGGTTTCAAAATGGAGATAAGAGAATATATCTGCTGAAATGATGATTGCGGCCGAATCATAACAGGAAAAAACACCATTCAACTCTTCAATCTCGTTGCCGAAAATAGTGCAATACATCACTCTCTACGTTACAATGTTATTTTTCAGCTACTATCACTTTTATCAGGTATATGCTAGAAAATATGACAACTAGAGTACTGTACTCTATAATTCTTTTTATTAAATTTTTTAGTATTTATTATGACTTACAAAACAGTAAATATAATACAAACTGGCTTTAGACCTACGCACATATTGCAGTTTTTTTAATTAGACATAAGAATATTAAGAGTGTTCACTTCTTCTTAAATAATCTAACTAAATATTAAGCAAATATCTTCACAACAGAACAAATATATATATATATATATATATATATATATATATATATATATATATTTGTTGGAAGTTAATTTAACCAGATGGTGCTATGGCCGGGAGGGTGTAAATTCATGGAACTAACAATCTTCATCACTCTCTTTGTATTACTACGTAGAATGCATCATTGTGTATTCCACCAAAAATATGGAACTCCCTGAAGAACAACATTCCTTTAGTAAGAAAAAAGTCCAAACAAACGGCGTCTTTTAGATTTATATGGGGAATGTATTTCTGAACAATTATTATTAATAAAATAATGAACGCATTGATGATGACCCGATCCACCCACTGGCCGGACGGGCAATACCCAACTCAGGTATCTGGCCCCAAAAGTGTAACGAAGTGTCCGGTATTCCATCTTGTTCACAGCACAATGTTAATTATAATTGAATAGTTTATCTAGAGTGCATTTGATTAGGTATTAGATAAAAGGTTCATAGCATTACCCATCACAATATTGGGATTCAACAATCCTTCATTTCAACGAAGTTAATTCCCTAGGGATTAAAACTGTAATATAAACGGCTTTAACCCTTATAGTGGGTCAACATCCCTCAATGACAGGACATTTATCACGTAAGGTCTGTTTGTTGAAAAAAATAGAAACGATCCAAATTTATAAAATGTTATATATTATTTTTTCAATATAAAATTATTATTCATTATTAATTTTAGACTACATATTCATATGTATATAAATACAATATTAATAATAATTAAGAAATCATAAGGAAACGATGATGTGAAAATAGTGTAAAATTGTATAGTGGCATTTGAGATGACTATTTTGTGAAAAATTTTTCAGTTTAAGGAATATACACTTTTTGTAAATATATAAAAACTGATAAAAAGTTATTATAAAAATAGTAAATAATTGTGCAAAAAAAATTGCCCATCTGAAATAAAGAAATGACACTAACCACTAATAACTAAAAGTAAAATTTACCGTCAGCTTGGAATCTCTAGTTTTTGTTGGTACACAAATCTTGGTAATTAAACGATGTTTTTGTACTATAATTAGTGAAATATTGCGTTTTAGAGATACCAAATCGGCTTGAAACTCAAAAATACAAGTTTTTATATTAGAGGACAGGTGTATACGGTCATGATATAAGACTGATATAAGATGAATGATGTACGGTTAAAAAAATAATAATATTATATATTTATGTGGTTTTTTTAATAAAAAATTGGGAATAAAACAACTTTTTCCATAAAAATAAATAAATACATTGATTGAATTATTCAATTTCGCTAAATCATTCTATGATAAGAAATGAGATAAAAACGGCATCGAAAAAACTAAAAAAACCTATTGCTTGGAAAACCTCTTTTTACTATCAAACAATTCATATCACTCACTATGTTTGAGCCAAAAGATTTCTCCAACATTAATTTCCTGCAGGAAGGAAACCCCATTTCACAAAATACCACTGTATTTCATTCTAGATAAGATTGAAATTACATGGATGTAATATTTAATTAATTAGGGTAATGAACAAGATCATCTGAAAGTTCAACAAGGGGACTTAGTTCATGTCTCATTAATAAATATTAATGTCAAAGATAATGAGACATTTAATATTAATAGGACTACGCATAAACTGTTTAGTTTTGATGACTAGTATAATTAATTATTAATTTATTGTAGAAGAGATTATAGCCCAGGGCTTAAAACTTGACAAAGAAATAATAAATAAAGAGGCTTAAAGCTATTCTGAGCGAAATAGTTTAATAAAAACGTTTAAATTGATCTTAATACATCAAATCAAAAAACTATGTACTACTTATCACGAAATCTCCGAAACCACAGACAAACATTTTGAAGAAATTTGGAGGAAAGTTAGCTTTTGTATTTTGAAACTCACGAAAAAAGGATTTCTGAAAATTCCATTCATAAGGTATAAATAATCCCTCAACTTTACCTTTTTTCCATTCGAATTAATTTAGTAACTTATTTTAAACATCTGATATTTTGATAAACGTAAACACGACAAAAAGCTTGGACAATTTGGTTATCACTGTGAAATATTTAAGGTTATTCCTACTAACTTTGGCACGAATGCAATACTTTGCATCCTCCTAAAGAAGACTTAGGGTTTTTGTGTACTATCATAGACTTAGTTATCAAGGAGAAAAACAATATACTGAGATTTTATACTTATGTGATGATTTAGAGAGAACCACAAAGGGGAGAGTAGTAAGCAAGGTTAGAGAACCACCCTGTAGTGAAGCAAGGCCAGTCGTCTAGCAAAATATAAATGAAAAGAAGTTTCATCATTATTACTATAGAAATAACTATTACTTTTTAATGTTACTAAAACTATGAGCAAATCAAACAATAAGTAAAATAATTTGTATTAAATATTTCTGTGAAATTCATCCTGTGAGCCTATTCTTTATCAAATATACTTATTTTGAGTATAATTGACTAGACATTTATATCAAAAACAAACAAAATTAGTAATATTAGAATAAATAGAACAACAACTTTTACATGTTTACTTAAACTAAATCTATGGTCCCAAGGAATATAGTTTATATGATTTCTATTAAACTATAATTAATGCCAATATAATTTAAGTTGTATATATTCTATTGACCCACCCATACACGTACAGTGGTATTGACCCACCCACCCACCCATACACGTACAGTGGTATTGACCCACCCACCCAACCATACACGTACAGTGCTATTTCATGTACATATTGGGAAGGAGTGAGTACCCACTGCTACTCAGATATTGGTATTCACCCACACACCCACCCCTACCCAGTCAGTGGTACAACACCTACCGACCGCTACACAGACATTGGTACTGTACATACAGAAATACCACTGTACATGTATGGGTGGGCGGGTGGGTCAATACTACTGTACGTGTATGAGTGGGCGGGTGGGTAAATACCACTGTACATGTGTGGGTGGGCGGGTGAGTAAATACCACTGTACTTGTATGGGTGGGCGGGTGGGTCAAGAAGGTTGTGTAGAATGCATCGAACCTTCTAAACGTATACAGCTGAGCTTAATGCCAGTTCATTGCCACTTTAGCTTGTTCTCTTCATCTGAGTGATTTTTTGGCTAGTATTTTTTTGTTATTTATTTGTTTTTTATGAAGGGAGATTTGAATGAACACTATGCAGTTCATCACAGTGCCTATGTATGGCTGTACTGACACACCCAGCCTCCCCTATACGTATGGTGGCACTGACCCACCTGCCCTATATACATGTACGGCTGTACTGACACACCCACCCTCCCTTACATGTATGGAGGTATTGACCTGCCTACACTCTATACACGTATAACTGATCAACTTGCCCTATATACATGTACGGCTGTACTGATACACCCACCCTCCCCTACATGTACGGTGGTATTGACCTACCTACACTCTATACACGTATGGTGGCACTGACCCACCTGCCCTATATACATGTACGGCTGTACTGACACACCCAGCCTCCCCTACATGTACGGTGGTATTGACCTACCTACACTCTATACACGTATGGTGGCACTGACCCACCTGCCCTATGTACATGTACGGCTCTAGTTACACACCCAACCTTCCCTACATGTACGGTGGTATTGACCTACCTACACTCTATACACGTATAGTGGCACTGACCCACCTGCCCTATATACATGTACGGCTGTACTGACACACCCACCCTCCCTTACATGTACGGTGGTATTAACCTACCTACACTCTATACACGTATGGTGGCACTGACCCACCTGCCCTATATACATGTACGGCTCTACTGACACACCCACCCTCCCTTACATGTACGGTGGTATTGACCTACCTACACTCTATACACGTATGGTGGTACTGACCCACCTGCCCTATATACATGTACGGCTGTACTGACACACCCAACCTCCCTTACATGTACGGTGGTATTAACCTACATACACTCTATACACGTATGGTGATACTGATCAACTTGCCCTACATACATATACGGTGGTAGAGACCCATCCACCCTCCCCTAAAAGTACGTGTTTTCCAATCGTGCTCCGAAGTTCAACTCTCTATATTTTATCAACGTTTCTTGTTGTATTGCAAAGTTATTTTCAATTGGAATTTAATAATCTTGGGTGAAAACGGTGCAAATATGTATATTTTGCATATTTACAACTTATACAACTTATAATGGTAAAAAATACACACTAATTAGATATCCTCAACCAGCCACAGACCATTTACACAAATAGTGCATTCCAAACCCAAAGCCTCTTATTGTAAAACTTCACACAGGCCTGCAATCCAACTAAACAAGTAAGGATTGAAATTAAGAAAGAAGACCATTCACATTTATCGGAGGTGCTTCTCGTTAAATCCAAAGAGACATTTAGTTGAACGAACGACTTGAACGAGAATTTCATCAACATTTTGTCTACATTTTCCGTATTTAACGTTGCTATTTTATTCGTTGATTACGTTTAAATTGCATAACAAACTAAGAAGTAGATTATTTAACAAACTTGTTTTTAACTTTAAACAATATTCATTTGATCTATTGTTTTTAGGCAAGAACCTTTTTAAGACCAAGTGAAACGTGAAAATACTGTCTTAAGATATCAACAAAAAGGATCGTACCACCTTGAACGATATGTCAGTATAATGACAGGACATATGTATATTTAATCAAATGAAAGAAGACATAAAGCTGAAACACAATCTAAGACTATGTTATAGCCAATTGAAGTGACAGTACCGTCTTACGATATCAAAGACAGTTAAGTGCTTTGACGGTTTGTGAGAGTGTCATCAAATGTAAAGCTGAAACATGTTATTCTATGTTTTTGTTACGTGCAATGGATTTGTGGTCATGAAAGTTTTGCTGGAAGCAAAATTTATTACAACTAAAATAACAATCCTTACAATTTTAAATAAATGTTGCTTAAAATAAATGGGTGTTTGATTCGTTGGTAGAAATGACTCTGTAACATAAACCATGGTGGTTTCATGTGTCACAATAACTTTAGTAGGCGATTGGTTAGGCGTGAAAAGGTAACATTTTATAATTCCACGACATTTTTTATAGAAATTATTAGTGTAATCCATCTTTAAATGTATTTTTTGAATATTTAGTAAGTGTAGAATTGAACATATAACGCAATAGAAATACAGAAAACGTATGGTAAAGAATTGAACATTGAGAACTACACAGACCTGTAAGATAAACAAATTTTAATTAGAAGGTTTGGAATTAAAACGTATCATTTGAGTTATTTAATCAACACATATAAAAACAAATATGACATTGAAAATACAACGTGAAATAAAGAATGCGTTTAATTAGTGAAATAAACTCAGTGAGCGGAAGGGAGTGGTAGACCAGGGATTATTACTGTTGCCTTAACTGCTATGTAGTTATCGAGCTGCGTGACCAAATTGCCTTAAGGGGAGCACGCTGTGAGTTAGGCTCTAATGTTAATTATATGGGGAAACAAGCTACTATACCGGTACCAATATCTCTGAAAATATTTGAGATATTCATCTGAAATTTTTTTTTGTGCTTTTATACATGTAATCAAGTAAAACCATGCAGTATAGTTAATTTATAGCAAGTAATTAAAAAAATAAAATTATTTTAAATTTAAGTTTATTATTTTTATCATGTATAACTTAAAATAAAAATATTTACACAGTTAAAATTGAAGATAATATGACATAGTTGCATCATTCTACTCACCAAACTGCCAGGAACAACTGGTGAAAATTTCAAGTCTCTATTCCTAATAGTTTCTATGGAAACGGTACCTAAACTCTAAAAAACTAAACTTTCGGGAAATTGAACTTAAACACGAACACTATCACTGATGCACTAAAAGCCTCCTGGATTGTATTCCACACAGTCACTGTCTTCTAGTTTCCTTTTTGTTAGTCTTCTTCTGACTTTTCTTTTTATTTTCCTCCTGCACTTCTCTGTCAGCTTTTTTTATCCGGTTTTGGTCGATTCTGGTAAGGCCGTCAATCATAAACTTTCCTTGGTTGATTCCCATGCGCTCCAAAACATTAGCCTTAGCTATTGATCCATCATTGAAAGTAATTACAGAGTCAGTTACTCCAAGTTTGAGAGTTTTAATGCCTACAAAAAGAGTCTTTGGGAGCATTTGCCATATAACGCTATTAAAACTCTCGTTTGGGTTTTGGGTTTTCCCATGTAGGCAGCGTTTCAGAAGTTCTGGCTCCGACAAATCCTCAAATATGGGTTTTATTTTCTCCATCACTGGCTTAGGAAGTGAGTTCTTATGTTCATATAGTCATCTTAGCATTTATTAGTCATAATATATGTATAAATTACTTAGACAGTACACTGGTTGTGTGAAAACAAAGTGAGCCGTCAGGAGAGTACACTACTTGTGGCGTAAAAACATGTGTAGACATTATTTATTTGTTTTATCTAGTTGATAATATGCGACTAATGTATATCATGTTATATATTTTCTTAAACAGAATAAAATGGACAACAAGATTATTGCACTTTAAAAAAATCGATTTTTTTTACCCATTTCACGGCATGCTTCCCTTAACCTTTACAACTTTTATTAAACTGTCTTATTTACTTAAACATTTATTTAAAGAATTAGTTTGTAAAACAACAACTATATGTAGAACGAAACAATGAGCCACCAATAACCAGTTTATTCTTATATTTCACAATCAACTAGTGTGGTAGTCTTAAGTAAGTTTATTTACCACCAACCTTTATTTTTATTAGATACATCACCAATAGCCTTTGCAATTGTAAAACATCCCACCACTATCGTGTGTATTTACAAGATAGCCCACATGTGTATTTTTAACCTAGCCAAAGAATAGTATGTGTATATATTTAGTAATTTGTTTACGGTATACATCATTTTTTGTAATTGAACCTAAAACCTATTTAATATCTATTGTGGATTAAAATAATGTGACATGTGTGATTAATAAATCTGTATATATAATAAACACCTAAAATTAAAAGAAAATAAATAATAAAAATATAACAATCATTAAAATTCGACACGATTTATAAAATAAATACCATGAAATCTTAGTAATGTATTAGACTATTTACATTATGCATAATAATAATAACTTTAAAACATAACAATTTAAAATGAAATATATATATTAGAAAAGTTGCATTAATTGTTTGTAACATAGCCCTCCATGTATTCACACCCATGGCATGTCTTTTTGAAACGTAACCAATCAATAGCCTATACATTCATCAGATAGCCCACTAATAACCTGTGCTTTCGTATGAGAACCCAATAATAGTGTGTGTATTTGTAGCGTAGCCCTCCATGTATTCACACCCATGGGATTTTTTTTGTAACGTAACTCATCAATAGCCTATACATTCATAAGATAGCCCACTAATAACCTGTGCTTTCATAAGACAACCCAATAATAGTCTGTGTATTTGTAGCGTAGCCCTCCATGTATTCACACCAATGTGATTTTTTTGTAACGTAACTCATCAATAGCCTATACATTCATAAGATAGCCCACTAATAACCTGTGCTTTCGTAAGGCAACCCAATAATAGTCTGTGTATTTGTAGCGTAGCCCTCCATGTATTCACACCCATGGCATGTTTTTTTTTTTAAACGTAACCAATCAATAGCCTACACATTCATAAGATAGCCCACTAATAACCTGTGCTTTCATAAGACAACCCAATAATAGTCTGTGTATTTGTAGCGTAGCCCTCCATGTATTCACGCCCATGGCATGTTTTTTTTGTAACGTAACCAATCAATAGCCTACACATTCATAAGATAGCCCACTAATAACCTGTGCTTTCGTAAGGCAACAAAATATTAGTCTGTGTATTTGTAGCGTAGCCCTCCATGTATTCACACCCATGGGATTTTTTTGTAACGTAACTCATCAATAGCCTACACATTCATAAGATAGCCCACTAATAACCTGTGCTTTCGTAAGACAACCCAATAATAGTCTGTGTATTTGTAGCGTAGCCCTCCATGTATTCACACCCATGGCATGTTTTTTTTAAACGTAACCAATCAATAGCCTACACATTCATAAGATAGCCCACTAATAACCTGTGCTTTCGTAAGGCAACCCGATATTAGTCTGTGTATTTGTAGCGTAGCCCTCCTTGTATTCACACCCATGGCATGTTTTTTTTAAACGTAACCAATCAATAGCCTAAACATTCATAAGATAGCTCACTAATAACCTGTGCTTTCGTAAGACAACCCAATAATAGTCTGTTTATTTGTAGCGTAGCCCCTCCATGTATTCACACCCATGGCATGTTTTTTTTTAAACGTAACCAATCAATAGCCTACACATTCATAAGATAGCCCACTAATAACCTGTGCTTTCGTAAGACAACCCAATAATAGTCTGTGTATTTGTAGCGTAGCCCTCCATGTATTCACACCCATGGCATGTTTTTTTTAAACGTTACCAATCAATAGCCTACACATTCATAAGATAGCCCACTAATAACCTGTGCTTTCGTAAGGCAACCCAATATTAGTCTGTGTATTTGTAGCGTAGCCCTCCATGTATTCACACCCATGGCATGTTTTTTTTAAACGTAACCAATCAATAGCCTACACATTCATAAGATAGCCCACTAATAACCTGTGCTTTCGTAAGACAACCCAATAATAGTCTGTGTATTTGTAGCGTAGCCCTCCATGTATTCACACCCATGGCATGTTTTTTTTAAACGTAACCAATCAATAGCCTACACATTCATAAGATAGCCCACTAATAACCTGTGCTTTCGTAAGACAACCCAATAATAGTCTGTGTATTTGTAGCGTAGCCCTCCATGTATTCACACCCATGGCATGTTTTTTTTAAACGTAACCAATCAATAGCCTACACATTCATAAGATAGCCCACTAATAACCTGTGCTTTCGTAAGGCAACCCAATATTAGTCTGTGTATTTGTAGCGTAGCCCTCCATGTATTCACACCCATGGCATGTTTTTTTTAAACGTAACCAATCAATAGCCTACACATTCATAAGATAGCCCACTAATAACCTGTGCTTTCGTAAGGCAACCCAATATTAGTCTGTGTATTTGTAGCGTAGCCCTCCTTGTATTCACACCCATGGCATGTTTTTTTTGTAACGTAACCAATCAATAGCCTACACATTCATAAGATAGCCCACTAATAACCTGTGCTTTCGTAAGACAACCCAATAATAGTCTGTGTATTTGTAGCGTAGCCCTCCATATATTCACACCCATGGCATGTTTTTTTTAAACGTAACCAATCAATAGCCTAAACATTCATAAGATAGCTCACTAATAACCTGTGCTTTCGTAAGACAACCCAATAATAGTCTGTTTATTTGTAGCGTAGCCCTCCATGTATTCACACCCATGGCATGTTTTTTTTTAAACGTAACCAATTAATAGCCTACACATTCATAAGATAGCCCACTAATAACCTGTGCTTTCGTAAGACAACCCAATAATAGTCTGTGTATTTGTAGCGTAGCCCTCCATGTATTCACACCCATGGCATGTTTTTTTTAAACGTAACCAATCAATAGCCTACACATTCATAAGATAGCCCACTAATAACCTGTGCTTTCGTAAGGCAACCCAATATTAGTCTGTGTATTTGTAGCGTAGCCCTCCTTGTATTCACACCCATGGCATGTTTTTTTTAAACGTAACCAATCAATAGCCTACACATTCATAAGATAGCCCACTAATAACCTGTGCTTTCGTAAGACAACCCAATAATAGTCTGTGTATTTGTAGCGTAGCCCTCCATGTATTCACACCCATGGCATGTCTTTTTGAATCGTAACCCATCAATAGCCTATATTTTCATAAGATATCCCACTAATAACCAGTGCTTTCGTAAGACAACCCAATAATAGTCTGTGTATTTGTAGCGTAGCCCTCCATGTATTCACACCCATGGCATCTTTTTTTGTAACGTAACCAATCAATAGCCTATACATTCATAAGATAGCCCACTAATAACCTGTGCTTTCGTAAGACAACCCAAGAATAGTCTGTTTATTTGTAAGTTAACCTGCCAATTCACTTAGTGTATATTTCTAAGGTCGTTTACCACTAGCCTGTATGAAATATCAGAACAAAATATAAATGATAATAAAACATAATACTACTTATAGTAAAATACATGTTACATTAATAATAAAGGAGCCTATCAATGTATTCGTGGGTTATATTTAAGATAATCTCTGTAACCTAAAATAGTCCATCACTAGCATATCACATAGATATGTACTTCCACGTGTATGACGTGTATTATTAATGATATAAATCGAAAATAAATATGAATTTGTCTTCGTATTCAAGTTGATATGAAAACTTTTTTAAAAGAAAAATAAATTAACTTAAAAAAGTATCCTTGTAATTTCTAGTAAGTCAATATGATGTACACAATGTATAATTACGATCCAATAATCCAACCTTACGAAATTACGAATACCTGTGTATTCGAAAGATAGGGCCTATCCCACATATACCACGTGTATTCCTAAGTGATACACCATTAGCCTGTGTATTCGTAAGGAATACCTCAGATATTCTGTGTATTTGTGTGGTTGTCTACAGTTAGGCTTTGCTTTTCTATTTAGGGGTTTTTTTTTTAATTAGCCTGTGTTTAATAATAAGGAAGCGCATAATTAAGGATATTAGTAGTAAGGTATATTTAAGGATAAAAGATATGAGAAATTAAGAGGTTGGTTGGTTGACACAACAACCACTTGTGGTTTAAAGTATATATAGGTGAGGCTTAAAGTACACGCTTGTTTATGTGAGAGTAGTTACTATTTAGTAAATGAAATATAATAATAAATGTTTAATATTGTTAATGGAAGAATATCTTAGTTAATTTAGGCTAATTCACCCCATAATTGGTGGATAATCTGTTTGTATAAAATTGTAATTAAAGTTACCAGTAGATAGGTTTAGGTATGCAAGTATTACCATACCGTCAAATAACAAAGAAGGGTATGGTAGAACATGTTATCCTAGATTGTTATCAAAGATTAATTAGTTATTACTAATTACCAGTTGTCCCTGCGGTAATTGAATATGTAATGGTACTTGGCTGTCCATGTCAACATTAACATGGTATCGTAATACATAGGGTGTGTTTGTAGCGAGGGCGTATGGACAATATATCAATGTAACCACGCACAGAGGAACCTTAGGCACCTTGCCGTAGGGTAGCATACCTGTCACAGATGTTACATGACATGTAAATACAGATAGTAAATAAAAATAAAGTGTTCAGTAATAAAAATACCAAATAATCATTGTTTTGGAAATATTTATTATTTTATTTCTCGGCGTGATGGCTCAGTGCCTATGGCTTCAAACTGCGGAGAGCAAGGCCAAAGGTTCGAATCCTCAATAGAGCTAACGGTCAGTACTTCACTAGTTGAATTAAGTTCAAGAAAATACCTTTAGGCTCATATGAACTGGTGAGTGTAGTTAAACACAATTTAGGAATAAAATGGTTGATATATTAAATATGTTAGGTTCTGATAAAAAAAAAAAAAAAAAAAAAAAAAAAAAAACTAGCTGTAGATTTAGACTTTAAACAACAGAGCATTGTTGCTGTGTGTCTAATAAGGTTAGTGGAGTCTTGGCATATTTTTAAACAAAAGTATGTTAGTAACAACTTGAAAATGGAATACATATTTTTAACACATGAAGAGGATGTGAAAACCGTTATCTAGGTTTGATGTCTCGTGGAGAATGGGTTAAGGGGTAAAGAAAGAGCAGTGACAAATCTATCAAAATTAGAACGACTAAAGGATCGGAGCTATTAACGACTGCACATTTTTCATTAAATTAATAAATAATGAATAACTTATGGTCCAGAATCACTCAAAATAGCTTTGAAAGTACTAAAAATACTTAGATAGTTCTTTTTTTCTTGAAAAACTAATTATTGAGAACAATTTATCATACGATAATTGGTTTACGTGGGCTGGTCGTGGATGGTTCGGTTCACCTGTTCAATCCCTAGTTACATAAATTTCGTTATTGTAAATTCCTTTTAGTTTAATGATTTTATTATTTTTATATTCATTTAAAAGGAATGCAGGGATCGTTATTTTTCTCTTTAGTTACTTTTATTTTTGTCTCAATAGTTTTCTCTTTATTATTGCAACTGTATTAATTTGTGTTCCCCTATAGTACATAGCTTATTATGTCTATTATATTCGATTTGTAGTCAGGTGTGATAGAGTGCTCAATAGCCCTAAACTCTCCATTTATATAATGTTTTTTTCAATGATAAATAAAGATCTTTTATATCGTTTTAGCTAGATATAATCTGATCTACTTATAATTTGTTACAATATATTATATATTTTAAATTTTTTTGTTTTAAAACAAAACTGTTTTGAGTTAGTACTAGTATATCTTAAATTTTGAAAAAAAGTCATACCTGTAACAGAATGGACTCTGGTTTTTACTAATAAAAAGAAATAATTATTTATCAGTAAGACATCGATCGTCAATGTCTTACTAAGAAATGGGCGAATGTGGATTTCGAATAATTAGTACGAATGTAGTCGTTGTTACAAACTAAGATAGACTATTCTTTAGAAAGTGTCATTCTATGGTAGCCTGGCGACAAATGAACAGCTGGTGGTTATCAGCTGATCACTTCCAAAATAGATTATTATTTCGTATAATTATGTAAATGAAATAAAATAACAATATAGTTAATTTATGCAAACATTATAGCATGATAACCGTTTCAGTTGTTGTATTCCAATCTAAATGACAATGATAATTATTCAACTTATTAGATTTATTCAGTAACTCATGTAAATTTTAAAGTTTAAACATGTATTTTATTCATCGGGAAGAGTATTCTCTCAATATTAATTAGATATAATTAATTCAGGGTTTTTATTACTGACTTAGCCTGTATTCATATTCACAAATCACGTTCAATTGTAATTTGTAACAAAGCTAACCTCTGATTAATCCACTAATTTTCTCAGTACTTTGACTACTCAGCTCTCAGGCATGTTGTCTATCACGGTGCAAGTTCGCGTCTCAAACACTAATTTAACACTCGAAGTTTGCTTGCTTTAGACTATCCGAGAGACTTCTCCTTCCTTCAAAGTTAAAGATTTAATCTATCATTGCTGACTCAATGTATTTAACCTAATTTCCACAAGTCAACTCAACTTGATGTTTTCTGGAGTAAAATATTTCCGTTATTTTTGTTATTTTTTATTTATTTTGTTTACTATTTTCTGCTACAGTCGTTGGTTTCTCACAGAAACATTTAATATATAAAGTCCATCTACTGCCTTTTATAAAATAATCATATATTTATAATGTTTTATTTATGTATATATAGTAGTATGTGACTGTTAATAACTAAGGTAGTAAATAAAAGTTAGATAATTAACGTTGTATTCCTGTGGGAACTCCCTATAAGAAAAGCCCTGAGTGAGGTAGAACGGTTGGGTCCGATTCACAGTAAGGTTTTCCACGTAAAATTAATTTTGAAAAGTAAATTTAACGAACATAACTATAATAAGAACGAAAAAATGTTTGTTAAATTTTGTAAATAATACATACTACGCTAATAAACTATAAATCTTGCAGCAAATACATTTATTTTTATAAATATTTAACTATGCTTTTAAATAAAAAAAAGTTGTAAACATTCAGATAAAAACTAATCAGCTATTGCCAAGAGAGTATAATGACTAGATATTAAAATAAATTTTATAAATTACTACAGAGAGAACAATAACACCTATCTTTTAACTTTTATGCAACAAGTTTCTTATTGAAAGACATAACATGCAACTTTTCACTTACTACCGAAAATAAATGTTTGAATATTAATTATGTTTTGCAAAGAAATGTTCAGGTAGTACTGAAAAATATACATCGTGTAGTTTTTATAGGCATTTTTAAATTAAAAAGAGACCAAAACAAATAATTTCGTCGTATTTTATTTGTTATTTAGATTTAGTTAATTTAACTAATTCAAATAATTCATATCGATTTCAGATGAACAATAATTGTAAAAACAAGAAATTATTAATAATAATATATACATTTTTCACACCCATATAAAGATCCTTCAAGAGTATGTACAAGAAAACCGCTTAATTTGAAAACGTAAAACTGAGGAGATATTGTGGTGAAAATATGAAATAATATATTTCATTTTCTGAAAATGTTTTTTTTCTTCCTCTTGTATTTGCCGGATCTTGTGTCACACAAAGATGTGTAATCGTTTGATACAGTTTATTTTACCAATATCAAACGATTTTGGTCTACTATTTTTTAGTATTTTTAGTAAAGATTTTTTTATTTGGGCTAAATAATTACATCACCACGTGCAATAAACAACAATGAAACCATTACTAATGCACTAGGGGCCTATTAAACAGCTGACTAATTCGCTCTTCACTATAAACTACTTGGAATAAAACTGGAAAAGTTTTGACATAGAACCATTGTTGCCACAACCAACCACTTCTTCAGATATCGTTTCAATTTTATTTGAACTATAGTTAACAACTAGATAAATTCTTAACTTAACATTAAAAAAAAAAAATATTTTTTACAATTTACAAATGATGCATGATTAATTGACCTTATATACGTGTAATCTTACATATTATGAACTTGATTCGGAAATAAACAAATACTGTCAATTATTAACAAATACCCACCTACCCACCCATACGTGCAGTGGTAATGACCCACCCGCCCACCCATACACGTACAGTGGTGATGACCCGCCCGCCCACCCATACGTGCAGTGGTAATGACCCGCCCGCCCACCCATACACGTACAGTGGTGATGACCCACCCGCCCACCCATACACGTACAGTGGTGATGACCCGCCCGCCCACCCATACACGTACAGTGGTGATGACCCGCCCGCCCACCCATACGTGCAGTGGTAATGACCCGCCCGCCCACCCATACACGTACAGTGGTAATGACCCGTCCGCCCACCCATACACGTACAGTGGTGATGACCCACCCGTCCAGCCATACACGTACAATGGTGATGACCCACCCACCCACCCATACACGTACAGTGGTGATGATTATTTTAAAACCATACATTATTTTAAAACTGCACCTTTTGTTATAGAATGCAGCAAAAATTCTCTATAACATTTACGGTGGCTAATTGGAAAGTGGTTATTTAAACAAAAATGAAAATACATTAATTGTTTTAGAGGTGAAATAATTTTATTGCCACAGTCTAATGGCTTAAGACATTTTGATCATACAAATTAATTTAATTGTATTTCTTTTAATAATCCTCTATGCAGACGATTTTTTAACACTAGTTTCATGTTCAATCCTTAGTGATTTTGGTTTACCAGGAGAGCGGAGAATTTATGCGCACACTAGTTCTTCTGTGTCCTCATTACTTCTTCTAGAGTACTTCACAACTTCAAACCTGTCTAACTGCTTCTGTAATGCTGTCAAAGACAATGGTCCACGCACAACATTTTACTTTTTGCTCAACAGAACAAAGGACAAGGGTTAAGCCACTTCACGAGCTTCGTTTTCAGTAAAACACTTCAATAGAGCAAATTAGCTTTGTTGCAAAAACCATTGATCAAGAAATAATGGCAAACAAAACAATGATCTTTAGAACTGCAATGCAGTAAAGGTATGTAGTACCAATTCAAAGAAAATAATTTTTAGAGGAAGAAAATCGGTAAACTTTCAATCCTGCTCCCGTAACTGTTAGAAGGATGTTAATGGCATGTTTTTAAAGCCTCTACAAAAAGGGTTTGCAAAGTTTCCTAATTGTCTATGCATAAATGGGTAACCTATACAAAATCAACGCATCAACCTCTTCATGAGACACCTGGTATGAAACATTCACTGTAATTAGGTTACGTTTTTTTATTAAAGATTTCATGTAAAAATTTCATCCACAAAGTATGCTCCGTTTTGAAGTGAGTTTGTGAATCATTACTAACCCCTAAGGTTTTAAGAGCATACAGGTAGAATATTTTAGTTTATACTTTTAAAATAACAAATATTGGTGATCCTTTTTCCTATAAAGATTTAACTTACAGTATTACATGTCTAATAATTAGTAATTAAACTTACAACTGCAACATTAAAACAGTGTAATGGTAAATATTATATTGTACTTCAGTCTAAATGTATATTGTGACATCCAGAGTGGCCTTATGCCTGGGAACCGGTGATGCGGAAGTAATGGATGGGTCGCTGATCATCTGCCCTGCTTGTTTACAACCTTTGGGGCACAATGGCTTACGCATGAACGCCTTTACCTCATCAATGGACTTCTAGATTCTTCTCGATTGACGAGCCAGCTCTGTCACGGAACTTCGGGGGCAGGGGAATTCAAGAAGCTTCTAGATGGAGACCTGCAGGTGATATATACGGCCCGGATACCAGCGCGAGTCAGTCAGTCAGTCAGTCAGTCAGTGAGTCTAGAGCCTACAGCCCGGGTGTTTGCAGCGACAGTGAGCGTGAAGTGTCCGAGTATAGTGAAGTGGTCTACGGAGAAGTTACCGGTGAGTGGTTCGTTGTGGGGATCAACGAAGGAGCAGTGCGGTACTTGTGGACGACTTCTGAAGGGACACTGAAGAAACTGTGAGTGAACTGTTAGCATTGGACTGTAGGTAGTAGGGAATCTAGTAAAGTCACTTCGTAGTCAGTAATTGTAAATAATAGTAGGGAATCTAGTAGAGTCACTTTATAGTTAGTAATTGTAAATAATAGCAGAGAATCTAGGAAAGCCACTTTATAGAGCTAGGAATTGTAATTAAAAGAAGGGAATTCAGTAAAGTCACTTTGCAATTAGTAGTTGTAATTATTGATGCCATCTAAGATTGTAAATATAAATTAGTTTAACTGTAAAAGTAGGCCTAATAGTAAATTGTACTTTTCACAATAGTTAAAGTTAAGGAAATAATCCGTTTAATTATAATAAGTTAATTTTATATATTCAATAAATTTAGTAATTGTTTAGTATATCGTGTTGCTTATTTGTAAAACCCACATAGCGATTAATTATTTATAATTTAGGACAAATTAAAAACGTCACAATATTAAGTTTTAATTGTTCGTATTTGTTTCATTGACCTAGATATACTTTACCAACGGGTAAAATATGTCTTTCTATAGAAAAGGTTTATTGTTCAAAACTAATGAATACATTTTATTGAAATAGCAACAGAGTATGGCTGGAATACATCGAACATAGAAATGGGGTTACATTAACATTTTATGGGCTTCTAACAAGGCATGCGCCTAATATTTAAAGTGAATTGCGTGTTATAAATATATATGACAGGGAGTTTGATTTTCATTTAGTTGTTTTTGTAAAATCTGGTAATAATGATTTAAGTATTTTTAGGTATAAATTTTGCGAAACCAAAGTAAGACTGTTTTTCTGGTATTTTTACTCGTACAGTAATTTATATGGCATGGGTTACTTTAAAATAGATAGTTAAATCTCTCTTGATGAAGCAGAAAAATATTCTCAACTAATTATTTTAGATATATTGATAAAGGATATTATATAACAATATAGTTATTTAAATTGAAATAAAATGTATAAAATAAGAAAATTGTAATCAAGACATCATTTTCTTGTAAACGTTAATACTTGTATAGCTGAATATAAAAAGTTTTAAATTTATAATTTGTATTGAGTAATTAATTTATTTGCTTAGTTTATTATTTGTTTTATAACATAATCCAGTAATCTACTAAACCCTTAGCACTTACTGACTAAGAGCTCTAGACATGTTGTTGCTGGAGGCAAATATAATACCAGAATGTATGTAGTAACACAAAACGTACATTAAATATGGCAAACTATTTTTCCAATAAGAAATTGCATAGAAAGCTAGACTCATTTATTTCTAGAAAATCATATTAAGTGAAACAAATCAGTTTAACTACTGGAAAGTAAGTTGCGACAAAGCCCACAAGATGGTGTTCATATATTGCGTTCTGTACACACATTAATTTAATGTACATACAGTTTGAAATTATGGAAATATAGTCATCGTCGAGGGAAATTACTTTAGACTTTACAAAAACGTCCAGTATAAGTATCATATTACATATAAATAATGTTTATCTATCTATCGATTATATCACAATTTATACAATAAAGTAAACAGAGAAAACCCAACATGAAGGCTATAAGACTAGTCGGCAAAACGATTCAGTATGCACATACAAAAAGAAAACTACTGAGATGCAATACAATCTGTAAATGTATATAAAAACATGTAAAAATGTACTATCTACATATGTACAAAGTATTTGAACAGACCGACAATAAAATCTATGATTATCACTAAGAAAAAAACTCCACTGCATAACAACCTAAGAGAATACAAAAAATAAGTGTTGAAAGTGAGATACTAAATACTGTCTAAAATTATGTGTAGGATAGTAGTAGGATGTTTGAATAAGTAATACTATTCAAACAGTAAATAATATTAATTAATAATTAATGTATAATAGAATAATAAATAGTATAATAATATGTAGAAAATAATTAGTGATACAATAACACTAATAATAGAAAAGTTTCCAATAAATAATAATAAAATAACTATATATGCATACAAAGAACATTTTCAACGGTTGACAAATGTAGAATATGTTATAATTCCAATACACTTATACGCTATGCACACCACTATGTTTGACTTAGTTAAACTATATGAATTCGAAATTTATAGCCCCTTCATTAGGTGAAATTGAAAATTATCATGTTCAAGATAATTATAAACAAATACAAACATTGCAATTAAATTATAAAAAAGAAAAAGAACAAAAACTACAGTTATGTTATGTTAAATAAATAAAAAAAGTGTGAATTGTAACATATTAAAGGAGGGAGGGGATATAAATTAAGATACTGCACTTTGAATTTTATCAGCTGGCCACTTCAAGATGTAACTTCGAAATGTGAATAATAAAAATAATAAATAAAAATAAAAAAAAAAATGTTCATATTCCTTTTAACTCTTGACAGATTAATTTGAATATTTTATGATTAAACTGTTTCATATACTATGGCAGTAAATAATAATTTGCTATGAGGGTAGTACTAATAAAGGTCTTTCGCTATGTATCACCAGGTAACACAAATTTGTTTGGTTATACACAAAACAAGACAACGAGTTTGAGAAACATATGTAAATAATTAAAAGAAGATAAGAATAAATACATGGTAAATTTTACACTCTAATAGTATATATTAGAATGAATATTTTGTTAAAAAATGTTATCATAATAAACAAGCATTTTGAATAGGCCCACTTTAATTATTCACTAAAGATAAATTACTTTTGTTAACAAAATATTTTAACAGGCATTTAAATATTTTGAAGATGAAACAGATTTCATTATTTTTTAATATTCTTTTCTGATGTCATGGGTTGTTGTTAAGCAATGTTTAGCAATTGTCGACTTTTCTTCTTTATTAAATAAAAATGTGAATTATGTTCTTAAAATCTTATTTTTAAATTTCTCTTTGTTAGTTCTAAATATTTTTCTTCACAATTATCACAAGTAATTTCGTAAATTCCAGATAGACTTTCATTTTTAGTTTTGTCTCTAGGATTATTCAGTCTTTTTCCTTTACTTTTTTAAAACTCGTTGTCTTGTTTTGTTTATAACCACATAAAATTATATTGCCTGCCGATGGACCAAAAAAAATGCTTTTTATTAGTAATTTGTAAAAATGTATAAACAAATTAAATTATGAGTATTAATTAAATTTACGGAAGCCGATAGTGAACATAATTATACTACTATAAATATAATAAAAATAAGTAAAAAGAAAAAAAATACAAATGAGAGATACTTTGCAGATAATATCTGCCTTTATTAAAGTACAAACAAAGTGTATATAAACAGCTGTTCTCTTTGTGTTCTTGTATAATCTGACAAGCTCGGTTTTCACTGCCTGAGGTGCTTGTGTCAGGGTTTTGAATTAAAATATAATTTCGTAGCACGATAATTAGCGCTATAAATACGATACAGTGTTATACTTATTTCATTTTATAAAATATTTGTATCTTATTAACAACCATCCTTTAAATAATTAAAAATCAAATACTTCTCCATTGATAACGAAAAGGCGATAACTAAAACTTTACCTAAAGAAATATAATGTACATTTTGAATTATAAATTTGAATAGTTATATGCAGCTCTATTAAACAACAGCTTAATTTATAAAACAGATAAAAGTGATGCCAACTATTCTTCTTGAAACCAATCACGTCTAGTAAAGGGTGATTTAATTTACTTGGAAGTGCAGATTCTTTAAAAACATTTCAGGAATAAAGTCAATGCTTCAAAATATCCAGAAAATTTAAAACCTTGGCACCGAATACAATCATAGATTCAAATGGTTTTTAGATAATAATTTCAATGTAAACCTTTCCTTACAAAATTATTTATCGAATAAATGTCCAAATAACTTGCAATAATTGTTTATATTGTCAAAGTGAGTGTTATAAACAGCAAAGTGTTAAGTAACCTTCGCAGTTTATCAGACACAATTGCTCACCGTCTAACTCATGCACACTTGTAATGTACTTCATCAATAAAGAGTTTCTGCTAGTGTGGTGGTTTGGGTTATGAACCCAGGAAAATAGGATTTTATTAAACTTAAAAAAAATCTAAAGCAGTTAATTTTCATCCCACCCACCCACCTTTAGACCTACAGTGGTCTTACCCCTCCCATCCATTCACGTACAGTTCGAATCCCCAACTGATCTAACAGTCGGTTCCTCACTGTGTTCTGTCAAAAGGCCAAGTGAATTTGCAAGTAATGTTAAAAGGAGATATATATATTACATAATTTTTTTAAAGCTAAACATATTTTTGATATTTAACAAACATTGTTAAATACTAATTTGAAATTTTATTTATTTAAGTATGACTCGACAAAGTTCAATTTATATGTATAGGCTACAATACTACAACCAAAGGCCAAGTTCAGTCAATCACCAAAATCGAAAACCAAATGTTAATTTGGGAATGCTACATTCCAAAATGGAATGCCCAAATCTCATAGTGGGAATTATAAGCATACCTACAAAATGTTCTTGGTAACAATTTCGATTATTGGCCAAATTTACTCTTTAAGTTTAAATATAAATAATAACATCAATAAAAATAAATCTAAGCCTTGAAATATTTCCAAATATCTTTACCATTACTGAACCGGAACTTTGACATACAATTGGAACGTGGGAAATGTAAATCCAGGGTATATTTGAGACGTGACCAGTTGATGCAACATCCTTTTTTGTCCTAGTTTTGATCCTGTTACCACTGTTGTCCTACAATACAAACCATGACCTTTCTATTCAATCTTGGTAAAGGAGCAGAAGGGACGTTGAATTCAACGTTGAATATTCAAGACACTAACCATTACTAAAGCAACGTATCTGAACTCAGCCACGTCCCTTGGGCTATTCTTAAACTTCATCTTAGCCCTTGCAAAATATTATAAACTTTTCCCGATAGTGTTCCAAAGTTTGTATGGATCTAGGAAACCATTTAGTTCATTATTTTACAAAATTTTAGCTGTATCGGTGAGACCTTAAATTAAATTTAAAATTAAAATTATTTGTTCCAATAATTATGCACTTTCATGCCACTTCTGGCGTTACGATTTCTGTTGAAAAAGTGGTGAATTGTGATTTTATCTTACCATAATTGTCTGTGTTTACTCAACAGACATGCATAATTTGCGTTAAATTAGGGTGCCAGGCTTGCGGCAGTAATGTTTGTGAATTCGGTTTAGAATGATAATTGGTGTTTAGAATGATCACATAATGACCACTAATCACGAATCGCCCTGAAAGTAGTTTTTCCATTATATCTCAAGAAATAATTGGTATAGACCGAAATAGTTTTCAAATTCATTTGAAGTGCAAAATCATATAAATTAAAAAAAGATGGTTAAAACATGATTTATATTGATATAAATATTAAAAAAATAAATAATAAAAGTTGTGACATTGGTGTTTTTCCATATTTTCAGTAAAACCCGTGATTTCCACCGAATAAAAAAAAGCATATCTTGTAAAAATACAGCCAATTTTGTGACCTATTCAGGCAAAGTATTCAAATTTTATTAGGTGGCAATAAACTGCATGATAACTGTTGTTTTCTCACTTAATGAAGATATAATATAATTAGACTATGTTAACGCATAATTTTTTTTACCATTGATTTTGTGGAAAAATTCTGCATTCCATTCAACAATTTAAAAAGTTATCGTTTTAAAACATATGTTACTGTTGGAAACTAGATTAATAAGGAAGCCCTTGCAGGCTTCGAGGGCCAATCTCGTAACTCACTGCACTTCAGTCACCTCGGCTTTCGTGACTACTTCAACTGGAGGAGGAATATGAAAAGAAACTTGACAAATGTTTGGTATTGTTTTTGTTTTAACAATTGGTTATTACTAAGTAAAACAATCCAAGGGTTTTAATCTGCACTGAAAATACGCGTATTTCACTAGCATCAACTTTACGAACGTAGCCTAACCACTGCTATGTGTACCCATAGTCTATCTAGTGATAAAAAAAATTGGATCTTTTAACGCCAAAGGAGTGAATCCCAGTTAATAGTTTACATTATTTATGATATATTTTAAACCGTTATTGACCATTAAGCTCTGAAATGTGTCTAATCAAGTTGTATTATTTTCTTTCTTCCTCAAAAAATTGGCTGGGGTCCGTTTCGTATTCGGATTAAAGTATTAGATGGTAGACCTCATTCCATGAATAGCTCTACTATCGCATTCCAGTGAAATCCCAAAACGTTGACTGGCAAATTATATTTCATGTGTTTTCAGCAAACGTATTGAAATACGTTCAACGAAATTATTGAAGAAAAGACGATCATGTACCAAAATTTTAATTGACATAATTACACATATTTATTTTGCGTGGGTCAAGCTAGGATATGTTTGCCCAAGATAAACTATTTTTAGAGCAGGTTACAAAAATACCACCGTACTATGGGTGGGTGGGTCAATACCACTGTACGTGTATGGTTGGGTGGGTTGGTATAGACTTACGACATACGAAACAAATCCAAGCATATACTTAGGTTGTATTACATTTATAAATGTTAAATAAACATATCTCCGTATTTTTTTACATATTTTACATTTATTTCTTTAATTTAAAATATTGTATTGAAAATCAACAAATATAGTGTTGTTTATTTGTTAAGTTGATGCGTGACAGAGTAAAAAATACAGCAGGGTAGCTGCTATTTTATAATTGCCTCAGAACGGAAAGTTAATTTTGATTAAGAGTTTAATTTCAATAAATTGGCTCTATAGCAGTTGTAATAATTTGTTATTTATGTACAAGTATTTATTTTATTTATATACGCTACATGACTAAGTGGTAGGACATGAGTAGGTCCCAATCTTAAATTTGTTTATCAGGATTCTCATTGCCTGGTATATTATTTAGAAATAAAATTACGACATAAGTAGTGGAAAGAGTCTGGGTCTTATAGAAATGTTATTTTAAAGTTTTGGTTCTTTGAAAAATTACCATGTAATTTAAGCGTTATTAATATATGTGATACAAAATATTATTAATAACATATTTCCAAATGTTGTTAAAAATAATACATATAACATAGCAACGAGGGCAAGCTATTTGTTATATAGGTTACTATCGTAAATGTTTTCGTTAAATTGAAGACATTAATCCGATTTTTCGGTTAAATAAAGCTCCACAAAACACCAGGTCTTTATTTTATTTCTACACTTAACTTCACAGTATTTATTTGATTACATAAGAAATTCGTTCGTCACAAAATGTCTCGAGCTGGAGAGAAAAAAAGCTTTATTAGATTAATATTAAAGCTTAATAACCAAAGATGGGGAGAATAGTATATGTCAAAATATCCTGGATTTCACCCCACTGGCCCTAAAACATCAAACGACACTTACAGTAGCTTTGTTAATAAATAACATTTATTAATACATTAAAGAATAACGTCTATTTATGTTTATAACTTTTATACTGATGGGAAAATTTCGTTTTAGGTATATTTTAAATAATGTGAATTTTTATACCGGAAAAACAGCTGTTAAACAAAAACCGTTCAAAGTATCTCATTTGCTCCATTTATTTTAATAGTCCACTTCCTGTTACCGTGGCCGGAGGTCGAGACGATACGAGTGCAGAGAATAAAGAATTGACACTCGTAGAGTACAGGGATATCCCCTAGTTTGTAATTAATTAGTTGTAACGAGAGTTAAAACACCAATGCTTTAGAAACAGATAATCAGGAAAACTATCAGAACATGTACAAAAATAATATTACTTTTTGTACCATTATACATTCTTAAAATTGTTAAAATAAAAAGTTTAAAGACTTTGTGATTATATAGCAAATGTATTTAGTAATGACTACAAAAACACAATTAAAATGTTCTTCGAATAAGAGACAAAGCGTTGACATTACACATTACAACATTACGCAGATCGTGGTGAAATGCATGACAGCGTCATTATTAATACGTGTTAGACTGTCTTTACAACTTCTGTCAACTCCAGACTGAGTTTGTGTAATAAGTTTGTGAGTATAGTTAATGGCATCCATCTCAAACTACGTAGTACATTAAGGGAATCGCTATGTTACAAATTAATTTAAAATAGGCGACGCCCTGCAAGTTTCGCTTGCCGACTCGTCACTTGCTGCACTCGTGTCACAAAAATGTAATTTTTTGTTAAATAGCAGTTTTTTATCATTTAAAAAATCAGACGATTTAAAATCCACAATAAAAATACGTATTGTTTACACTAGTAGAAAAATAACAAATAAAAACAACTTTCAGTAGTATTAGTAAAATTACAGAAAACCATTGAATTCTGTCGGGACAGTAGAGAGAACTCTTTAATTATATTTCCGAAAATTTTCCCACAGTCCTCAAGCTTTAAAACGAAACTAATCAAGCTATTTTATCTACATCCTAGCTTAAGAACTTCATGAGAAATATATAAATATATAAATTCACTTATGGTTGGTTCTATTTCATTAAAAGAAACTGGTGTGAAATGCTTTGAACAGTCATAAATAGAGTAATTACGGTATATAAAATTTTGTCGGGAAACCAATACGAATATTATTTAATAAACAAGACGTAAACTCAAATTATATTACACACAGGATGAAAACACTGATGTGAAAGGTGTGAGAGGTGTTACACTCAAGGTTATAGAGTCCTATCTTAATTTAAGACAGCAGGTTGTGAGGTGGAAGGCGAATAATTCACAACCATATTATTGTTAAACACGGAGTCCCTCAGGGTTCCGTGCTAGTCCCATTTATCTTAATTGTAGCTATTAATGTCCTGTATTATACTGTACATAGAAATGTCTTATTTTATGCTGATGATTCTACCATATTTAGTAGCCATACTGACTATGCCACATCTAATACCATGGTTCAAGGCTTGCTCTTAATTGCAGCCGAGTGGTTTTCTAAGAACAAATTGGTGCTGAATGAGTTTAAGACAATCAATAACTTTTAGCCTCAAAAGTAATCTGCATGAAAGCCCCATTAAACTTTTAGGTTTTGATTTAGATTCCCGGCTTTACTGTGCATGCAAATAATCAGTGCAAAAAAGTAAGCAGGGTGCTCTACGTGCTTACAAAACTAAAGAGTGAGTTGTCTGATAGTTTTGTAAAAATAGCATATTTTGCTTTTTTCTACTCCTATGTAATACATGGAATTAGACTCTGGGGACATTCACGCGGTGCTTTAAGACTTATATAGAAGTGAGCATTGAGCATTTTAAATGGTGCCTGCAGGTTGGTTCACTGCAGAGACCCATATTCTCTAAAAATAAGATTTTAACAGTGTATAGTTCATTTATTCTTCATTGTTTAGTAGAAATTAGAAGAATGGATACAGATATTGTTAGGAATTTGCTATGAGACCAGAAATGGGTCAACCTATTCTCTGGTAGATGTAGATTAAGCAGACCCCTAAACTGTTTTCCTGTTTCAGGTAAAAGGTATTACAACTACCTTCCATTCACTATAAGATCTTTACCCAAAAACAAATTTACTTATGTCCTGAAAGCCTTGATTTTGGACATCTCTTTTTATAGCCTTAATGCATTTGGGGATGCTGACCACTTCCGCTTGTTAGAATACTGTAGGCCTAACATTGTAACTGCAAGTCAGGTATGAGTTTGACACTTTGTCTGCATGAAGGTTTGATTGTGCACGCTGTGCATGCCATTGAGCATGATTATTTTGATATGAAGTTTCGCATGATGTTTGACGTAGCTTCTGCAATCTGTGAATGCCATTGAGCATGATTATTTTAGTTTTGTTAGCATTACTTTTTTTTCAAGTATAGTATCTTGCATGTATCTTAGACATATCGTATTACAATGTTATTTTGTGTAGCTGCCAAATAAAGTCATTTTAATCTATATTCATTCCACCAGAGTTATCCTGGATTGTAAATATAGAAAAACTTTATACATAATATGTGGAACAGTTATTTTTTACGCAACTCTTCCCTTATTTATTGATCAATTTTAAAATTTGAGGAGTCAAAAACGTTTCCCTCAACTATTGATAATTATAAGTTCATTCATAAATATATTTTCACCCTGAGGGTCACAAGACACCCTCGATGTACATTTTTCAGCATTAAGAATGTCACGAGTTGTTTAAATTGATTACAAAATAACGACCATTTAAATGTGAATAATTATAATTATCATACTCATGGGGTGCTTAATATAAATTTATAAATATTCGAAAAAGTAAATTTGATTTTATCCAGTTATTATTTTTTATCTCTTTGCTCTGTCAGTCCTATAATAATTTTCGAACCATTCATATGATTATTACGACAGTTTAAGAAGTAATGTATTTGTCCCTAGAGGAGGCTAAAGTGCAGCGAGTGAAACTAACTTCAAACTGGAGTTACTTAGAAACTAACTTCCCATAGTTACTAAATAATAGTTTGGTCATTTTACTAGAGACTCAGAGTGAACAACCTGCAAGATAACTTAACACCTCTGTCATACAGTAACAGTTACCGAACATCTAACAAGGTTGTTCCAGTTAAGTCAATATGTTACGTAATGGAACCGTTACACAACTGCAAGAGAACTTAACACCTCTGTAATACAGTAACAGTTACCGAACATCTAACAAGGTTGTTCCTGTAAAATCAATATATTACGTAATGGAACCGATACAACAACTGCCAGAGAACTTAACACCTCTGTCATACAATAACAGTTACCGAACATCTAACAAGGTTGTTCCTGTAAAATCAATATATTACGTAATGGAACCGATACAACAACTGCCAGAGAACTTAACACCTCTGTCATACAGTAACAGTTACCGAACATCTAACAAGGTTGTTCCTGTAAAATCAATATGTTACGTAATGGAACCGATACAACAACTGCAAGAGAGCTAAACGTCTCTGCTAGCCGATAACAGTTACTGAACTTGTAACAAGGGTGCTCTTGTGTAACTGCACCGTTATTACAAGGAAACAATTGCAAGAGAACTAATAGTTACTGAACATCCCAATAATAGTCACTGAACATGTATCAAAGCTGTTTGTACCAACTAAACCTGTTACGTAATGGAACCGTTTCAATAATGTCAGATAGTTTATGTCTACTCTACGTGAAACATAACCTGATTAATTGGAGAGTATAACAAGTAACTCTATTACAACACTAGTAAGTTTCGTATCATGTTTCCTTTTTAACATCTATATTATTTGTGACCAACTAAGACATTATCGTAATGCAGATTTAGGAACTATATTTTATGTGTTTTATAAATATATATGTACTGTAAATACTTGTCATCCTCTTAAATTAGACTTAAAGGGGTTTCTAGATTATAACACTTTGTTATCTAGGAGAACGACAGCAGGCTGAGCTTTTATATTGAAGTGAAATACGGAGGTTAGGGTAAGAAAGCGTAGAGATCTATCCATTATAGAGCAAAGGCTGATGGCTAGTGGAAAATAAACAAGGATTGATTTGATAGTATAATGGACTAGGCTCAAGCCTCTAACATTTAGCCCAGTTTATACTCGAGTATTTGTTTTATATCGTCAAAAACCTCCTAATGTTGACTTTGCTGGGCTTATAAATTTTATGAATCAAATTGGTTTTGCTTGCTTAATATGTTGTGACTCAAGTTTCAGACAAGATACAGAGATCGCCACTAACAGGAAAGACACAGAATGCGAGTTTACAAACTTCGATCTTTCCAAGTCGGCATTCGTTTCCTCGATAAATGTCCAAATTCAATAAAATATGCTCCAACACTAAAATGTTTAAACTCAATTTTAAACATATTAATGGCTTCGTCATGTGCGAGAGGGATATTAAAAGACTAACCCCGGGTTTGGCTGTTGTGAATATGTTGGAGTATAAAAATACACTGTATATTTGAAGGAGGTTTTGATATGTGGTTATGAACAATATCAAAACATTTAAAATTGTATTTTACTCGCAAATATTTAACTATAATAAGTATTTTAATGCATTTTAAACAAATTACGAGTTTTGATGTTTACTCTAGTACTTTAAAGGCACAAATATCTCTTAATATTTTCAGTTCAAGGACAACATATAAGCCTCATTTTGAGTTTCAAACTTGTCTGGAAATACTCAAAATGTGTGTCAGTGAGTGAGTGCATAATTGAATATTTATTGAACTATAGACATTGGTGTAAAAATGAGCCAAATGTACGTTACGTTGGTAAAGTACTTTGATATTCATGTTGTCGATAAAACTGTCGCTGCACATATATCGTCAGGAAAGTGGCCCTAAGGTTCGCCCAGAGAAGTGCTTCCACACTGAATCACCATGTGTTGGTAGTTAAATGTATACAGAATAACACATGAACATATTTTTCCTGTCATGAAACTGGATTTCAGGATTTTATAATCAAGTTTTAGCCATATGGTCAAATAATAACTGCCAAAAATGGATAAAAATTTAGTATAAACTATTTTAAGTTGTTTTAATAGTTATTTATTAAATCTCAAACAAAATTACAACATTATTGGGATCTTTTCCGTTAATTCACTACCACCATATGTATTTTTTGTTTCCGTTAACTCACTACCACCTGATAAATATTCTATTGCTCTAAAATATGTTCCTCACACATTTTTATATCCACTGTGGTATTCCTTATCCACTAGGAGTCCTTTTCTTATCGCTTTCTAAGAACTTACACACGGAGAGCTCATTAGGCGGTAAGTCAATCATTGGATTTACCAGTTTGTTATCATCTTAACCTAACTGTAGGGAAGTGACGGAAAAAGTAGTGGTAGTGAAACTCAGTGTAGTGATTCTTCGTTAAATTGATATTAATATGCTTTCCAGAGCAAAACTGTTTTTCAGTGATAATGGAGCAGCACATGTATCAATTATAAAAAATTGTATTAACAAAAAAATCATTAAGTTGGTTCATGTCTACATTTTAAGGCTTGTTCACTACTGGTTTTTCCAATGCTAAGCGTTTTAACCATTGACCAACAAGATATAATCAGTTGTTTAACTGAGAAATTCCTGTATTGAAATATACTTTTAGCACTGCATGGTTATTGTTTTGTTTTACTTGTAATAAATTTGGATCGAATCCTGATTTTGTACACTTTTCTGCACGTAATGAAAAGTCTCTTTTTTTCCGCAGTTGACAGAAAAGAGCCTTTGTGGTTCAAATTTCTGGATGTCCGGTAACTAGTTATGATTTAATATTGACAAAGAAAATATATTTAAATAAATACACATTTAGACCATAAAATCATTATAAAGGACTTTGAGAACTTCATTATAATTCAAGGTATAAGAGTTACTTATTTGAATAATTAATCTTACATAATACTTAACATATTGGAGAGTTCCTACTATTATAAATACAGTAAATATAATTTACATCAGGATTGCATCGTGTACAATACTGATTGCAAAAAAAGTTGAATTGTTACAATTGATGAATGAAACCCTGTTAACATTTTAAGATTTTTAAATATTTCCTGTGAACTTGAAAAGCATCAACCCCATCGCATTTCAAAATAAGTTGAAAACATCCGTAGGTTTTTTTAAACTTATAACGGCTTATGACACTATAGAGTTTGTTGTTAAAATTTACAGGCTCCTTCCTGTTCCTTTATTTTGTGACTTTTAGTTTATCTAGGTTTTGAGGGAAGCTCTTTTAGACAGCTGTGGTTAATGGTATACCACAGGGGTCTGTACTTGCCATAATTTTGTTCAACGTGTATACTACTGATATCCCAATCACAAAGACTAGAAAGTTTATATATGCAGACGATATTGCCTTAGGTTATCAAACAAAGACTTCAGTGCTACTGGGATCAACACAATAATCAACCACAGTACTCGGGAGTAATATCGGGAGAAGATTGATCACTGACGTTTTAAGACCATCTTCAAAAAACAGCAGCTAAAACTGAAACCAGGACCAAATGCACTGCCCTACATATTTTATGGTGAAGTATGTTTTATAGGTATAACTCCCTTGAAAAACAACTAAATTAAACATATAATACGAAACAAATATTTTTAATGTACCGGTATGCTATTATATCTTTTTATACAAAACTAGCATTGAACATTTCTGGCAAGTAAATATTTCTGTGGAACAAACTAAATCATCTGTATAGGTGAGATACTTGAAACTTTTAGCAAAAAATAAAATATTAGAGGTTTCTGGATAGTGCCTAGTTGCACGCAGCCTAAAAAATAAATTTTCTAATTCAGCGTTTGCCTACCTGATTGCAATGTGTTGCACTGGTTTTGTTGTGATTGAGTTATTTATGTCTAAATATAGTTACCTAAATCAGCTATAATAG
Organism: Stictocephala bisonia; assembly: GCA_035578905.1. Classification (NCBI taxonomy): domain Eukaryota; kingdom Metazoa; phylum Arthropoda; class Insecta; order Hemiptera; family Membracidae; genus Stictocephala; species Stictocephala bisonia. Next base: position 1,244,129 of record JAQJVL010000031.1, on the reverse strand, counting down.
TATCTAATACATATTAGCACGCCACTTTACTGTTTGTATCGCAAGTGTTTGACCCAATTTCCATCACCTAGCAACATGAACAGTTTCTCAACCATTGGGGGTTGGGTTGTAGTTGTCTATTTATATAAGCAATTAATTGTTGTCTATAGGGAATTTACCATTTACTCTCACACACTTAATCTATGTATTTTTAATAAAAGAACTGAAAATAGCTTTGTCACTGGAATGTAAATATAAATTATGTGTAAAAAGAGATTATTTTAACATAAATTATTATTTTGTCACTCAATAACCTAAATTCCAATCTGACATAAGATGTAATTTAAATTTGAATAGTGGGTACGGTATTTTTTTTAAAATAACAACATTTTTGCAAAGTGCAAAATTTTTTGTGAAATTAAATAAAATAGAACCGTAAGCTATTATGAAATTCAAAACTATTTCTCATGGACATTTATATGTATCAAGAATTATCAATACATTTAAATTAATTAAATAGTAAAATAATCTGCATAAGTCAGTAATTAAAAACTAATTAAGAGATAAAAATAACAATATTGTACATACTTTTTACTGGTATGGTTAGTTGGGTCACAACAACTCGGAGAGTGAGTAAAAGCAGTGTTTCACAAGAAAATATTTTAGGTTATTTTTAAAAGATGATATTGAAAGGTTGGATTTTAAATGATCTGGCAATCTATTTCAATTCTTGTGAGGATATGTTAGGTTAGATTCAAGATTCAAAGTTAGATTTTACACCCAAATATTGAAAATTAAGATAAATTCAATGGGTGAAGTGAATAAAACCCAAGTAAAAGCTCGAAGTATTTGCTCACTAGTAAAGCAAAAGCTTGTCAACCAAGTGAATAAAACAATCAATAACTTAAAACCTTTTACTTAACGTTGACGAGGAAGTACTAGGGAAATACTTGCGAGTAAATACTTGCAACTTCGTGGAGCCAAGTAAATACTTTTGAAACGCTACAGGTCTTAACGTCCTTGTCTAGTATCCGTTCGTGTGACGCTTGCTTACCACACTCGTGTTCACTGTTCACGCGTTCTGTTCATATTTGAATATTGATTGAATGATTAAGGAACCGACTCACCTGTAGATGTTCCAGAGGGTACCTTAAACTGACCCGTTTAAAAATGAAACGAGGAAAGATGCAACAAAGACAACTATGTAAAAGATGGTTCTATAGCTACCATAGAAGAAGATTCTGCAATAAAAGCCCTAGCCTTTTTGTAAAAAATAAATGTTCTATCAACCAATCTGTTATCCTGTACCTAAAAAAAGTAACGAAATAATAAATATACAAAAATAGAAACATAAAAACTGTACAAGTTATGTGCACATGAGTACGTAAGCTTGTATGTATCGCGTGTGCCTACCCGTATGTGTGAGTGTGCGCATGCTGCTGGCACATGCTCACGTTTGAAGCATACTATGTATAAGCGAATGTGTTTGAGCCGTGTATGGCACCAGAGGGTTGTACGTGTATAACGCGTTAGTGAGAGCCTCCAATCTTTATGTCTCATTTATATTTTGGGAATTTTAAAAAATTATTTTCTTGTTTCGTCAAATTACATTTCTTTATTTTCATGTATGATTCATATTTACTTTTCATATGTTTTATTTTAATACTTACTAATTCACAATTATTATTTACTTATTCCATTCAAATATAGTATTATTTACTTATTCAAATAATAAATACTTGATAAATTGGTACATTCATATTAACATAATTAAAAGAATTTGTTGGTGCATGAACGCCACAATCTCAGACTCGAATGTCACAAAATTCAACAGTGACAGTGAAAAGTGTTATCTGCATGCAGCAGGCAAATACTTACCAACCTTTCTCTAGAAAAATTACCTATAGGTACGTAGAATATTTTAAATTTTACTTTACAACTAATAACTCAAAAAGGCTTATATGTTACTAAACTTATTATTAAACGAATCCGTAAATATGTATGACTATTAAAAGTGACAAAAATATATTAAAATATTTGCAATGACATTTTAGTAAAAGGTGCTAGCATGGGCTGGGCAGACTCGAAAATCCACGAGTAAATCCTTGCCTTGCGAGTAAATACATTTTTATTCACCTCATGTCTAAGGAAATACTTTATTGACTAGTAATTACTACGAGTATTTCCTTTTTTCTTGTTTTATTCACGTACTCGCAAGTGTTTCCTTGTCACACCAAAAGTAAAAGCATTTACTCGTTTCTTTTACTCGTTTTTATTCACTTCACTCAATAATTCAGGAGTATGTAGGGTATTTTGTAATAATTTTATGTTGTGTGACCTTCACTTGTACTGAAATTAAAGAAGAAAATTTTTATTTCTTTTAAGTGTTTAGAACTGCACAGTTACCTATTTAACTATTTAAATTTTAACACCATCACTGAAAAGCCTAGTTCTTAAATGACATGTTATATGATACCTATACCTATAAAAGGCAAATCTGACTGACTCACTCACTCATCCATGTAATTAAAAAAATACTAAGCCTACAAGGCTGAAATTTTGTAGATTCAAAGGTCTTATGTTGTAAATGTGCAATAAGAAGGGATTTAACAACATTCTTAATAAATGGAAGATGGCAGCTTTTGTAAAACCAAAAATTTTAAATGCCAAAAACGGCGCTTCTCTAATTGGACAGTAGCGGCTAAATGAATGGTTCTACAGCAAAAACTAACACCATTTTCTGTGCCTCATTTGAGACATCTACAACTTTGACCCTATGACTTTTTGCTCTATCTCACCTCCTTCATCATTAGGTAGAGCTAGATTTTCAAGTTGTGCGTGTAAATCAAATTGGTTAATTTACGGTCTCTGAGAGTAGACTTACAGATTTTTCTAGACTACGAAACTTTGTTATTTAGGAGAACAAACCGTTTTCAATCAGAAAATTAACAATTTAGTTTTAAAGCGTGCATAGCCAGATCATAGGACAAGGCTAAACATGGCGAGAAACACAATGTTTTATTGATTCAGAGTCAAACATAATGTTTTGTGCCCTCTAAAAGTAGACTTACAGAATTCTCTAGACTTTCAAAATTTTTTATCTAAGTGAAAAAACTGATTTTAATCGGAATATGTACAATTTAATTTGATCAAATGTATAGCCAGTTCATAGAGCATGGTTAAATAAGGCGAGAAACCCGATATTTCACTGATTCAGAGTCAACTACATTATTTTGTGCCCTATAAAAGTATAATTACAGATTTGTCTAGGCTTTGACACTTTTTTATCTAAGAGTACATACTAATTTCAATTGGAAAATTTAAAATTTAATTTTAACACATGTATAACCAGTTCATAGGACCTGACTAAACATGTCGAGAATCCTGACATTTAATTGATTTTGAATTAATTGCCGTACTTTACGGCCTCTAAAATTAAACTTTCAGATTATTTTTAGACAATCAAAGTTTTTAAACTACAAGAAAAGTCTGATTTAAATAGCAAGATTACAATATTAATTTGCATTTAGCCATAATTGCCCTACTTTGCTCCCTGTCATAGTAGGCTTACATTGTTTTACTGTAAAACAAAACTGTTATGCTCGATGTTCATTTCGTTCAATATTTTTTGTTGCCTCCTACGTAGATACATGAAAAGAGAGATATTTTTAATTAAGGGTACCAATCTGTATTTATAAATTTAATTTATTCATGATAAAATCCAGACATCGTAACATATGTATACATATTGTGTGATACACATTAAGTGGTCAGTGGGCAGATGCCATACTCCCCTATAACCTCACCCCACTCAAACTTTTTGTCAGTTCTGCAATCTATATATTTAGGATGTAATAGCATTCAAACTGAGTACCCTTTAAAATTTTTATTTAAATTATTTCTCACAATAGTCATTTTCAACTGTAAATTAAATTAAGTATATAATAATTCTTTTATAACATCCTAAAAATACGTAAGTAGCCCTAATTTATAACTTTACATATATATACATACATATATATATATATATATATATATATATATATATATATATATATATATAAAGCCATTTACCACTCATCACTATTACTCCAAAACTATACGCCCAATTGACTTAAATTTTGTACATAAATTTATCTTGCCCTCTAGGATCACTAAGAAAAGATTTTCCTCTCCGACCTCAGGACTCCATCGCACTGGCATCCAAAATTAACATGGTATTCTTATAGAGTTATATTAATAGGTTGATTTATTTGTTTAACAGCTGTTAAATAAAAATAAATCGAAAAAAATTGTGGTAGGCTAAACTTTTAAAATAAAAATAATTAAGTACAGTAGTAAATTATGCATAACATCAGCTGTTCTAAATTGGATATAAATTGTATACAGTTTAAGATGAAAGTTTTCTGCTCATTTCAATTATATAGTGTAATCAATCTTATTATTATGATCAGTGAAGCGGGCGGGTACAGCTAGTAATAATATATAATAACACGTGGGAAGAGAACTGAGTGTCGGGCTTCTCAGTTAACTTAACAACAGACTAACACTATGCGGTTCGGATTCCACGCAAAGCTGTTAACCCCCTTAGTTGCCCTGGCTATTGGGCCATTAATAAATGGTCCTTCCTGACGAACAGTCGACTTAGTAACAATGACTATACTAGGTCATCTACACTTATCACACTCATTCGCCTCTCATATTGGCCCACGTCTTGACGATCGGCGTCTTAGTAATGAATAATAGCAAACAATAAACAGAGAAAACTGTATTCGTCTTAAATGAAGAACCGTTTAGTTGGTGTAAAATGTAAACGTAAATTGGGAACATGATAATGGAAAGGAGCACGTACTAATCTAACGTGGCAAATTATAAGAGATGATTCCAAAGTGAAAAATTGAATCTTAACACTTTATTAGTGAATAATTATCGGGCCTTAATTTGAATCTGAACTTAAACATGACCCTTACAAAACAATGTACGGCCAGAATTTTAAATAAATTGTAGGAAATAATATATAAATGATGCAATGAACTCTTCAGGTAAATGTAGTCATATAAAATACAAATGCCCTGTGGTGTTACAAGTGTTTGTACATTCGAAATACACGGAAAAATAACAGTTAGAAGGGGATTCGGAATTCATTGAATATTAATACTTCCAAAAACCCACACAGTTTCATTTCGATGGCAAGAGATCAAATAATTGTTGCATGTGCAATTAAAAAGGATTATCAGATTATCACCTAGTACTACCTTTTCATTAAACACTAATATTATATAAATGTAAAATTAACTCAGTTTTAAAATTATCGTATCACTGTTTTATCAAACATAAATTATAATTGTTCTGTTTATTTGAGTCATTATGGAATTCAGTAGGATTATGATTTTTATCTAACTCTATTGAAATATTTTAATCTCATAAGTATTCATATTTTATTTAGATCATATAAAAAAATTACATTTTTCTTTTACAGTCCAAGTGTAATTAAAAATGCAATGCTTTTAATTTAACTTAAAGAGATACTGAACACGATATGAAGAATTTAAATGATAGAAAACAACTTAGTTAAACAATAAATTAATTTAGATTTAATAATAATAAATTATTATCATATTTCAATAAGGGATTGACATCGTTGGTAATTTTTCCTACAAATATAAAAGTGCTAGTTATTTTGGTTCGGCTCGACGTAATTGTACCATAAACTACTATTTATGTAGGAATGTCATAAAATAAATTCTTTATTTCTAAAATATGTATTCTCATCCTCAACCATGAGTAGACCAGTCAAACCACATGAAGTTCAACAAACGCTGTTTTTATGAGTCTATTTGTACTTTGTAATACGTAAACGAAAATTAAAGTACGATGTTTTTGAAGTAAATGATATTCGATTATGTATTGTCAAATCAACCTATCTATTATAACTTACCATTGTCTACTTAGCATTCAGCAGAACATTGAAGTAGTGCCATATTTCTTGGCAGCTTCACTGAAAAGTTTGTCTAGACTTTCCTTCTAACGGTTGAATGCATTTATATAAAGAGGGAGTTCATTAAAAAAGAAAAAAAACTTTTTAATATATAAGTTTTTAAATTGTATACTATTTATAATTATTACACATCAACATATAAACAAAAAAAGAGTATAAAAATGTTTTCACCCACCTGGAGGGAGGGGGTTGGTTTTCCATATTTTTCAAAGGTTCACAAGATCTTGTGCAGATTATAAACTATAGATTGTAATTAAATATTTATATATTTTAGGTGTTTCTAAAGAAAGGCTCTGTGATCTGTAGGATGGATCTGATATTATTAAAATAAATAATAATCTTATGGAAGTTTGGTTTTGCGAAGTAAATCATAAAACATTAAAAAAAAATATGTGCTCTCTATTTTTTCTTTAAATCCATCCAACTGATCATAGATAGGAAAAACTTAGAAAACATTGGAAAGATCATCACTCTACCTCTTGTAGAAGCTGAGCGTGTAATGTCTACGGTAAAAAATTACAACTTTCGGAAATGGACAAAAACCAAAACCGACTACAAACACAATCAACTGTTCAAAATTTAGGTTTCAAACAGCTTTCCTGCCCCTTTGTTCCAAATACAAAGCCAGCAGCTAAATTAAGCTGAATTTAAATATATAAAGTTACAAAAAATAGTTATAGTAGTATAAAATCCCTGACAAGCTGTTAAGTATAATGCTAATTCCATTTACTAAACAGACAAATCCGTCTCGAATTATGAACATAAAATACATGTTTTTTATATTATAATAACCGTTATGCCTTATATTTCTTGTTTTTGAGTTAAGAATACTATATAGAATTAACATGTAAAAAAAAATGTTTTACTAAGTTTGGCGTGAACTTCCCCCTTAAACAAATGTTGAAATTTTTTGCCCCATGTTCGATTACCGGTGGCAACTGGAAAATCTACACGGTGTCGATTCTGCATTATGAAGTGATTGGAGAGATATCTGTTACAAATTAACCCTAAAACTAACTGGAGCAGTGCCTCGATGTAATAACTAACTAATGAGTAAAACATTCATCTAAGGAATTTAATGATTTTCTGTTACGTAACTTATTATATAATTTTATATTACGAAATGAAACATCTACTGTTCAAGTCTTGTTTTTAGTAGTCTGGTAAGCTATTTAATACATTTAGCACCTTTAAATTATGTTTTATTTTAAATTAATTCTAAATTATATTTGGGGAGAACGATTGTATTTTTACACTTTGTGACGTAGTTATAAACTGCTGTTTGATGTCATATATATTGTAAATTGTATAATCCACAATTACAACTCGTAATTGAGAAAAATGGTCTTTTCCAGAGTTTGTTGTTTTTACTTACGTATTTTTTCTGTAAAATGAATAATCTCGTCTAGTTTCACATACGAATCAAATGGGTGCATGAAATTTAATTTTTAAACTTCCTCACTGAATAGGGATGACATTAATTTTTAAACTTCCTCACTGAATAGGGACGACATTAATTTTTAAACTTCCTTACTGAATAGGGACGACATTAATTTTTAAACTTCCTCATTGAATAGGGACGACATTAACTTTAAGACGACATTAACTCTTGAAACTACGTATTCAACGTCATTGTTCCAACTAATGTTGTCGTATATACCAATCTTAAGAATTTAGATTGTCTGACTTTGTTGATTTCCTCAGGACCAATGCAAATATTTGGATCCAATATTTTCATATTTTGTCCTCTAGAGAAAAATTTAATCTATTCAGTAAATTTTAGTGTATTTTGTCTTTTTAAAAGTATTATTGAAGTTTTGCAATTTCTAAGTTAGAATGAGCCTCCAGTTCTTTCTTCTTTTTAGGAGAAACAATTAGGTTTGAATCATCCGCGTACAAGAAGATCTCACTTTTAAATATTGTAACGGTAATGTACTTCAGGTTATGATAAAGAAAGAGAGAGGGGGATACAGAGATAGGTATCATAAACTAGTGATTGTAGTATATGGACTAATCACAGGAAAACTGACTTCCTGTCCTTGAACTATAAAACATGATATAGCAGTTAAACTAATACTTTGTTAGTACTATAGTGTCAGTTTTGTCACATTGTTTTGTTATTGAAATAAGGTTGTTGTTATATGGTTGCATTGCTTGCTATACCTCAGGGCAATGAAGTAACATTTTTAGGAATAGTGCTAGATAACAATTTGAAATTTCATAGCCACATTAATAAAGTCAGTAGCAAAATAGCGTCAGGAGTTTTTGTAATCAGAAGACTTGTGGCCGTGACTGACACGTCACTTCTTCTCACTGCGTATTATGGCCTGATTTTTCCCTATTTAAACAATGAAGTAGCAAGCAGTTTGGGGAGGTGAAAGTGCTCAAACCAACCTTCTTTTTAGACTAAAAAAGCGATTAGTGCAATTTTTAAGAAGCAATACCGACACTCCTGTAAACAGATTTTTAAGGATTATAGAGATTTTACATTTTACTCTTTATATATTTTCCAGTGTATACAATTTATATAAAAATAAAAATAAATTACCTCTGTCAACAGTTCAAATATGTTATAATGTGTATGACGATCGTTTCAACAATATAATAATATAATCGTTTATATAATACAATATAATCGTTTCAACAATATAATGTCTTCAGATGACATTATAATGTTGAAACGATTATAATCTGAAGATGATATTATAATGTTGAAACGATCGTCATACACATTATAACATATTTGACTGTTGACAGAGGTAATTTATTTTTATTTTTATATAATCTTAAAACAGTTCAGGGGCTAAATAAACAGTTTTTGAGTATACAATTTGCTAAGAAACACACCCAAACCTTCTCTAGTACAACAACGCGTAGCCATAATTAACGAAATAAATGTACACTCTCCATTCCGAAACACGGAACATAATTTTTCGAGAGACACTTAAACTACACAGGAACTAAACTCTTTAACGCTTTGCCTGCATCAATAAGGGAGGACACTTGCCAAGTCGTTCGAACGGAGAGTTAGAGACTAGTTATCTTCTGGACGGGCCCTTCTATGGCGTTCGGGAGTATTGTCAGGAAGATGCTTACAGTAATCTATAGATTTGTATATAGATTTAGTATTACGAGTAATTTAGTAATATTTTATTATTAAGAACATTTTCGTTATGTAAACGGACTCATTTCATGTAATTTATAAATTATCATCGAAATAAAGAAGTTTGAGTTATTACTAATCATTATGAACCATACTCTTGTATTGACTATGATGTCTTAAATATTTTATTTAAATGTTCACGGTTTGAACAGTTGTGATTTTTAAAGGCAACAGTTAACAGATGTAAAATATTGTGAACAACATTTCTTATAGAGATAAAAATATAAAAATGTAATTAGTTTCTTTAGAAGTTAATTATGCATTTTAAACTTAACTTAAACGGTTGAGTGTAACCATCTATGTAGTACCAATTAGCTACATTAAAATATTAAAAAAAATAATAATCATTTTAACAATATTTTAATATTGTAGTGATACAGTCTACATGTAATCTTAAACAAAGTTAGGCTTTGTCAAACCTTATTTCAACATAGCTGTTTTATATTTCCACCCCGTTACATTGTGGGTGCCTCCATTTGTTTCCACGTAATGCTAACTGGGATCTCCTGCTAGGAAAACGAGTAAATCACCAACAACTGTGTTCCTTCAGGAAAAATAATGCATCCCTCCCACGATACATATGTACTTGGTATGAAAAAAGTTAAACAATATGGTTTTATAATTCGATATAATTTTAGTTGACTTTAAAAATACGTTTGTATTTTTGCTATACAATTTTACTAGCTTTTATACACACATTTAGATTGTTCACCTAATTTTAATTATGTCCAAAATTATCAACTGTTGAAGTCCAGTGGTGGAGCACCAATATAGTCTCATGTAAATATAATGCAATTTAAACCCTGTTATGTGACAGACCACACGAACTAATAACGTTATCGGCACAAATTATCCAGTTAGATGCTATATATATGTATATATATATAATGTTTATATAACCAAGGCACGTAGTTATTTTACAGTTTCTATGCTGATTTACAATCATAAAAACATTATCAATTATTCACATGGAATAATATTTTGTAATTTATTTTGTTCGTTAAACTAGTAAAACTGTAATATAACTATACATTACATTTTGTAAAGAAACAGTTAACAGCTGTAAAATAATGTATAAACAAATTTCATAAAGACATAAAGATATAAAGAAATAAATAGTTTTTTATGAAGTTAATAATGCCTTTTAAAGTATGATAATGCTTTAAAAGCATTAATAATGCTTTTAAAGCATTATTAATGCTTTAAAGGTATTATTAAAGGTTTATTAAAGGTATTAATAATGCCTTGGTTTAAAGTACCCTAATATTTACCAAACATTAGCTAGGTTAACGTACACTATTATACAAATTATTATTATTTTAAAAGTATTTTATTAAATTGGTGATACAATCTACATTTTTCATTAAAATACGAGTTTATATTATTTAATGTACTATTATAGGGCATTCATTTATGTTAACTTGTTGGAAAGTTCAATTCATATATCTTAAAATTAACATATTATTTAAAAGTTAAAATAATTATAAAATCGAGATATTATTCTCTCTCTTTACATATTTAGAAATTTTCCCCGAGGAGTAATAAATATTAGTAAAAATAATAGTATTAGTAAAAACTATTCTAGGACTTAAACTTGGTTACAATTATCTGGGTACCCCTGTAGCGGAGGTCGGTGAGATGTATGGTTTGCAGCCTCTTCATGTGAGAAGGAAGTACATGGATCTCCTCTTTCTGCAGAAACTGGTAAATGGAATCTTGGACTGTCCCTCACTGTTGTCTGATATCGACATTTCAATCCCCAGAGGCACAAGGTCAAAGTCAACTTTCCTGAGAAGATTTCAACCAACGACTTATGCCGCCAACCACGGTATCACTAGACTCTTGAGGTTGGGGAGTGAAGCCACATTTATTGATTTCTTCAGTGAAAGTCCAAAGTCACTACGCAAGAAGTATTTTGCACAAGTGGGCACTGAATTCCCTCATATGCACAGTAATTAATTTATTTCATACACTTACATTTATTGAAATCACACAACACGACATCACTCTGTTTTTCTTTTGCTATGTTATTAGACATTATTATTGTTGTTTTATGAATTATTAATTCAATTCCTGTTACGTTGCTTAGAGACTCTATTAATGTATTGTTAGTCTGTTTTGTTTATATATACACACACAAACTCGCCAGTACTTACTGTATTCTGATTTAAATATATTGCTGTTTTTTGTAGTTATGTAAGTCTTTGACGAACTCGAAATGCTAAATGTTACTTGTTGCCATTTTGATTGTTTTGATTGTATTAATGTACTATAATTATGTTAATGATTGTATTAATGATTGTATAAGTTTTGTAAAAATGGTGGAACCGTTGAACCAATAAATAAATAAATTAGTAATTTGGTTCCCTAAAAAATGAGCCTTTCGGCTTGTTATGACGGCCATTGGTAAAATTAAGTCTTGGCCACTAACTTATAATTTTAATATATGTGTTTATTTAATGTTAAATAAAATGTTATTATATAACATTAATACACTGCAGTTATGTAATATCTTCACAGTTCCTTTTTTAAGTTTTTTAAGTTTTTTCTTCTTCAACTTCACTTTTTTCTCAACTTCTTGTGATGTACTGCCTCTTGCAATACAGATTTTCCTATTCTAGGTTTTCTGGATTATAGATTTATTTGTTATACTTATAACCTTGGTTTGCACGGTATAATATATTTTTTATTTAATATGATGTATTTATATCCTGTTTAATATCATTCAAATTACTTTAAGATTACATCATTGAGTAATAGCAGTAAAACTTTGTAGACAAAACGGTCTTATAGTTTAATTAATTTAACTAAAACAGTTTTATTTAAAAGTAACATTTATTTAAATGTTAACCTGATTATTATTGAAATATACATTATGCTACAAACGTCATATATACTAGTATATCTTACACGTATAAGGCATTTAAATAAAAGTGTTGACAATTTTCAATTATTTTAATGTGAAGTATGTGCAATCGTAAAAAATACAGTTTAAACTATGAATAATTAAAAGGATAGTGAATTATTTAACCAAGAAATATATAAACGTATGTAGAACAACATTAACAATAACAAGCAACACAAAAAGTACAGCATTATAGTACTAGTTGTATTTCCTAGGAAATACTACGTCATTCACTTAACCAATAATTTGTATTTATTTAAAAAATATAAGCCTTATTATAAAGTATATATAAAAATAAATGTGTCAATATATTTATTGTACGTGTATGAGTGGATGAGAGGGTCAATACAACTGTGGATGTATAAATAAGGAAGAAATGTTTGCAATAATTTCATAATTGTTTTATAAATTAAACAATGAAAACTACAGTTATATTCCTAGCAAGTTTTGTGCACACTTAAATCTTTGAGTATTCCGCTTGGGACTTGTGTGAACTTCCATCTTGTTTCTGAGCCAACTGTAAATCTTTAGGGAACGTCACTACCACATTCAAAGTGTTGTTGAATTTTTCGTTCCACTCCCTCGGGTGTCTAAATCTGTCGACAGAACTGTATCGAGAAACTGTTTGTGAATGTCATTGACGACTATTACGTTTACTTTTTTGTTGACACTTCGTGTCTATAGGTCCACGTTTATACTAAGATGTAACATCTGGTGTATTATTTATATTTATGACGCCGACATTGCTTGTGGCTATTTTAGTATTTTAACGTGAATATGAATGAATACCTGAGTGTGGATAGCTGGTGCTGTCTGTTTAGTGACTAAGATCGACTGTTCCTTAGACAGAGCCATTTATTAATAGCTTAATAAATGGCACTGCAACTAAGGGACTTACAGCTTTACGTATAATCCAAACCACGTAGTATTGGTTTGATATTTAAATAATAGAAAGCCCAAAACTTAGTTATCTTCTTAGTAGTCAGCGTCGACGAAATCCATTGAGCGGATGCTAAGTTAGTATTAACATCACTGAGAACAAACAGAACCTATTGCCTACATCTTAACAATATTATGTTCCCATTTAGCTAGGTTATGTAAATAAACAATGTAGCTATAGTTTATGTTCCCATGTAGCTGGGTTATATAAGGAAATATAGATACGTAAATAAGGTAGCTATAGTTTATGTTCCCATGTAGCTGGGTTATGTAAAGAAATATAGATAAATAATGTAGCTATAGTTTATGTTCCCATCTAACTGGGTTATGTAAGGAAATATAGATAGATAATGTAGCTATAGTTTATGTTCCCATCTAACTGGGTTACGTAAGGAAATATAGATAAATAATGTAGCTATAGTTTATGTTCCCATGTAGATGGGTTATGTAAAGAAATATAGATAAATAATGTAGCTATAGTTTATGTTCCCATCTAACTGGGTTATGTAAGGAAATATAGATAAATAGCGTAGCTATAGTTTATGTTCCCATGTAGCTGGGTTATGTAAAGAAACATAGATAAATAATGTAGCTATAGTTTATGTTCCCATGTAGCTGGGTTATGTAAAGAAATATAGATAAATAATGTAGCTATAGTTTATGTTCCCATCTAACTGGGTTATGTAAGGAAATATAGATAAATAGCGTAGCTATAGTTTATGTTCCCATGTAGCTGGGTTATGTAAGGAAATATAGATAAATAATGTAGCTTTAGTTTATATTCCCATGTAGCTGGATTATGTAAGGAAATATAGATAAATAATGTAGCTATAGTTTATGTTCCCATGTAGCTGGGTTATGTAAGGAAATATAGATAAATAATGTAGCTATAGTTTATGTTCCCATGTAGCTGGGTTATGTAAGGAAATATAGATAAATAATGTAGCTATAGTTTATGTTCCCATGTAGCTGGATTATGTAAGGAAATATAGATAAATAATGAAGCTATAGTTTATGTTCCCTTGTAGCTGGGTTATGTGAGGAAATAAATAATGTAGCTATAGTTTATATTCCCATGTAGCTGGGTTATGTAAGGAAATATAGATAAATAATGTAGCTATAGTTTATATTCCCATGTAGCTGGATTATGTAAGGAAATATAGATAAATAATGAAGCTATAGTTTATGTTCCCATGTAGCTGGATTATGTAAGGAAATATAGATAAATAATGTAGTTATAGTTTATGTTCCATCTTTACACCGTCAATACATCAAATTAAAAATAAAATAAACAATTGATAAGAGATCCTAAGGTGCTTAGCGCCACGGATATTGACCCGGTCCACCATTTTGACTTCGTTGTCCGTCCAAGTGTAGGCACATGGGTCTGATCCAGGTGGGAAATGATCTTCCTTTCTTCTACAGGATGTGATTTCTGTTTCATTGCAGGAGTTCTGCTGAATAAAGATGAAGTCAAGAAAATATAAAAATAAATTATGATATAATTACCATCTAAGACAAACCGTCTACAATAACAGCGTAGAATATGCATCATTTTTAACAATTTATTTTCAGCAGATAAGGAGATACAAGGTGGTAACCAATACTAATTGACTAACTATACAGTAAGTCACCAATTTACGATTCGAGCCAACCGTCATGGATTTCCCGACCGTGACAAGTGTTAGTAAACAGTAGCGTAGTAGAACGCCAGTGGCATCACTACCTCTGGTCTGAGGAAGGTAAACGTGGTTTGAATAAATCAATCGGCATAATATTTTATATTTATACTGTAGTAAATGTCTTCTGTGTAACATTCCTGTGTCTTGTAAAAAATAAATAATATTAATAATAATTGAACATCTCTTTTGTTGAATTATATTTAAAAAATATTCAAATCAAAACTTCCACCTTAGTATTTATTTATTATATCTGTAAGATGGTCTATCAGTTGACTACAGCAAGTATATATTTAAACTCTTGCAGCAAAAATAATTAATATGTCATTAAGAAATAAATAACAGGAAAAACATACGAGAAATAAACATAAGAAATGTAAGCTTAGAAATTAAAATATAGAGCGAAACCTACATCCTTTTAGAAAACTCTTACTTCAGCAATAAATATTGTGTACTTTTAAAACTATATTAAAAACAATTATAACAATATTATCAAAGAGTGATAAAGAAGCTATAGAAATATACAAAGAAGAAATAATTTTAATAAGTATACGGCTTAGGAAGACATGGGAACCATTTTAGGTAAATTAAACTAAAATGACAGAGGCAGCCATATTGATTTTCCTCGGCCAATGGCCGTAGGTCACGTGGGTCTTACAACATATTATACAAGCTGGATGGGCATTCGCTAACTGTCTGGATGAGTTTGAATTTTTCTGGAATTTTTACAGACTGGAGTAAAAATATTGGTTGTAAATCTTGAACTGCTTACTGATGTTGTGATTTTGTGTTTGCTTCCTCTTAAAATTATTCTTGTTGTGTGTCTCAACAAAAGTAACCAGTTATTACTCTAAGCATTACGAAAAAAAAATACATTTATTATTTACCAAATATTGATTCCTTTGTGAATATCTCTGGGGTGAAGAATGTAAACGTGGTTAATCGAAATCAATCACACAATATTTGAACATTCTGTACTTAAGTATGATGTATTTCTCAAAACAAAAATAGTTTTTTAGCATATTGTGTGAGGGTAGAAATAAAAAACAAAATAAATAAAACAACAAATAAATAAACAACATGCAACACAAATTTATAACTGTATTTATACAACCAGAATTTATTCGTGTTTTGTGTCGTATGTTTCGCATTTCTACTTGCACATACAATATTCTGATTAAGAAACTGTATACGTTTCGGGAAAAACATCTTACTCCCTTGTACAAAAATGTTAATTTCCCAAAGAAATATGATTTTCGGTAGTTAAAATACTATTCAGAACAAAAACATTTAAAGTATTAAAGAGGAGTAAAATACAATTTAGTGCCAACATTTCATCCTCATAAAATATGTGGCATTTTAAACAAGAGAATAATATATAGTATAAAACGTAAAAACTGGCGTTGAACTCTATTATATTATGATTTCAGCATTGTGAAGTGACAGCTGTTATATTAGTACAAGAAACAGCACCTGCACATTCACTGTCACTCACAGGAACGTGATTTGTGGCAAACGAGAAAATATAACAAGTTGCCCAGTAGCTGAAAAAATATTATTCTCCCATTGTTAAACTAGTTAAAAAAATTAAAGAAATGTCGTTTATATACTACCTAAATTAATACACCCAATTGTTTAAAATTTATAAATTACTTTACTAAGACAATATAAACTTTTACATATTGTATTTGTAAATCTTTTTTAAGCCATACTGTGATAGTCTACGAGTTACGATTCTTTCATTTTAGCAGCCTGGTTTTAGATTAAATTATAGAAAAGCTGTCACCATCAACCGTGCCATGGAAATGTTATGAGGCCTCATTAACTCATTTCTTCTTTCACATACACAATCGTGGGAGAATCACGTATCGATCAGTTTTTCATACTTCCTGCTTTTTGCAACATGACTTTTCTTTGATAACGTCATCGAATGATGCAGTTCGTTGGTCATGTTTCAATTATAATTTTTGAATGCACGTGTAATCACTCAATTTATCACGCACACTATTTATTATAAGAAATGTATCGACTTTCTATCAGGATAACTACTGACATAACTATAAAAGAGTAAATATTCGTCAGTCTTTGCCTTTAAGGGCATTTCTTATTTAAATTGGTTTTTTGTAAGCACAAGTGTGAATTAAAAAATTCAGCATTATAACAATTTAATTATTTTATTGTGAACAATTGCTTGATTTGTATTGCTTTATCCTAATTAAATCAATGTCCGTATATTTTCCAGTGAACTTTAGTGCACTAAATCGTGGCGTTATATTTTTATTATGAACGTACGCGTACTCTTTTCCTGAACCTAAATATATTTTAATTATTTATATGGAAGATTTTTAAATATTTGGTATGGATGAATGAGCATTGTACTAAAAATCAAAATCTATTGAACTTCGGGAAAACTTTAGAGTTTCGAAGAATACTAGACTTACACTCCCAATTACAAAACTGACTAAAACACGAAGTTCAAATAACGTTTGTTTTTAGAGGTTATCTTGAGCGTTGAGTGATCTCTCACAAAAGCTTTGTTGGGAGGTAAAGCTCCAACATATAAAGCTTATTCTGTTAAATTTGAATCTTTCTGCATACAGTTGGGTTTTACAGTTGAAGCTTTCTACAATGTATGTGTATTGGTGGTTGGGTGGGTCGATACCAATGTATGTGTATGGGTGGTTGGATGGGTCAGTGCTAATGTATGTGTATGGGTGGGTGGGTCAGTGCTAATGTATGTGTATGGGTGGGTGGGTGGGTTAGATCTACAGTACATTATGACTTATATATTCTGCACCCAGCCTAAGGGTGCGTGTGACCTTGAAGAGAGGCTAATATAGAAGCGGAATACGGTGGGAGTACTTTTTTTAAAACATTATACTGATTGAAAACATAAATAATAAATAAAACTTTAACATTTATTTAAGGATGTATAAAATATTTATCAGTTTTCGACCCAAAAATTACACAGTAGTACGTCATAAGAACGATTAGTACAGTCGAGTCCACGATCACGGTTAGGCTGGGCCCTCTTTACTATAGTTTCATTATGACTAATATATTCTGCTTATTTTTTTTATGAATTTCAATATACAAATAAACAAATAAATCAATATCACCTTTTAAATATATAGGTTAATATACAGCATTAGATTTGACATTTATTCGTATCGAAATACGAATCGAAAATACGTGGTTAACAACGAAGAAGAAATTACTAGTATATGTGAAGTATAATAGTTAACTTCTCTCAATGCTCAACGACCCGGTATTTACGATCTCCTTGGGTGCACTAAACTGTGTTACGACCGTTCCACCTACCCTATTCAAATTTGTAATAAATAAAAAGGCCTCATTGTGACTCATTGTAAATTTGTAGTTGTAAGTGAGAACTGAAAGTCACTGTATTTATGAATTAGAGTTGTATGTCAGTTTATAAAACATTTATATTTTTGTAGTTTGACTTAAGAAATTTAAGCCTTTTATTTGAAAAGCTACAAGAAGTTTTATAAATATCAAAATATATTAAACTATTTTAAATATGTATAAGGAAAAATAAATACATACAATTGCTTAGCTTTCAACTAAACGATGTATAGATTGTTTAAATAATATTATTTTATGAACAAAATAGCTTGAAAAATGTAAATCTTTTTTGTTTTATTGTACTTTTAAAATTATTTAATATATTATAATTGATGTCCCTGTAATTTATTTTTTCCATACTTTCAACCTCGATGTTATTTCATGTTTTAATTTATGATACCTGACGCACTTATACATTTATAACATTAGTTAATTTCATAAAGATGATGGCAAATATTGATAGCAATACTCTTTCATAATATTTATTTTCTTTGTAGTGTATATTATTTAATTTCCATATTGCATAATGTACTTAGTTGACGTTGCAGATGACTACTTGTTATCTTCTTATTTTATAGAAGATGAGCATTTTCTAGGCTAGACTACAATTATGTTTATTGTGTCTTTACAAAGAATATTATTTTAAAATGTAACTGGTCAATATAAATGGCCATTAATTACCGTCTTTTATACATTTTATAGCTTGCAAATATTATAGAAAATAAATGTTTTGTTAAAATGAGTATTGGCACCTTAATTAAACACTACTGCGCTTTTACCTGATTTGTCATTTACTTAAATGGATGCCGTTTACATTTAGTTTTGATATTATTAAGGAAATATAGGAAAGGTGAAAAACGATGAGAGAACTAAACACCTGTGTCACAGTGATCAATATTGCCATGTAATAACCTAGTCACTGCAAGGCTAACCTGTTACGCATTGAAACTGTTACAATACTGGTCAGATTAATTACAGTCTATTTGTTACCAAGCCGATTAACTGTAAATTATAACATGAAAACGTTCTACTTTTAATAAACAATGCATTATTTGATTCTGATTAATTGACGTACTAGGCTTAATTTTAAAAACCACTATAGTAAATAATTACATGTTATAATTATTATACATACACAATAATATTTATAATTTCAATTAATGTTGATCGATAAACAACATATATATTTAAAATGTTTTGAAATAAATCTCGTTAAGTAGTGTTTAGCCTAAAAAACATTTATAACTTTGGAATAATATATTTTGTTTAAATTCATTATATTCTATAACATAGCTTTTGCTTTCGTGCGCGTGTGTGTGTTTTTGTGTTATTGAATTTTTTTATTATGTGGAGTAAAAAAGACATTCAGGTATGAGTAAGTGAAATTTGAAATTCTTCTTGCCTTGTCTCCCTCTGCGCTGAATATTAAATAAATTAATTTAATATTCATGATTAAATATTAGTATACTAATTTAATATTAGTATATTCTCATTATCACGCTCGGGAGTTTTCTATGTGAGGATTAATTTTGCTTTTTTGTTTGCAGTTCCTAGTTTATTCAACGCTAGTTTATTTATGTTCATAATTGTATTATACTTCGTCACTCGATGTAAATAACAGTTATAAAAAAAAACTATTGTTAATTTGATTTTCAAGCAGGTTCATGAAGAATTAAAACTTTTTGAGATATTTTATTCTTTTGTTGAAGAAAAAATTGTTAAACATAATCAAATACTGCATATATCTTATGGGAAAATAAACAATATCGTTTTTGAAAAGTTGATGTTAACTTATTGAACAGTTTTAGTTTTCCTCAACTATTTTTATATACAAAAGAGAAATTCCTTTTCATAAAGTCCATCCTTTTCATAAAGCTTATAGATTTATTTGACATTAGCTGGGAAATTGCAGCTATTTGTTTTTAGATCTTATTTGGTATAAATGATTTTACCTTTACTGTTGCAAAAACTGACAATAGATAGATACTAATTAACTGTTAAATTTATTGGCGAGTCCCACTCGCGACTGAAGAGGTTCTTGGTTTGTGATCCCTCGTATACCTTGTGGAGATAGCAAAGCAAACACTATTGGATAAGTTTAATATTGTGTATTGTTGATTGATAAAATTTTAATATTTTATTATCTGTATTGTATACTTTGACATAAAGGTGTGTATGTGTGATAGTTCACTGGAAGACATGATTTTCCAAAAGGTAGGCAGTGATCTCTACACTCCTGAACAGGTTTAGACGGTGTCTATATTGATAAGGGAAAAGTTAAGGAATAAAAATAGTCTTAATTGTAGGTGAAGGCAGTCAGTGTCATAATAGTGTGTATGTGTGATAGTTCACTGGAACACATGAGTTTCCAAAGGGTACGCAGTGATCTTTACACTCCTGAACAGGTTTAGACGGTGTTTATATTGATAAGGGAAAAGTTAAGGAATAAAAATAGTCTTAATTGTAGGTGAAGGCAGTCAGTAATGTAACGTTGTGTTTGTTTTAAAACAGTTGAATCATTGTAAATCCCCAGCAATTTCACCAATTATGAAAAATCCAACGCCAAAAACCTCAACAAAAACATATAGAGACTGAAATTCGTTTATGTAATGTAGACTCTTGTTTTATCATCTATATTTATTATAGAAAAATATAATATATAAATATCAGTAGGAAGAAAGAAACAATAAACTTGAGTACAATTAAATTGATTAGTAGAATGGATCGAAGCAGTAAGCATATATGGTAATGAAGGCACAGTTCGTGTGTGAGGACGAGCCTTGTCAATAGACAAGCTAATAACGTAGCTTTCCACTTTAAGTGATGTATTCCTACTTGTTATTCATATATCCAGGCAGCATGTCGCTCGTCGTATATTGAGAAGTAAGTGGCCATAATGTACCCTCACAGGAATGCTTTTACTTCTTATTACCAAGTCTGGCCTGGGAAATGTGACTATAAAATAACTCTTAAGACAGTAGTAAAAACTATATTTAATCATCGAATACAATTTTAAAATACTCATACATTTAAAATATGGAAATTATACATTAATATACAGGGTGTCCCGTAAGTACCGACCAAAATTTCACGAGGTTGTACTATAGGTCAAAACAAACAATTGTCATCATATAATGTATAGTCCCATCTTGCTTATTTTTCCGTCTATCTGTCTGTATGTGTTTTTTAGAAAATACTTTATACGTTCAAAAAGGTTTTGGATATCAAGTTGAAACTTTGTAAATGTACTTACCTTATTAGTGTACATCTAAAATAAAAGTTTCAAAATTATATCGTTTACATAAACAAAATGGCGGCCATTTAAATGTTTCAAAGCCTTTTATAGACTTTTAACTTTGAAACGAGTGATGTTATAGAAAAATGACAAGACACATATAAAATAGCCCCTTTTAATAAAATAATATTGGTACCAGGTTTATTTTTATAAAATAAGTTGTTACAGAAATAAGTAAGATTTCTCGAATAAAGGTTTGTATTTTATTCAAAATTATTTGAATACACATTAGAATTTTGAATACAACACAGACCCTTACTTAATTAATTAAGTACTTACTTAATTACTTAAAATTTTTTATTTAATTTACACTAGAAAATGACCAGAAAGTCGAAACATGTTGTGTAATGAGTTTTTAATAAAAATAAATATAAGGGTACTCAGTTTAATTATATTACATCCTAAAATATATATATATTATATGATGGTTTCACAGGGTGAGTTTTAGGTTAGTTAACCTGTTTCCATTGTTTATACAACATTTGTATTTTGAATATGAATAATAACCCATACTAGATTTACTTGATGTTACTAGGAATCAGTTGTGATCCGATATCTAGGAGTCAATTTAAACATTTAAAATAGGAACGTGGTCATGTGATATGTTATTTAACAGCATCATTTTAAGTTGTAAAAGGTGGCGAAATCATATTTAATAGGATGAGTCGTTCTTTTGCTTTTAATTATTTTATTTGATTGTTCCAACTAACTTTAGCTAGTTATATTGTATCCAATAATTACAAATTAATATTAACCCATTACTAAAAAATAAAAACATGGTTTTTTATCCCTGAAAAAGCATTTTTAATTATGAAAAATATAGAGGCATACAACTTCAAAATAATTAATAACTAAAGAATGACACATTTAAAAAAAATATGATTGAGTTATCGTTTTCAGATTGAAATAACGGCGTTAAATGACATTTCACATCACCACATATTCCCTTTTAAAAAGTTGAAATAGACTTTTATGTCCCAGGGATCGCAAGTGATCTTTATAACATTGAATCATTCTAAATGCGTGAGTTAACATTAATTTAATGGCATATTAAAAAGACAAATCTTTTATTCTGTAGAAACAAATTAAGGGGAACTGACTTAGAAAATTACACCGTATAATTCATATATAAAACATAGTGTATTTGTGATAGTTTTATATCCATACTAAGCTAATTGCACTCGTGGTAAATAAAATATTTTTTGTTAAATTATATTAAAATGTTCAAATTTGTAGAAATTCATATCAAACGTATGCAAGTGATAAAGTGTGCAACTTCAATGTAGTGTTAAATCTACATAACTGTTCTCCCCGTTGCATTGGAGTTGCCACCATCCACCATCTGTTTTTACGTCACTCTAGCGAACTCACGCTAGGAAACAAGATTAAATCATCAACAGCTGTGTTCCTTCACAAACATACTGCAGTAGATGATAAATGTCAGTCCTGAGAGACAGCTGACTCTAGCACGTGCATTTTACTTGCATTTACTATTTTATTTTCCTTTTTGTACGATTTCAAAGGGGGATTTCATTACTTTTATTACTTTATATCTCGATATAAATGAAATGGACTAATAAATAATATAACATAAGTAGCTTATTACCTTTAAAGGGTTACTTTTAAGAATATTAAATTTTATTTTAGGAAAGATTTTATTCAACGAATACAAATACTAATATAGTAATTTTTTTTACCAAATCCTATCAAGCTCTGGGGATATTAAAGGAGAAATATGTTTAGCATATTTGATATCAAGCTGTTACAAATACTTTTTCTTTTATAAAATTGTAATTTTCCAAGTAGTATTGTTTAATTTATTTTTATTAGAATTAAGAAAAAAATATTTGCTGACTTTATTCAACCTTATTTAATAGCATCTAACCTTGTTAAGGTTCCCTTTCCTGATACCATTTAGAAGGGTAAAAGAATAAACACTTTGGTAATTTTTTTACTTGCAGTTGATTATGTAGTAAAATATATTCACGATACGAGTGTTTTTTTTCTATTTATTAGTTTTATCAGCTGACTAGCAACAAAATGTTTTATAGTTCGATTCTAATTAAATTTAACATATTTGATTCAATACAATCTTCCTTATTTCCTTGATCGATTTTCTTAAAGATACTAAGCAGTTTCCCAGTATTTAACAAAGAGCTTACCACTGACAGATGATTTGCCGAGCTGTTTCTTTTAATTCAGCTCAAGTTGTATAAACTATTGTACTTTACAGTAGTTTACTCACAAGATGTATTCCTTTGTGATCCCTTCTTGTTTAAGGATTGTGAGTGTGGTTGTTTATTGAAATAGGCCGTATTTTGTTGGGATTATTTCGTAATAATTTGCGTTGCTTTACGTTTTACTAATTTGTAAATTATAGAGAGATAATAGATTGCGATCTAGTAATGGTGTGAGTGAGATGAACTGATTGGTAGAAGTGAGAGAGAAGGACTATGTTCTCACCACTAGACTGACACGTCACTATGCCATCAACAAATTGTTCTAATAGAAACGAGAGTAAACGGTAAATCAAGAGATGGCTGCAGAGTAGCAAGCCCCACCCATCACGTCATATGTTCATATGTAGTACTTGATCATTATATGGTTTTATCAACACTGACGAGTCAAGCTTCTAGTGGTAGAATTAAATTAACGTTTCGTATAAAAATAACAATTAATAATAAAAATAACCAATAAATAAAATAATAATTATAATACTTTATTGACATAATTTGATGTATAAAATTTTATAGAATATAAAAATGATATAATAATATAAAATATATTAGTTTATAATAATTTGTATTACTGTAGGACTTTTCTTCATTAGTTCAAAGAATTCTTCAATTTCATATAAACAATTTTCTGTAAACAATTTTGTTAATCTTTATTTAAAATTTTTATCTTATAAATGTTGTGTAGAAGCTGACAAAGAGTTACATATTTTTATATTTATCCTGATGAAGTTTTTCTGTGATTTGTGATATTTATATTGTTTGATATCAGATGTATTACTATTTATGATGTCATAGGTATGCACATTGGATTAACAAAAATAATAATATTGAATTTTTTTATGTTGAGAAGTGACTTGTAAATTAAACAGATGGTAGTAACATAATATTATATTTTATAAATAATGGCTTACAATGAGTAGTCTGCGTTACTACAAAGATCAATTTTAATATATTTTTTTTAATAAGGAATAATTTCTTAATGTTCGAAGACTGACCCCATAAATGTCTACCACAGCTTAATTGACTATGAATGTAGGCATAGTAAACTAGAACAGAGCATCATCGGTTACATTGTTCTTTAATATTTTTAAACAATACATTCCTTTATTAATGTTTTTCATAGTATTGTTAGTATGAATCTGCCAATCTAAATTACTATCCATTATAAATCTTAGAAATTTCAGTGGATTACTCAAATACAAAAATCTAATAACTTTTTCGTTTTATTTGAAAAATATATTTCTATATTTTGAATTTTGTTTATTTTGAGGCAGAGTTTGTTAGCATTGCACTACTGTTTTACTTTATTTGTTATCGAAGAAAGTGTTTCTATTACATCTTCACAAGTGTTTCCACTGAATCATCAGCATACAAAAGCATTCAATATATTTAGATATCAAATGTTCAACAATATCATTTATTTATATATATTAAAAAGTAAAGGACCTAAAGAAGAGCCTTGTGGATTTCCAAATTTAAATTCTTTGGGGAGAGAGTAATTATTATTTAGTTCCACTTATTGTGTTTTATTTGTTAAAAAAGACTCCATTAATTTTACTGACGATTTATCAAATCCATAATAATTTAATTTTGATAGTAAAATTTAAATGAAACTCTGTCAAAAGCCTTAGTCATATCAAAAGACCTAAGGCTTTATGTTGATACCACTGTACGTGTATGGGCGGGCGGGTGGGCCAATTCACGTATCAGTATATACGCTATGTAAGTAATAACAATGTACGTGTATGGGTGGGTCAATACCAATGTACATGTATTTCAATACCACTGTACGTGTATGGGTGGGTCAATTAAGTAAAAGTAATTAAGTATGACCGCTACTATCTAAAGGACCATTGGAAGATTTGAAGTTTTTTGCGAAAAATCCAACCACGCAAATTTTGACGTATGATAGACTTTTCTGGGGTAGAATTTTACACTGAATCAGGAAATGTCTTTCGTTTTGGTGCAACTCTTACAATAAAGCCTCCAGAAACAATTTAAACATCACAATCAGGGCGCAATTGCTAACAAACTTTGTTTCCAATTCTCTCGCTTTCTAGACGTCTCACGGGCCATTCTGATGCTTTTCCATGACCAGCTGGACATTCTAAACAAGTCCGTATAGTTAAGATTTCACTATATAAAATTCAGATTTTTCATCAAAATAGTGCCAAAGGGGGAAGATTTGAAGTTTTTTGCTAGTAAATTCATTTTCCATTTTTGTCAATTGTAGAGTGATATTTTCTAAATCCAAATCGTCTGCTAGAAAAAGTTTTTGATTTTCAAAATAATCTGTAATTTGTCTACACATTAATACTTAAAATACTTTTGAAAGATATGGTACAATAGAAATTGGTCTATAATTGGTGTATTCAAATTTACCACCTTGTGTATTAGTATTAATTTGAATGGATTTAGAAAAATAGTCTGATCAATAGAATTATTAAAAAGACATGTTAGTACTTCACATTATTCAATTGAAGCTGATTTAATTATCATCGTATTCATCCCAAAAATTTCCAAACCAGATATTTATTTGATAATTTTTTTAACAAATACTTCTTCGGCTTTAAAATGTTAAAATTTAAAATGACTACTGTTTTTTTACATTTTTGGATATATGTATTGTGATTGTTGTTGATGTAATCAGGAACGTCGTTTATCAATTTCTCAATGCTTTTTAAAAATGTTCATTAAAATCATTGATAGATAAATTTGTAGGTATCACAATTGTATCTGTATCTATTCCCGATAATTTATTTACAATTTTCCACATTACTTTACATTTGTTTTCACTTAATTTTATTGAATTTGAATTATAGTTAAATAAAACGACAGGATTTGGTCACGCCTGCACTTTACCCGCTGAAACTCCTGTGTGCGGTACATAGGACCACACACAGGTCACGATCTATCCCAATTTAAATAACTTCATATTTTCTCATATTTATTATGATAATGCCTTATTTTTCAGCCACTCAAGACACCTACAGTGGTATTGACCCACCCACCTACCCATACACCTACAGTGGTATTGAATCACCCGCCTACCCATACACGTACAGTGGTATTGACCCACCCACCCACCCATACACCTACAGTGGTATTGACCCACCCACCCACCCATACACCTACAGTGGTATTGACCCACCCGCCCATCCATACACCTACAGTGGTATTGACCCACCCACCCACCCATACACCTACAGTGGTATTAACCCACCCGCCCACCCATACATGTATAGTGGTACTTACCCACCCGCCCTCCCATTCACGTACAGTAATACTGGCCCACCCGCTCTCCCATACATGTACCACCGTGTCCCATAAATACCACCGTGTACAATACCACTGTTTGTGTGAGAGTGGGTGGGTGGGTTAACACCACTGTACGTGTATGGGTGGGTGGGTGGGTCAATACCACTGTTTGTGTGAGGGTGAGTTGGTGGGTCAACTATTAAGCATGGGGGGTGAAGCATCCTTGCCAGTAACCCTTGGTCCGTGTGAATTTCTTTAACCCTTTGGCACTTTTCGATGCCCAACCACCAAGTCACAGGCAGTACCACTGTATGTGTATGGGTGGGTGGGTGGGCCAGTACCACTGTATGTGTATGGGTGGGTCTTTACTTAGCTGTGCTATTCACAGTAGTAGTAAACTTATATTTCTATAAGTAATGATTAAAATAATAAGGCTTTTATGTTTTATGGTTATTACCACTGTACGTGTATGGGCAGGGGGCTGGGTCATTATCACTATACGTGTATGGGCAGGCGGGTGGGTCATTACCACTGTACGTGTATGGGCAGGGGGGTGGGTCATTACCACTGTAGTGTGTGTGTGTGTGTGTGTGTGTGTGTGTGTGTGTGTGTGTGTGTGTGTGTGTGTGTGTGTGTGTGCGCGCGTGTGTGTGTGTGTGTGTGTGTGTGTGTGTGTGTGCGCGTGTGCGCGCGTGCGTGTGTGCGTGTACGTGTGCGTGCGTGCGTGTGTGTGTGTGCGTGTGCGCGCGTGTGCGTGAATTCCCTTTTTTAAGGGTTATTATCGAAGGGAATTTACCTAAACCTAACTTTATACTTTATACTTTATACCTTTATACTTATATACCTTTATACTTTATACGTAATAAACTGACAGTAAATTCACTACAAATTAACTTAGATTTTGATCCATAAGATAACGCTATCAATTATAACTATTCACTTTTGAGCCTAACTTATCAAACGTTTTTAATGATATTATAATTCATATAATTGTAAAAATATGTAACCAATTCAAAAAACAACATTTTAAACCCACAAATCGATAGACTACACGTTAATCCAGCTATTCAAAGAGTCTTGTATTCCTATCACCGTATTCAATTTGACTCTCGATAAGACCAATGTTGAATTAAAGTAAATGTACAGCTTTATCTATGAACGTAATATTTCAACTTAAATTTTAAAAACCATATTTTAAAGAGATAAAAATTGTATGGACATTCTAGGGACTGCAATTTTATCATCAGATTAATGTTTTAAATAAAAATACCTTTTGTTATAATTTAATATTTTCCAAACAATCAAAAATTAGTTGGACAAAATGTAATCCAACTGTACGTATTGGGGTGGGTCAGTACCACTGTACGTGTAGGGGTAGGTGGGTGGGTAAATACCACTGTACAAACAAAAACAATCTGAATTTGAATGTACAGTAGTTGCATTATGTAGTTATTAAAGTATGGACAGTACAGTACTTACATGATATAGTAATTTTATGAACAAAATTTGGTAATTTGTAATTGTTATTCACTTTGATACTGTTATTTTGTTGATCTGCACTGGGATAAACTGTGCATAGACTGCCACAGACAGTAATTTTGCTTTGCCACGTTGGCAAAACCGTTGTCGAACCTTTGAAATATACACGTTTAAAAATGTAGGCATGAAATATCTTTAAGCAAAGTTATGTTAACTGAAAAATGCGGGAAACATTAAAATCTTGAGTAATAATATTTTGAAATAGTTATTTGTCTTTGGATATTACATGTGATCAATGTTTGCCATCGATGTGATTGCTACTAGAGAAGTCTTCGCATCAATGTTGGGTGTTAGTAAACGTTTGGCTGTTACGTAGGGAAGAGACTGATAAATTAGGTTTGACAGTTATATACAAATCAGACCAATACCACGTGGTTCAAATTCCATGTCAGGCCGCAAGTTCCTAGATTACACTAATTTGGGATATTAATACATGGATATTGCTAAGGAACAGTTTAATAGTTAGTAACAATGACCACACTCGTTCATCTACACTCATAGCAATCATTCAACTCTCATATTCAACTACGAATGGTGTCTTAATAATAAATAATAATTTAATAAGAACACATTTAATTCACTAAATAAACATTTATGTTATAAAACAGAAATAATTCTTCTTCATACTTATATATGTACAATTCTCTCATGTTCTATGCTGAGCTAACAATTTAGTTCTATTCTCCAGTTTGCTCTATTAATCCTTTTTTAAAGGCCATTAATAATTTATTCTCACGTCTTTGAGGACTTGACACTGTCTCAACAATTGAGTTAACTTAGAACTTGAGTGAATGTATTTTCTGAAGCTGACAAAGACTATTCACTTTAACTTCGTATCAACTGAATTAGCCTTATAAATAAGTAATAAGTATAAAAATACATATATTTAGTTTGCTAAAGTAAACTGATAAATTTAAATTGGAAAACCCAAATTTAGATCTTGCAGTACATTTGATAGATAACGATCAGTCGTCAAGTTTAACATAGAACAAAATTAAATTTACTTATAATTGAAAAGAAAAACGATAACACGATTTATAACTTAAAATAATTTTAAATTAATAAATCAACAAAACTGACTTATAATTTACTTAATGAGGCACTGTGGTACAAATGTAATACTGTTCTCAACACTAATCTTTTAAAACATATGTATCAAAAGCAACAGCTAATAATACAAATGCCCGGGGTATAATATTATTGTAGACAATTAATATTATAAATAAAAATTATTTATAATATTAATTTCATTTTTTTTAATTTATCCAACTATAAACAACTTAAAATTTTCTCCTTAAAACAAAAGAATAAATCACTGCAACTATCTTTATGCCGGAAACGTTTGATAAAAATCAAGAAGAAAAAAAGGAGAAATTCGTAATGTAACAATACATTTTATGTGATTCCCCAGTCTTTGAACTAATTCTAATGGTTCAGAATATGTTTATGAATATAAATAATAATAAATTAAAAAATAATTATATTATTGTTTACTGATTGTTGATATATAGAAAATGTCATTTTGTAGGGCAACAAGTTAACTAACAAGGCTAAGCAAACTATTTGTTATTAATTATACAGTATTCAGACCTTTTATTTTATGTCCAGCCCAAAGATGGTACCTGAAAACACATCATGAGGAATATACCTCTTTGAATATGTCAAGCTGATAAAAAAAAAACATACTTTTTTATGATGTAATGTTTTGTTATTCATGCAGTTTGTACACGTTTCATCAATCTTGGCCTATTTATCACCAGTGGGAACAGTCAGGTGTATATTTTCTGAGAAAATAATTTCCGTGGAAATAACGGTTTGCAAAAAAATTTTAAATTCTAAATTGTTGAACTTATTTTTTATTTATTACCGTTATTTTTCGATTTTTTAAACTAATTTGATGTAATTATTCATGCTGAACATAGATTTAAAAATATTTTGGTCGCAACAATTATTTCCAGAAATATCGTGGAAAAACTACGTTCGTGGCAAATCACCAATGCACAATGTTAAGCTCACAAGGAGCTCTGATTAGCTACAACAAACAAATTCTCTTATGTTCCCGTTGGAGGGACGGCCGTCTAGACGATTAAGATAAGTTAGGTTATGTTAGCTAAAAGTGAATTTTTCGGGCCGGAAAAATAATTTTGTTGAAATACTAATTAAATATTCTTGTTTGGCATAGAAAAAAATAAATAGAAAAAAATCACATAAAAAATTTGTTTTAAATTGTTCGGTAAAAATGGAGTTTTCGCGGCTGAAATCAACTTTCTCCAAAAATATATACTAAAATTTTACCACATTTTAACAAGAACTTGTATTTTCATAAGCATCTAGAAAGTGCATAGTTATCAATTTTTCTATGAATTCACATTTCAATTGCCATATCATTGATATATTTTTAGTTTTTTAATGAACATTTTAAATTATAAACAAAAACAAACTACACACAATTATTCCAACAGACGGTACAGCATCTTCCACATGGCCACCTCCCTCACAAATCGAAAGGAATAAACTGAGCTGTAACTTGATTTATTGTGTTTACAGCTCATATGCTGTAAAAATAATAAATATATGTATATTTTTACAGCTGAATTTAGTTTATATTCAGCTTAATTAATCCTGTCCCAAATATAAATGTATCTAATAATATTTGTATTTATGCTTATTATTATTTTTGTAAATGGTGACTGACAACATTTAAAACTAAATTTAAAGTCACTTTCATTGACTTGAACGTTTAAACAAAATATATATTTAGATAAGTATTTTCTGATTTAAAATTCTTTTCTTCAAAAAACAAGTATTTATTACTTATAAACTGCTATATAATTTGAATAAATCTACAATAACAAACAAAATTGATTCTTTCTGTATATTCTTCTTAAAAAGTCTTAAAGTTATATTAATGTTATTGCTTTTAATTTCATACTTTCTAGAAATGGCTTCTCATAACGGATGAGAAATTACATGGTCAAGATAGCCTTTTATTTCTTCTGAAAATTAAATATCCTATTCCTTTTATTTCAGGACAAATTGTCACACTACTATATAAATAATTTATTTTACCAATTCCAGTTAAACCCTAGTGATATTTTTTATGAAATGCACAATTACATAAACATTTTTTATGGTGCAATAAAAGTAGTAGAGTACATCTACCATATATATATATTATATAGAATATATTGTATATCCAGGAATACCTTTTCAGTACAGGTTTTAGTATCATTAATATGTACAACCGACTCTGATTCGAAGAAATTATCATAACGGCTGTTTAATAAGGAAGCAGACAATATTTATCTCATACTATAAATATATTCTCTTTGCACAAAGTGGTATACAAACAACAACGTTTCCCACGTATTCAAAAAGCGTATATTTGGCAATATACGTATTTTTATTTACAATGACATGTTCATATTTATACTGTTAGAGGGAAATCAACCACCTTTTTTTTACACTTACAACAATCAATAAATTGACTTGAAAATGTATAAACTAGTTCACGTTAGGGCTACTATTTTAATAAATTAAATGATAAATATAATAAAGTACCCTTTTATTCATTTTTTATAAAAATATATTACCGGTTTCGGCTCTTAGGCTATCTTCAGATAGTAAATATTTATATACAGATTTACTATCTGAAGATGGCCTAAGAGCCGAAACCGGTAATATATTTTTATAAAAAATGAATAAAAGGGTACTTTATTATATTTATCATTTAAATTGACTTGAATATGGACTATAAGGTTTATCATTCAAGTAAGCTTTCAGTTTAACCTCTTAGAAATGTATAATATAAAAGTGGTCTAACGGTTATCATAAAGCATTTTGTAACTCAGTAAATTATCTATGGAGGCTTAAAAGACTTATATAGGTAATTTTTTTATATATGTATTATTTATTTTCAGAAAGCTATAAAAATCTATTTGATACTTAAAAGATATAGACATAATTTTTGTTTTACTGAAGATAAATTATATGGGATAATTTTATTATAAATAAATTCAAGCAGATTTCTAAAGACAACATTACAATGCAAGGCGCCGTAAAGTTTGACACAGCTTATCAAAAATTCTTCAAGTATAACGTTGGAAGTGTCTTTGTTTATTATTTAATATGAATCCCGGCTCAGGAAGCGTAGGTAAGACGATTTGAATAAATAATTCACACAGAAGGTCCTTCAGGAAACTCATAAATGCAAAATAAGCAATTGGGAAGGTGCCGTGACTTAAGGATCCGGCTTATTATGGCAAGTATTATTTTTTCTAAAGATTAAATCTTTCTGAAATGAAATATTTTAATGGTTATTTTTCAGAGATTTTCACGATTAGATTATGATGATAGGGTTGATTTGTGGAATTTACACAAAAAATAAAAATCGTTATTAAGAAGCGCTACAAGTAAATTAACTTAAGTCATTACCACAGTGCGTATATGTAAATAGTTAATTGTAATACAAATTATAGAATATCTGGAGATGAGATATTCTCTACCCTCCTCAAGTGGGAAGACTTATCACCAAGCACCTTATATAGTGAGGATGTAGTAAACAGAATATTCTTTCTCGTTGTTAAGCCATGGAACAAAACTATTTAACCCTATGTTAAACGTAATAAAGCACAGATAAAGGAAACGATCGGTATAAACAATTTCATCCCTGCCTGTTTTTTAAATATCATAGATTTTGTTTGTTTACACGTTGATAGATTTATAAAACAAGTGAACACCAACAACACAAATGTATCAATTTATCAATTATTTATCAATTTATCAATTATTATGATGATTGATATGGTAAACAACATTTATATACCTCAGACCAGAGGGATTAACAAAGGAATGAAAATTGGCATTCAACTTTTATATTTATTTCATTATTATTTTTATGTTTCATTTGCAATGATTAGGAAACTCATAAAAGTTGGCTAGAATCACCAAAATAGTGACTGCAGAACTGTTATTGGTTGTTATTATAATTACTTATGTTTATTTGTTTGCCGAAAATACATTATTATGAACTATATCTGAAATAAAATATTCCTTTGTGAATGCCTCCGGTCTGACGAAGGTGAAAGTGATTTACTAAAATCTACGACCATAATATTTTATATATTGTGCTTATAATAGATTTGTGTAGTGTTTAATTACATATAATATGCTCATTTATAGTGAACATAACTTGTAAAAATTAACGATTGAATCATTTAGTATGAAATATGAGATAAGAATTATATAAAATTTAACGTCACAGGAATAAATATTTTACGAAATTCACGAGTTAGATTACATTTTTTTTCAAGTAAAAATATGATGAAAGATATATGGTCACATCTGAGTTTTTAAAATGATTCAGAAAGTACAATTATTTAATTTACCATGTTCATAAAGGAAAAAAGTTATTTTGCCTTCTCTTATATTTATCTTTTGCACTTTAAATAATTGTTAAAAATACTTTTTATGTTAGTCATACCAAATATACTAACGTAACAAACTATAAAATGAAAAGAACGTACTAAAAATAATTACTTATAATTAACAAGAATAGTGACGCGTCTTTATTTAATAATTACTATTAAAGGGGCCTATGTTAGGTAATGACTAAATGTTTTATAATGTTAGAATTAATACACTTTAATGAATGATTTTTAGAATCGTAATAGCATTGGTATGAAATGTACTCTAGTGAAGATGTCAAGTCAGGGTTCTAATCAAAGTTATCACTACTTCTTGTAAGGTGGCATATATTTTCCCTGAATAAATGAAAATTTGTATTCTTTATACAAAGGTAGCATATTTAGGGAAATAAACTACATTACTTCTTATTTATGATCATGAAATAGATGCAAGAATCTAAATAACACCTTTAATTACAATGTACCAATTTTAGCTTTTGTATTACACGAATTTATCTTTGTATAATACTAAATTGTAGGGGTTTAAACCACCGTCACAAATGACATTTTATGTTTAACATATTTAAATGAAAACATTATAGTATTACTTCATTTTTAACAGAAACTATCCTATGTCTACTATGACAATTCTTTACTTTTCAAATGACAAAGAGTTGCAATGCAATCATTATTTCGGATCGAGAGCTTGAAATAAAAACTGATGAATTAAGTGTAGTGAAATGGCCTTCTTAATGCTGTTAGGATATTCATAATATTCATATATTTATGTAAAATCATAAGAGGGAACTGTAACTCCCCGGAGTATGGTGAATCCGGAATCCGGAACATAAAAAAAAAAAAAAAAAAAGGAGCCCAAACATTATCTTTAAACATTTGTTGTTTAAAATATAATTTATTAGTTTTACAAAACAATTTTTGTTTTTTAACTTCATTTTATTTTAAATACATTGTAACAAAACTAACCTAATAAATAAAACTTTTTTTACTGATACGTGTATCAAACTAAACAAATTGAATTGAAGGCCTATATTCTATATTAATTTGTCTACTTGCTTAATCACTTTTTAAAGATAAATAGAGAAGGGGAGGGGGTAAATATATTTCTGAAACCAGTCCTACCCCTGGCATGACGCAAACTAGGGGATAGTCAGATAGTTTCTTATCTGAATGTAAAGATATTGAATTTGTTAGACTATTGTAGTTTATATACTAAAGCTATTTGTTTGAACTACAGTTAAACGTGGTTTTTATGTTACAGATCCTAACGTGAACTCCACTTCATTGCATTCATTAGCAAGATCATACTTAGGTAAATATTTACTATTTTTGTACAATTTATCAAAGGCTTGATGTCTTGTTTACTAAATAAGTCATGAATCATCATAAATAATTCAAACAAATCAAATTAAAATTGTCATTTCTCAAACACCAGAGAACACCTGACAGTTCACGTGTCATTTCTCAAACACCAGAAAACACCTGACAGTTCACTTGCCTTTTCTAGCAACAGCAGATTGTTATGCGTTATTTCCACAGCTGACGGTTCCCACCTCATTATTTACTGTCCACCTGCAACTGTTAAGCCGATAACAAGTGCAGTGTTATCAGTGAATTGCGCATGAGTGTGCGTGCGAGTGATGGGAGAAGGAGCGTCGTGGTCGACGCCAGTGGGTGCTTGGCGCCGCGACGGTGAAGTGGTTGACGTCTCGACCACTAACTCCACTTGATCACAAACCTCCTGAGGTAGGGATGACTTCATTTGTGATGAACAATTTAAAAAATAATGCATTATTTTAAAATCTTACAGTTTATCAGCCAGTTTTGAACTAAAAGACTATTTAGAAAATTATTGTTATTATAATAGAGATAAAAGTTCATTATTTTCAGAATGCCACATATTTTGCTAAATTTTATATAGCATAGTTGATATAAAGAAATTCAGATTTTATATTTAGATGATGAAGGTAATTTAAAAGTTGTGTGCCAAAAAGTTGAAATGATAAACTGCTAAAAAAATTAAAAAAAACTGTTACTTTTTACAACATTTATTTTTGACTCGATTAACTTATAAATATTATTTTGAAAAGAAGCAGAATTTGATATAACAAATACATTTACATATATCATAATACATATAAGTATTGGATACAATTAAAATGTGATTTAACATATTGACATTTACACTAAACGTTATTTTTAAACTATATTTTCGAAAGTAAATTAAAACAAAAGAAACATATAACACAGTTAATATTTAATTAACTATAGTTGTTTAGTGAGTTAAGGTCAGCTACCATAAGTACAATTTAACAACTTATTATAAAATAATAAATAAAGTGGCCAAACCAATAAAAAATAGTATCATAATAAACATTATCTAATCAAATATATGAAATTCAGATAAAAAGAAACTAAAAAACGTAAAATTCAACTTCTTAAAAAATATCCACTAACACATACACAAAGAGTTAATTGGTAATTTTAAATAAAATTTAATCTAAACCACAACTAAAAAGTAAAATACATTGTTTATAAACAGGCTATGTCTTATATAATGTTGTTAACTCCCCCGTGGATTGTAAATTCCTTAGCCGTCTCCCCCGTTGTGAGGTAGCAAATTTATTTATGTTATTATGTCACAAACACTTTTGATCCTGATTGTTGATAATTATTTATTAGCTAAATTGTTCCTCCAAAAGTGTCGATATAATAATTACAATAATATACTGCCTTTAACACTTTTGGTGTATTTTACTTTTAATTTGTACATTTCAGCTTTCATGAAGTCATCATATTCAGGTACATACATGGATATAAAACACACATATAAATAAATTATCCATAACTTACAACATAAATATATATACATATTTTTTTGTCATAATAATTTGTATAATTTTAGGAATGATTAAAAAGTAAGTTTTAAGTGTGTTTTATTATTTAATTTTGGATTTTTTTAAAATTTTTATTACACTTTTAACACGTTCTATGCTTTACATTGAATTCGTGTTTTACATGAGTGTAAAATTTAAATACGATAGTTACATTTATCCGTAAATAAGATGACTTCATTAAAGCCGAAATATACATAGTAAAAATAAAATATATGGAGGGTGTTAAAGGTTATAGAATACTATTATTTTTAGTACATTATCATTATTTTTAATAAGTTATTGTTATTTTTAATACACCTGTAACGTCTGTACTACTACATGTATTTGTGGTTCATAGATTACGTAAAATAGACAACTTCGTGAGTTTATTTTACGAAAAGCCAGTAATTCACTTTACTAATTATGTTAACAGAATTCCATTTGTATTCCCCCTGTGTTACAAAAGAGGCAGATTTGTTGCTTTATTTCTTTGTTAATTTTTTTTAATTGATCACTTGATACATTCACTACACCGACCATCCATTTAATTCTTATTTTATTCATATTTAAATTTATAACAACATAATAACTACCTATTTTTAACTGTCTTAGCGATAATTATGAGTATAATGATTATTGTGCTTTGATTGGTTATTTTTTTTTAGATTTCCATCGATTCAATTGTTTAAATAACACAAAACAACGTTTATACTTGAAGTAAACTCCAGTTATTATCGGTAACCTTTTGAGCTAAGGTAGTAAGTAACATCGGTAGACGAGAGGAGTTTTGCACCAGCCGAAACGTATCGTTTTTAGAGAACTTGAAGCGTTGGAAATCTCTTCAAAATGTACAAATCTTGAAAAGTCCAACGCCAACAAATAACTTTCAAACAATAATCATAACTGTTGGTATAACAGCAGAAAAAAGTTTTATGGATCAATGACTTAATGGTACATAACATGGATAAATATAAGTAGAGAAAATTATTAAAGTACAAAATGAGCGTCTAAATAGGAACATTTTAACAAACAACAGACTCTCCCCCAAAATCAGAGCAAGAATAATATTGATAAATTTAAAACTTTTAAAGAAAAAACAGTATAATGCATTCTGTACATATTTCATAAATACATTTATCAGGATTATTGTATTTTCAACTCAAGTAGTGTAAATCAGGTTCATTAAGAATCAATCAAATATATCTAGTGGTTGATGTTTACCATTGCGTTAAACATTCCAGTTTATTGTTCAGTAGTTGCAGCTTAAATTTATAACATGGAAAGTGTTTGGGGAAATCCTATCACATGAATACTTTTATAAAAGAGGGTGTTAATTGAAATAGATTTTTAATGTGAACAAACTAGCATACTGTGCTAATAAGTCGTCAAATCATACCAGCAAGGACTATATATTCAAATATTTGCTTACCAAGCATTTATATAAAATAAATAAATAAAAACAAGGATTCGAAATGGCTCTTCTGATTGTAAACTTTGTTTCATTACCATCTTTATGAGGTTGTTTCTATGTTTACATTAAATGTTATCGGATTTAAACTAAAACCACAATATAGTGCTGTTTGTTAAAAATAGACGCGTAGATAGATTATAATACTTAATAAAAATTTAACAATCATAGAAAGAGATGTGTTACTATTATTAATAATTTTGAACGTGGTTTACTAAAATCTATCACTATAATATTTGGATATTTGTATAACAACTTATATATTTTTAGCAAGTCCTTGCAACAACCAAAGTATCAATTGTTGCGCAAAATACTTTCTGAAATACCTGATGTAAGTATGTATGAATACGATAGTAACGAAAAAATAATGCAACCATCTCAAGCTAAACCTTATTCAATCTTTATATTTGATGATGTGTCTTGTGAAAACCATGATACAATTAGAAGCTATTACTATTATTAATAATTTTGAACGTGGTTTACTAAAATCTATCACTATAATATTTCGATATTTGTATAACAACTTATATATTTTTAGCAAGTCCTTGCAACAACCAAAGTATCAATTGTTGCGCAAAATACTTTCTGAAATACCTGATGTAAGTATGTATGAATACGATAGTAACGAAAAAATAATGCAACCATCTCAAGCTAAACCTTATTCAATCTTTATATTTGATGATGTGTCTTGTGAAAACCATGATACAATTAGAAGCTATTTCTCAATGGGGCTATAAAAAGCTATTTCCCAAATTTATTATTTTATTATAAATAATAAATTTGGGTTGATTGACGCTCACTTTTTCTATATAATATATTTATGTAAATTTTTTGAAAATCGATGGAATATGTTTAACGATACCCAAGAATCCTCCAAAACAATCTTTGTAACAGTAGTCCAACCTGTGATTGTTACCCACTGCAGTCAAAATAAAAATATCGATTTAGGTAAAGGAATAACACGTTGACCTAAATTGTTAAACAAGATGTTGAAGTTAATAAAAGAACAGTTAAAAATGGACACTGTTGTCGTTTATATTTTCTTAAGGTTTCAGTATATATATTTATGGCTTTTGTGGAGGTGTGACAGCAAAACATAAAAAAAATATCTTACTCAGGTAAAAACAAAATCAAATGGTAAAATTTCAATGCTAAGTTGTGATATGGCGATATATATGCTAAATTGAATAATGTTGGGCTACCATGCTAATATATCCTCGTCGTGCATTTAAATTCTCATACAACATGATTCTTAACACGATATTTTGAAATGATCGGAAACTCTGCTGATCGGAAACGGAAGTACTTAAAAACAAACAAACTTTAACAACAAGAAGACTGGTAAGTGATTTGTGTTTTTCATTGAATTATGTAAATGAAAATATCATCAAGTTTGATTCTATGTTTAACTAACGTACTAGGTATATTCATTTTATCTAGCATAAATGCATAGGAAATAGTTATGTGGCTTTGGCCATTGAAATAAACACAACAAAATAGGCAAACAAAAAATAAATAATTGATTGAGACTTTACAAAAATAACTGTGAATGTTTCTAAAAACATGATGATTTTTACTATAAATATGATGATTATTCCACGAAAAAGAAGTTTATATAGCCATATAATATTTTACAAAGTTTGTTGATTATATCAGCTATGGTTTAAAACATAAAAAGGGGTTTTCCACATTTAAAATACGGTTGTTACATGTTTTATTTTGCACACTACAATTTCTGATCGGATTAAAATTGTTAGATACGGTTTGCGGCATTTAACTCTATCAAGTAAGACCCATGCTTACTTTTAAAATGTCTATGATACCATGAGCAGCCTCTCTATTTAGAAATTTGATTATGAAACCTCTCAGAATTATAGGCCCTTAGATAAGAGTTTTTTTTTAAATTAGACCGGACAGTAAGTGACCAGCATGTTATATTTAGCGCATGAAGTTTTTTCTTTTCATTGCGTAGTAACAATTTTTAACATGTCATGCAATCGTCAATATTAAATACATAAATATTTAAAATGTATTAAAATTTTAAAACTAAACAACAAATGGTCATTCACCCCACATTCACATACATATTACTAACATTCATACAGCCACAATCACACTACATTCGTGTCCTTCTATTTAATCTTCCCAGCGACTCATCATGAACTCATCCACATAATAGAAAGCTTTAGACATCAAGTGGTGTCTAAGTCGAGTTTTGAATTGACTTTGGTTGTTAATTGAAAATTCTTCAGAGAGCCAGTTGATTAATCTGGCACCAACCTGATGTGGCATGTGGTCTGATAGTGCCAATCTGTGTTGCTGTCCGGAGGTTGTCCCTGCTTCTAGTGTAGTAATGGTGAACGTTCCTGCCACGAATTAAGGAAGAACGTGATCTGCAGTATAGTATCACCTCATACATGTAAAGGCAAGGTTAAGACAGTAATTTTAACTCTCTAAAAGAATTCCGGCACGACTCTCTGTGGTTCAACTTAGCAATTATTCTGACAGCCTTTTTTTTTAAGTTTAAAAAGCCTTTCAATTTTGTTTTTTGCACAACCTCCCCAAAGTCTCACTCCGTATGATAGATGTGAATACACCATGCCATAGTAGGCCATGAGTAAGATACTAGAGGAACAGAACTTTGCAAGATTGTGCAACGCATATATGCCTGAAGGAATTTTACCACAAATGTAGTCAATATGATCGTCCCAAGTCAGTCCTCTATCAAGGAACATTCCGAAGAATTTTGTGAAATTTACCACCTCTAAAAGAGTGTCATCCACGAAGACACGAGGTTGAGATTGGAGCTCCTGATGGCGCAGACAAAAGCTCATTATGTTGGATTTAGTTTTATTTGATTTTAGATTCAGTTCAATTAAATGTTGAATGCAAGAAGTGGTTCTAGCAGCAGAGGAGATAGTGCCTTACTACACGGGCATCGGTAACTTCCGCCTTCAAGTACCCACAACAGTGTTTAGTTGAAAGAAAAAAACTATTGAACTGTATAAGTTTGTTTAGTTGCTATTGTTTATCCTATTTTTCATTGTGTCATTTTTACTATTGTTTTTATTTTTGTAATATTTGTAATATTAATTGTTATTGAAATACTAAATAATTATTTTATTTAATAATTCTAATTTTGATTCGTTTATTAATTAAACCAATCAATGGTCACTGCTGCCTATGACATAGTGGGCGGGGCTTGCTATTGCTCCATCAGCACGTGGTCTTTCGTTATCCTGGTTCCAATGACAATTGTTAAATTGAATTACATAGTGGGGGAAGAGTAGTTGCTTTCTGTCTCTCTTCCACCAATCAGTGCATCTTACTATCACAACATTCAATAGGTCGCTTTCTAAGCAGTCTGGCTGTAGTTTTCCTTTATAGCTAATACATTCTGAAACAAAATAAAACAACAGCTTACTTCAAAATAATCATAATTTTACAATGATTAAAACAAAATAATCATAACTACACCAACATTACTACAAAATACTAATAACTAAATAAAAACTACTGAATACTCAAAACTACAAGATTACTCAAAACAAACTTATTAACTAAGATTACTAAAAAACATTCATTAGTACTGTAAGATAATCACAAAAAACCACAAATACACCAGGACTATTACTAAACCTCATTAAATGAGTAACAACTTAATTTACCAAGGATTTAAGTTTGTAAAGCATTTTGCCAATTCCTAATCATAGAACCATATTTCAAGAATCTGGTTCTAGGAATTCTACGTTACATTACCTAGACATTCTAGTAAATG
The DNA here is from genome assembly GCA_035578905.1 of Stictocephala bisonia. Lineage (NCBI taxonomy): Eukaryota > Metazoa > Arthropoda > Insecta > Hemiptera > Membracidae > Stictocephala > Stictocephala bisonia. The sequence continues at coordinate 1,202,226 of JAQJVL010000031.1, read as the reverse complement.
GAGGAAAACTTGACAAAAATTGTCATTAGGTGCGTAGTTGAATAGTGAAGAGAAATTTCTACAACTTAAACCGTCTTCCACTTATGTTTTTGTTATAGTTTTCAGTTACACTATTACTAACATTTAGTATGAATATTATTAGAAGTTGTACATTGAAGAAGTGCTACA